>OY986043.1:45862399-46242399 GCA_963920215.1 Nineta flava | reverse complement strand
CGTTTTTCCATCTTTTTTTATCATGAATAATTGATTTCAGCTGCATTAAGTTTAAGTTAGTCCACAGTTTAATGTTGTTGAGTCATGATGTTCGCCTTCGACCTCGTTGTCGCTGTGACTCTAACTTCTCCATTAATACAAGCTGTTGGACACGATATTTATCCGAACGCATGATATGTCCGAAATACGAGACTGTTCTTCTTTTAATAAGTAGCACTAGTTGTTTCCTTGTACCAATTTTCCGTAAGACTTTCTCGTTCGATGTGTAAGATGACCATTTTACATTCAAAATTTTTCTGTAACACAACATCTCAAAAGCATTAAATTTGTTTATGACGTCGGACGTTATTGTCAAAGTTTCACAAGAATAGAGCTTTAATTTTAAATGGCGAACTAGATTTTAAAAATCTTCTTCTGCCTTATCTGTTTGTAGATAATTAATTTGTAGTCTGTAATATTTTTCGATATAGGAACTAGGGATGTTGTGGATATTCGCATCTGCATCCGCATCCGCGGAACCATTAATTATAGTATCCGCACCCGCAGCCACTTTTGCAAAAATCGAAGCTCTTTGCGGATCTTTTGCAGATGCGGGTGTTGCTTGATTTTTTTAACATTTTTGTTTTGCGACATTGCTCTTTATTAAATATAATGCACCAAATTTAAATTTTCATACTAAAATTAAAATTATACTATAAATATTATTAAAATTATTACCATCTTTTTCCTTTATTCATGTATCTAAATTAACTTTATCTTTAAAAAGAACTTGACATATAAATCCGCATACGCGTCTGCGGCTGTGAGTCTCAAAGTATCAGCATCCGCGGAAGTTTAAAACTTCGCATCCGCAACATCTCTGATAGCAACCATACCGCCCACTTTGCATAATTCACATAACCACTTTAAAAATATAATTTTTATAATGATTTTGTGGTTTCACTAATATTAAGAAAGATTTTGTGTACTCTAAGCCCCTTTTTACCCTTATTAAGATACAGTTTCTTTCCGATCATGTTGATAGTTATCAATTGGGACACCAAAGAAGTCAATATCATTCGTTATTCGCGATATTTCCTGCAAAAAAAAAAATCTGTGGCTCACAAATGCACAAACACATACATCTTTTTAGAATCCGGTTAATAGACTCCGGTGACCTCAAAACATAGATATAACGTCAACAAATTATGATTTCGATTTGCGGATCAATAACTATAACTTACCGGAATTGAGAAGTTAATAAATTATGAATTTAATTTTGTCAATAAACAGTTGAAAGCACACAAATTGAACCAGTTTAAACATTCTAAGTGGTACTATATATAATTTTAACTACATATACAGTAATACGCACGCTTACCATGAAATTATTGTTTCAAATATATTGGATCCAAGTACATAAGTCAAAATATTATAACAATTTTCACAGTTAGAATATTCATATGACTTTAAAATAATATCATTCGACTTAAAACTTCGGATTGTTGATCGACAAACGTATTAGAGGTAGATTGTAAAGGCTGCCCTGGACGGGCTACACTTCGACCATAAGGTCCATTGTGATGCCTTAGGATGTGAGGGTGTGAGTGGAGTGGAAGGAATTTGTGAGTAGACTAGGAATCGGTAGGAAATGCGGCTGCAGCCGACTATGATAGGAACTTTGCCGATATTCATCTGGAGTTCGTGAAGGAAACTGCAGAAAACCTTCTCATGCATAGCCGGTTACTTCGTTGTTGGCCATACGCCGACAGTTTAGTCAATCAACCGCCCCTTTTTTTTTAATCTTTATAATTGACAAACTGCCGAGTCGGGATTCGAACCCATAACCTCCCAGTTTCCAAGTACTGCATACTGCGCAGACATGATGCCTTAGACCGCTCGGCTACTTGGCTGGTATGACAAACGTATTACTGAATAATATAAATGTTTAAAAACTGGGTTTTGTTCTATTGATTCCCAACATATAAAAAATCAAATATCCGGCATGTTGAATTATAACACATTCACCAAGATCAATTCACGTATCATACAATGAGCAGTATTGCTTAATTTTTACCCAGTTTATCGTAATACAATGATATAAATAACCTGACGTGTAGTTACAAACAAATTTAAATCGAAAAAAACCCATATTTTCTGATTTAATGACTTACAATTATTTTCAAAACCCTCGAGGAATATTGAAATCAAAGTGAGTATTTGGAAAGTATACGACATTAATAAATAAATATATATATATATATATATATATATATATATATATATATATATATATGTATATATACATAAATATATATATATATATATATATATATATATATATATATATATATATTTCTCAAAACTGCCCCTCCCATAAAACTACCCCTTTTCTTGTATACATGCTAGGAAGATGGAGTTTTTTATATTCGACGCTAAACAGCTACAAATTAAGAAAGTTATTCAAAAAACTTAAAAACTTATATCGCTTCCTCCCAAAAAAAATCTGAAAAGCACCCCCGAAGCTACCCTTTTAACTTCTATTCATGGCAGAAAGATGGGATTTTCACCAATCGACTCAAAATAAAGTCAAATTAACAGAATACCACGAAAATTTTATAACCTACATCGCAATCTCCAAAAAGAGGAAAAACACCCCTAAAACTGCCCTTTTCACTTTTTTCCATGTTAGAAAGAACGGGTTTTTTTTATTCAACGTGGAACTGGATTTAATTCACAGGATTATTTTATTAGAGTAAATTTTCAAATCGTAACCATTCACAAATGGAAAAAACACCCCTAAAAGCACCCTTTTTCTTCTATACATGCTAGAAAGATGTGGTTTCTTGCATTCGACGCTTAAGAGCTACAAATTAAGAAGGTCATTAGAAAAACTTAAAACTATTCCTCACCACTCCCTAAAAAGATGGGAAAACAACCCCCTAAAGTTCCATTCATGGTAGAAAGATGGGGTTTTTTGCATTTGGTGGATAATTTCTAAGACATTTCTATTATACTATTGATCAATACCTAACATATATGAGATTCTATACAATAAACATACAAGTGTTACGCATTTAATTGTTTTACCTCAGAACTCCGGCAAGTTATTTTTTCTGATGATTTCAAATATTTTAAAACTTGCCGCGTTATATAAAATTTTAAAAAACATACTAAGGGAAAACTTACGAAATAAATTTCAACCAAATTTTTTCTTACATTTAATCAATTTACCCCTCATTAATTTTTTAGTTAATAGTTTACCGAGCTATTTACTTTGTACATAGCTCGGCTCTTTAATGGGATATCATCACTTTTTAAAGAGCAACTATTATATGAAGTGTGGAGATATTTACTTTGTAAATAGCTCGGTTCTTTCTCCCATATCATCACATTTTAAGAAACAACTATTATTATATGAAGTCTAGAGCTATTTACTTTGTAAATAGCTCGGTCCATTCTTCCATATCATTACTTTTTAAGAAGGAACTATTATGTAAAGTCTAGAGCTATTTACTTTGTAAATAGCTAGATCCTTTCTCTCATATCATCACTTTTTAAGAAGGAACTATTACATTAAGGATTTTCCCGAAAACTCGGCCCTTTCTTACATTTATGTTTTTGGTCGGAGTTTTTTACTACACTTAAAGTAAAACTTGTCTATTTTGTATTTTTTAAAGGTGAGTAGGTGACAAAAAAAGTTATATAAATATTAAAAAAACCCGACTGAGTAAAAAATAAATAATTGAAACTTATTTGTGGTTCGTGTCCAAATGGTTGCATAAAAAATTTATAATAAATATTAATATACAATTTGGAATTAGCTATTTATTTAGATTTTAATTAATACCCATCTTGTTGTGCAACAAAAATTTTTTTTAAATTTCTCCTATCTTTTTTTATTTGCAACCGCCGTATCTAATTATTATAGCCTAAGACATACAGGATGTCAAGAAGTAGACGAGTTCCATAAGAGGGTAGGTAGAGGGTACGATTTTGGAACGAAAAGTCCTGAGACATTTTATTATTATACGCACCTTAAATAATGTATATTTCTCAAAACTGCATTAATTTTTGAATGAATTAAATTATTTTATTAATTTAAAAAAAAAAAATATATATATATTAATATAAAAATATATATATATATATATATATATTTCTCAAAACTGCATTAATTTTTGAATGAATTATTTTATTAATTTTTTTTTTAAATGCAATAATTAAATTTTTCGATAAAATAATTTATGCACTTTTGAGAAAACTTTATAATTTAGCGAATTTAATTTGTGCATTTTTTTAAATTTATTTTTAAAACAATTTATTTATTACATTTTTCAAAAAATAAAGAAACTTTATTAATGCTGTTTTCAAGGAATTAATAATTTGAAAAATTTAAGCAATACATTTTTCCAAAAATTGATAATTAAATCAAAAATGAATTATAAAAAAAATGTACTTTTCGCAACTCTGGCTTCAACCTAGTTTCCTTAATTAATAAATAATTATTTAACGGTGCGTATAATAAGAAAATGTCTCAGGGCTTTTCGTTCCAAAATCGTACCCTCTACCTACCCTCTTATGGAACTCGACTACTTCTGGACATCCTGTATGTCTTAGGCTATAATAATTAGATACGGCGGTTGCAAATAAAAAAAGATAGGAGAAATTTAAAAAAATTTTTGTTGCACAGCAAGATGGATATTAATTAAAATCTAAGTAAATAGCTAATTCCAAATTGTATATTAATATATATTATAAATTTTTTATGCAACCATTTGGACACAAACCACAAATAAGTTTCAGTTAATTATTTTTTACTCAGTCGGGTTTTTTTAATATTTATATAACTTTTTTTGTCACCTACTCACCTTTAAAAAATACAAAATAGACAAGTTTTACTTTAAGTGTAGTAAAAAACTCCGACCAATAACATAAATGTAAGAAAGGGCCGAGTTTTCGGGAAAATCCTTAATGTAATAGTTCCTTCTTAAAAAGTGATGATATGAGAGAAAGGATCGAGCTATTTACAAAGTAAATAGCTCTAGACTTTACATAATAGTTCCTTCTTAAAAAGTAATGATATGGAAGAAAGGACCGAGCTATTTACAAAGTAAATAGCTCTAGACTTCATATAATAATAGTTGCTTCTTAAAATGTGATGATATGGGAGAAAGGACCGAGCTATTTACAAAGTAAATAGCTCCACACTTCATATAATAGTTGCTCTTTAAAAAGTGATGATATCCCATTAAAGAGCCGAGCTATTTACAAAGTAAATAGCTTGGTATTTACTATTAACTAAAAAAATTAATGAGGGGTAATATTTTTGTTATAATTATAATAATGCCATTCGGTTTTTCATAATCGCAATCACTTGTAATATTTGAAGTAGATATCACACTTTTTTTTAATACTTAATTTCAAAAAATTAAGACTATTGTTTTAATTATTGTTAAGTTTGTCGCATCTTATCTTTGTTTGGTCTACATACAAATATGTAAACAGATTAAAAAATATTTAACAGAAAAATATCACATAATTTTTTGTGCAAAATTAATAATCACTTGCATGATAAAAAAAATGTCTTATTCATAATTGTATTTAGATAGTATATATCTACATAGTTCATTAATTATACTCATAACATTCCAATCTGATGATAAAATATTTTTATATCCTGTGTATATAAATATAATACATACGGATGTTATAAATTTGGTCCCAAGTTTTAGTGCAAACGTTTATTCAACCGTCCCCCCATTTTATTTTGATGCTACGAAAAAATGATTAAATGTAAGAAAAAATTTGGTTGAAATTTATTTCGTAAGTTTTCCCTTAGTATGTTTTTAAAATTTTAATAACGCGGCAAGTTATTTTTTCTGATGATTTCAAATATTTTAATACTTGCCGCGTTATATAAAATTTTAAAAACATACTAAGGGAAAACTTACGAAATAAATTTCAACCAAATTTTTTCTTACATTTCATCAATTTACCCCTCATTAATTTTTTTAGTTAATAGTTTACCGAGCTATTTACTTTGTAAATAGCTCAGCTCTTTAATGGGATATCATCACTTTTTAAAGAGCAACTATTATATGAAGTGTGGAGCTATTTACTTTGTAAAAAGCTCGGTCCTTTCTCCCATATCATCACTTTTTAGGAGGCAACTATTATTATATGAAGTCTAGAGCTATTTACTTTGTAAATAGCTCGGTCCTTTCTTCCATATCATTACTTTTTAAGAAGGAACTATAATGTAAAGTCTAGAGCTATTTACTTTGTAAATAGCTCGATCCTTTCTCTCATATCATCACTTTTTAAGAAGGAACTATTACATTAAGGATTTTCCCGAAAACTCGGCCCTTTCTTACATTTATGTTTTTGGTCGGATATCAATTCTTTTTGTAAGGCTTAAATATACGAAACCCAAGGCTTCGCACAAAACGCTACGCGTTTTGTTACTCTTCACGTGTGCTTCGCGTTTTTTTACGCTCGCGATACTTTACTCTTTTTAGATTCACATATACAAAGGAGACCGCTTCGCGTTATATAACGTCAACTGGCTGTGCTCGCTTTTTGAAAGGCTTAAACATCAATATAGTATGGTTGTTATATAATAATGGTGACAATGAGAAATCAAAGCCTTTAAAACAAAAAATTCTAAATCGGTTCATAAAAGACGGAGTTCTGAGGTAAAACAATTAAATGCGTAACACTTGTATGTTTATTGTATAGAATCTCATATATGTTAGGTATTGACCAATAGTATAATAGAAATGTCTTAGAAATTATCCACCAAATGCAAAAAACCCCATCTTTCTACCATGAATGGAACTTTAGGGGGTTGTTTTCCCATCTTTTTAGGGAGTGGTGAGGAATAGTTTTAAGTTTTTCTAATGACCTTCTTAATTTGTAGCTCTTAAGCGTCGAATGCAAGAAACCACATCTTTCTAGCATGTATAGAAGAAAAAGGGTGCTTTTAGGGGTGTTTTTTCCATTTGTGAATGGTTACGATTTGAAAATTTACTCTAATAAAATAATCCTGTGAATTAAATCCAGTTCCACGTTGAATAAAAAAAACCCGTTCTTTCTAACATGGAAAAAAGTGAAAAGGGCAGTTTTAGGGGTGTTTTTCCTCTTTTTGGAGATTGCGATGTAGGTTATAAAATTTTCGTGGTATTCTGTTAATTTGACTTTATTTTGAGTCGATTGGTGAAAATCCCATCTTTCTGCCATGAATAGAAGTTAAAAGGGTAGCTTCGGGGGTGCTTTTCAGATTTTTTTTGGGAGGAAGCGATATAAGTTTTTAAGTTTTTTGAATAACTTTCTTAATTTGTAGCTGTTTAGCGTCGAATATAAAAAACTCCATCTTCCTAGCATGTATACAAGAAAAGGGGTAGTTTTATGGGTGTTCATCCTATTTTTGAAGGGTAACGATAGAAAAATTTACGTTTTTAAAATAGTCCTATTTTAAACCAGGTCCACGTCGAATGAAAAAAACCTGATCTTTCTAACATAAATAGAAGTGAAAATGGCAGTTTATGGGGTGTTTTCCCATTTTCGGAAGTTTCCGATGTAGATAATGAAATTTTTTAAAGTAATCTATTAATTTGACTTTAAAAAGAAAATCCCATCTCTCTAACTAGAATTGAAGTGAAATAGCAATTTTACGGTTGTTTTTCTTATTTTCGGGAGGGGGAGGGGCTTGCGATGTAGGAAATGAAATTTTTTAAAGTATTCTGTTAACTTGACTTTATTTCGGGTCAATTGGTGAAAATTCCATCATTTCAGTATGTAAAGAACTGAAAAACGTAATTTTGGGGGGTGTTTTTCGATTTTCCGGGAGGTTATAATGAAAAATTTTAAATTTTTCGAATAAACTTACTAATTTGTAACTATTTAGTGTCAAATGCAAAAAACCTCATCTTTCTAGCATGAATAGGAGGAAAGGGGTTGTTTTACGGGTGTTTTTCCCGATTGCGAAGGGTTGTGATGGAAAAATTTACTTTTTTTAAATAATTCTGTTAGCTTGAACCTGTTCCACGTCGAATGGAAAAAACCCGATCTTTCTATCATGAATAGAAGTGAAAAGGTCAGTTTTAGGAATGTTTTCCCCATTTTCGGTGTGGTTGCGATATAGGTAATGAAATTTTTCAAAATATTCTGTTAATTTGACGTTATTTCGGGTCGATTAGTGAAAATTCTATCTTTCAAGCATTTATAAAAAAGAAAAACGTAATTTTGGAATATTTTTTTACAATTTTCCGGGGGGTTGCACTGAAAAAATTGAAGTTAATAAATAATAATTGATCAATGCAAAATATAATAAAAAAGTTAAAATGAGAATATAAATTAATGTTTATTACAAAATTACAAAAAAAAATCTGTACACAATGTTCACCCATCCAATTACCGAGTTTAACTAACGTTGTTTAACTTTTAAATGCTATATGCCAACTGCTGTATACAACAAGCCAATTCACTACTATAGGTTAAAGAAATTTTTAGTGATAATATAGTTGATTGTGTTTTCTACATGGTTTTTCAGTTTTATATGGTCTAATACAATCAATATTTAAATACCTAAGTGTCATCCAATCAGATAGGACTCTATAAAAATATCAACGAATATGATAAAGATATACGTTCTAATGCTAATTTGATTAAAACGAAAATTGTAAAAATTCCGTAAAGTATCTATATTCGAAATATCAACACTGTAGCTCTTTTCGTTCAAAAGATTCAGCACCTAAAAAATGACTCTAAATTAAGGTGTAGTAATAGCACTGTAGTGAGAAGTCCGAATGTGTCCCTTAAATCTCGGCCTTACGCACTACCGTGCTCTAGATACAAGCCTATCATGTTCGTATAAGTGCGCCTACGTGGAAGAATTTTACCGATTCGAGAATGTCATTTAGCTTATTTTTAATGAAAACTACTTTTCAATGTTTCCATTATGTTTCATTGCGAAAGAAATCTAATAAGCAAAGAATATTATAATATATTTCTGAGGAAAAAAAGTAAAATAAAATTTACGTAAAATGAGACATTTACGACACAAAAAATTCTGTTCATACCATCAGAGGAAAATCTATCTACTCAGTAATAGTGTGATGACGACACAAACTATGAAGAATATTAAAAAACAACACAAAAAATATATAATAAAATAAGTTTCGTACATTTAAGAATAGACAATTGTAAAAAACCTAAGAAAGAAAACTTTTTGGTTCATTCACACGAATATTCATAATGTATGTTAAGTTATACTCTCGCCAAAGTTTATGTCCATTAAGCCAGCAGAGCAACCTGAGCAGAAAACAATGATATAAAGCTATTATTAAGCTATTTAAATGCTAATTAAATGCTCAAAAAAAAAGTTTTATGCTCTTTGTTGTACTGTGTAACAGCATGCTCTGCTACTTTAACCAGCAGAGCAATGTTTAAAAAACCAATTAATTATAATGTATTTAATGTCAAATTGTTAAGCTAATTAAACGCTAATTAAATGCCCTAATTAAAAATTCACTGCCCTTTGTTGTATCGTGTAACCGCATACTCTGCTAGCTTAATGTTAAGCTAGCACAGAAACATTTTAAAAATCAAGTAATTATATTGTTTTTGACCTCAAATTATTAAGCTATTTAAATGCTAATTAAATGCTCTAAAAAAATTTTATGCTTTTTGTTGTACTGTTTAACCGCATGCTCTGCTAGCTTAACCAGCAGAGCAATGTTTAAAAAATCAATTAATTATATTGTATTTAATATCAAATTATTAAGCTAATTAAATGCCCTAATTAAAAATGGACTGCTCTTTGTTGTATCGTGTAACCGCATGCTCTGCTAGCTTAATGTGAAGAGTCATATTTAAAAAATCGATTGGTTGTATTGTACTTAATATCAAACTATTAAGCTAATTAAATGCTAATTAAATGCTCTAATAAGAAATTAATTGCTCTTTGTTGTACTGTATAACCGCATGCTCTGCTAGCTGAAGGTTGATCTAGCAGAACAATACTTTAAAATTAAAAAAAGTAATTATGCAATTAACAATAAATTGTTCTTTGTTTTAGAGGGAAAAATAAATCCCCTCTCCTACAGGAATCTCATTTAATGTGCCCATGCATCCACTAAGTGGGTATCAACATATTTAAACTTTACTGGGTACTTTGAAAAATTGGTTCCTGGACACCTCAAATGAGCTCTTCATATTCCAAATATGAGCTCTTTATATTAATATATAAACCATCCTCATCGCAGTTTTCCATTCCCACTTCAGTCACATAAGCAAAATTGTATGTCTTAAAATAGGTGAAAAATTTACTTAAAACAGATCGGAGATCCCAATACATATTTTTAGAGTGAATTAAACAATCCACAAATTGGGTTCCGTACTCTTTTTCACTAACCCACCCATTTAAAAGGTGAAAACTTTGAGGAATGAAAAAAAAACTTTTTCTTACTTCTAAATTTTATTAGAAAATTTAGAATTTAGCATTACAAAAAGAGTAATACTTATTTCCTTAGAAAATTAGCTGATTTACAAAAATGGTCCCTTTTGTTAAAGCCATTAAAAGATAATCGCAATAAAAGTTCAACTCATACCGATTTTAACCTCTTTTTAAAACCGTATATATAGTTTTTCAGTTGAATTTTGATTCAATTAGCTTTTAAGCGCTTACAGTTACCGATTCAACAAAAGAGACCATTTTACTAAATTGAATAATTTCTTCCATGTATATAGATTAGTCATTTTCTAATGCTTACCAATCAGCCAGGTATAAAATTAAGAAGCATAAACCATTGATTTTTTTAATTCTGCATTAAGTTTGACCTCCAATGTCATTTGAATTAAATGAGTAAATGAAAAAAGTGTATGAAACCTCTTTTATAGATCATTTAATTCTCTATAAAATAATGTATCGCTTTTTTTGTATAAATGAGTTATAAAATAAAGAAGAAAATTAAAATCATTTGAATGGTTGGGTAAATGAAAACGTGTAAGAGATCTTTTTTGGAGTGAAACAGACCTACAAAAATATGTATTGGGATTTTCTATGGGTTTTCTAGTTTTACGCATGTGACTGAAGTGAAAATGGAAAACTGCAATGAGGATGATTTTTATATCATATTATTAAGAACTCATATTTAGCAAGGAATCAATTTTTCAAAGTATCCAGTAAAAATTAAATATGTCGATACCCACTCATTGAAAGCCCATGCATTGAATGGGATTTATCTAGGAGAGGGGGTTTATTTGTCCCTCTAAAAGAAAGATCAATTTATTGTTAATTAGTGCATATAATTATCTGAAGCACAGTACGATCATTGCATATTTACTTTTTTTAATTTTAAAGTATTGTTCTGCTAGATAAACCTTCCGCTAGCAGAGCATGCGGTTACACAGTACAACAAAAAGCAATTAATTTCTTATTACAGCATTTAAATAGCTTAATAATTTGATATGAGGTACAATACAACCAATTGATTTTTTAAATATGGCTCTGCTGGTTAAGCTAGCAGAACATGCGGTTACACAGTACAACAAAGAGCATTAAATGTTCTTTTAGAGCATTTAATTTGCATTTAAATAGCTTAATAATTTGAGATCAAAAACAATATAATTACTGGATTTAAAAAAAGTTTCTCTGCTAGCTTCACATTAAGCTAGCAGAGCATGCGGTTACACGGTACAACAAAGAGCAGTGCATTTTTAATTAGGGCATTCAATTAGCATTTAATTAGCTTAATAATTTGATATTAAATACAATATAATTAATTAATTTTTTAAACATGGCTGCCGGTTAAGCTAGCAGAGCATGCGGTTACACAGTACAACAAAGAGCATTAAATTTTTTTTTAGAGCATTTAATTAGCATTTAAATAGCTTAATAATTTGAGATCAAAAACAATTTAATTACTTGATTTTTTAAATGCTGCTCTGCTAGCTTAACATTAAGTTAGCAGAGAATGCGGTTACACGATACAACAAAGAGCAGTGAATTTTTAATTAGGGCATTTAATTAGCGTTTAATTTGCTTAACAATTTGATATTAAATACAATATAATTAATTGTTTTTTTAAACATTGCTCTGCTGGTTAAGCAAGCAGAGCATGCGGTTACACAGTACAACAAAGAGCATAAAATTTTTTTTTAGAACATTTAATTAGCATTTAAATAGCTTAATAATTTGAGATCAAAAACAATATAATTACTTGATTTTTAAAATGTTGCTGTGCTAGCTTAACATTAAGCTAGCAGAGCATGCGGTAACGCACCACAACAAAGAGCATTTAATTTTTAAATACGGCATTTAATTAGCGTCTAATTATTAGACTATTATCATTGTTTTCTGCTCAGGTTGCTCTGCTGGCTTAATGGAAATCCAAAGTTTAATGTTTTATTCCTTTTCTTTTACAAAAGAAGATAGTGAATGAAGAGGTATGTATAAATGTAATGGCGAATTCACGATTATACTTTACGTTATGGTTCATATCTTGAAGAAGAAATTCCTTTATTATATATATATATATATATATATATATATATATATATATATATATATATATATATATATATATATATATATATATATATATATATATATATATATATATATGTATATACATATATATATATATATATATATATATATATATATATATATATATATGTATATATATATATATATATATATATATATATATATGTATATACATATATATATATATATATATATATATATATATATGTATATATATATATATATATATATATATATATATATATATATATGTACGAATATACGAGTAGGTACATTTGGAAAATTTATTAATGTCGTATACATTCCAAATACTCACTTTGATTGCAATATTCCTTGTGTGTTTTGAAAATAATTTTATGTCATTAAATCAGAAAATATGGGTTTTTTTTCGATTTAAATTTGTTTGTAAATACACGTCAGGTTATTTATATCATTGTATTACGATAAACTGGATAAAAATTAAGCAATAATGCTCATTGTATGATACGTGAATTGATCTTGGTGAATGTGTTATAATTCAACTTGCCGGATATTTGATTTATGTTGGGAATCAGTAGAACAACACCCAGTTTTTAAACCTTTATATTATTCAGTAATACGTTTTTCGATCAACAATCCGAAGTCTTTAGTCGAATGATATTATTTTAAAGTCATATGAATATTCTAACTGGGGAAATTGTTATAATACTTTGACTTATGTACTCGGATCCAATATATTTGAAATAATAAGTCCATGGTAAGCGTGCGTATTACTGTATATGTAGTTAATATTATATATAGTACCACTTAACTTAGAATGTTTAAAGTGGTTCAATTTGTGTGCTTTTAACTGTTTATTGACAAAATTAAATTCAAATTTTATTAACTTCTCAATTCCGGTAAGTTATAGTTATTGACGTTATATCCATGTTTTGAGGTCACCGGAGTCTATTAACCGGATTCTGAAAAGATGTATGTGTTTGTGCAATTGTGAGCTACAGACATTTTTTTTTTGCACGAAATATCGCGAATAAAGAACGATATCGACTTCTTTGGGGTCTCAATTGATAAGTATCAACATGATCGGAAAGAAACTGTATCTTAATATGGGTAAAAAGGGACTTAGAGGACGGGAAACCACAAAATCTCTCTTAATATTAGTGAAACCTCAAAATCATTCTTAAAATTATATTTTTTAAATGGATATGTGAATTATGCAAAGTGGGCGGGATGGTTCCTATCAGAAATGTCGCGGATGCGAAGTATTAAGCTTCCGCGGATGCGGATACTTTGAGACTCACAGCCGCAGATGCGGTTGCAGATTTATATGTCAAGTTCTTTTTTAAAGCCCACTTTCTAAGCAATCGGGTAAACAGATACAAGTATGTAATAAACATTACAATTTGGTAATTGATTGGAGTTGTAATGAATAAACGAAAATATACATAACAAAAGGACAATCTTTCCAGAAAATATAAGAATGAAAATTTGACTATTCGTCTTCGAACATTTGCTTTAATAAATTTCAATCTCAGCTGAACCAAATATCCATATTCCATAGAAACCAGTTCAAGAAGTTTCTCAGGACTCTTACAGAAGTAAAATTATGAAATAATTGTAGTTTCGCTAATTTTTACCGATTTTGATGAGTTCCTAAGGAGTTGTTTGATTTGTGATTCAAAATTCAAAAAAAGTTTTTATCGTTTCAATTTTTGTTAAAGTTACTGATTTTCTGGATTTCCTGGATTTAAGAAATTTTTTGGAAAATAATAATCTCTTAAGCCTTTATTTTTGGATATTCATGAGATCTATGTGTGTGAAGTATTTGTCGAGTTTCAAAGGAATATCTTCAATAATTTTTGATATATGAAAAAAACATATACAATGCGGCTACACTTGAATTTTTTTGCTTACTTTGATGTGTTGAATATGCAGCTGTATAGCTGGTCAAACATTTTTTTAGCACCCGGTATATATAAAATCTCTTCGTCGGTGAAAATTCAAAGCTGTATTTTCTTAAAAGAATTCGTCAATATTACATTTGACTGATAAAGCATGTGGTTGAAGAATTTTATCTCTAATTATACGCAATATATATTATACACCAGGGCATATTGACTTTATTATACACCAGGGCAAGGGTTGAAAATATTGATTGCAGAAAGAAAAATTTCGTATATCCGTTTGTCCGTCTGTCCCTCCGTCCATCAACACCATATCTAAAAAGAACGAACCTGAAATTTTGTATGTGTAGAGTTAAAAATTAAGGTTAAGCTTTAACTCTTTTAACCGTCACTGTAAAAGATAGAAGAAAAATTTAAGAAAAATTTTTTGTAACGTTCCTTTTTTTAACGATAAATAGTTTGAAACTTTTTTTCATAAATTCAGTATGTACCGGGTATTGGAGCAATTAACTCAGTTAGTTGCTGTTTTTACTTGATTTATTTTTGTGTTTTATGTTTGTCGCGGTATCTTGACTCTCTTAAGCCTTTAAAGGAGAAGCCTTTAATCGAACAATAGTTTATTTCAAACTAATGATAATAACCGAACCAATGTAAAGTTTTAAACTGATTTTGAACTGGTGATTGCCGCTGCTTTTATACCCATCATAAATCTTTCTAGAATTGTTGATACTTTAGAAAATATTGTTTTTGAATGCATATTTTTGTATAGTTTTTTCTAGAACAAATTAGTTTCTCAACAACCATGGATACATTCAAAGGGACTGATAATTAATAAAACTTATTAAAAATTATAATGGTTCACCTGAGTGCGAACCAGCACAACACTCTTCCTGTGATGCCTTAGCGCTCACGGTTACTTGCTAATTTAGAAATTATATACAATTTTCAACATGTAAATTGTTTATTTACTTCAGCAAGCTTACTGCCTCGTCCCAACTAGTTTTTATAAAAATGATTTCACTAAATTTAATCTATACTTTCAAAACATGTTCAAACTAATAATTTTTGTTAATAAATAAATAATATTTGATTCAATTTTTGACTCGTTTGATTAAAAAAATAAATCAAAACTAGATCTTATTGTCTTCTTTTTGTAATTATAAAAGAAACTCCTTTACTAAAGAGAAAAATATTTGGTCTTAAATATTTTCCAACATAGTTTTCTTTCAATAATGTGTTGAGGTACTAAAAATAATTTTAATAATTTTCGACACAACATGTTGTAGTAAGAATTTTATTTTAATAGGGCGTGAATAAAATTATGCATCTATGAAATTATATCTGTACTTCGATGGGTGTTCATTTCCTAAACATTTTCTTTGTTGTATTCAAAAATCGTACCTTTCAATTGTTTATTATCTACAAATAATACCAAGTTGCAATTACTTATCTTTGTTTTCATTTATTTCTTCGAATATATATATATATATATATATATATATATATATATACTCGCTCTGCTCGCAAAGGCGTTGCCCCTTGGCCCATTGGCTCCGCGTCACAGAAAATAACATTACATGAATTGTAAAGAAAGTTGAAAAAATCACTTACCAAAAAGTAATTACCATTAGAGAATAAATGGGGGGGGGGGGGATTTTTTTGGAAGCGGAATTTTTATGGAGGAAAATTTTTTGGGTTTTTGGGGGGGGGGATATTTTTTTGGGAGGTTGGTTTAGGATAGGGGGTTTGAGGGGACTGCGTATAGATAGGTCTCTCATTTACGATTACGATTTTCAAAGGGTAGTGATGTAAAAAATTACATTTTTCGAATTAACCTGTTAATTTACAGTTTTTCTGCGTTGAATGCAAAAAAACTGTAAAGTTGTAAATGGTTGATTATTTGGGGGCGTTTTCAAGGCGATGAAAAAATTAAAGTTTATCGAATAAACTCATTAGTTTGAAGAAATTTTCCACCAAATGCAAAAAACCCCAACATTCTACCATGAATAGAAATTAAAAGAGTAGTTCAGGGGGTTGTTTTCCCACTTTTTTTTAGGATGTGGTGATGAATTTTTAGTTTTTTTAATTACCTTCTTAATTTGTAGCTATTAAGCTTCGAATGCAAAAAACCGCATCTTTCTAGCATGTATAGAAGAAAAAGGGTGGTTTTAGGGGTCTTTTTCCCATTTGCGAATGGTTGCGATGGGAAAATTTACTATCTAAAAATAATCCTATTATTTTGAACCTGTTTCACATCAAATGGAAAACCCGATCTTTCTTACATGAATAGAAGTGAAAAGGGCAGTTTTAGGTGTGTTTTTCCTCTTTTGGGGGATTGCGATATAGGTTATGAAATTTTCGAGATATTCTGTGAATTTGACTTTATTTCAGGTCGATTGGTCAAAATCCCATCTTTCTACCATGAATACAAGTTAAAAGGGTAGCTTAGGGATTGCTTTTCCCATTTTTTTTGGGAGGAAGCGATGAAAGTTTTTGAGTTTTTTGAATTACCTTCATAATTTGTCGCTATTTAGCGTCAAATGCAAAAGACTGCATCTTTCTAGCATGTATAGAAGAAAAGGAGTAGTTTTAGGAGTGTTTATCCTATTTGTGAAGGGTAACGATGGAAAGATTTACGTTTTTAAATTAATCCTGTTATTTTAAACCCGTTCCACGTCGAATGGAATGAAAACCTGATCTTTCTAACCTGATATTTTGTTTTTCCATTTTCGGGGATTTGCGATGTAGGTAATTTCTGGTCGACGATTGATGAAAATCTCATCTTTCTACCATGAAATTGAAGTTTAAACAGTAGCTTAGGGGGTTATTTGCCTATTTTTAATGGGTAATGATGAAAAATTTTAAGTTTTTTCAATCACCTTTTTAATTTGTAGCTATTATGCGTCAAATGCAAAAAACCGCAACTTTCTAGCATGTATAGAAGAAAAAGGGTGGTTGTAGGGTGTTTTTCCCAACTGCGAAGGATTGTGATAGAAAAATTTACGTTTTTCAAATAATCCTGTTATTTTAAACCTATGTTTTTCCTTTTGGGGGCGGGGGTGCGATGTTGGTAATGAAACTTTTCAAAGTATTCTGTTAATTTGACTTTTTTTCAGATCGATTGGTGAAAATCACATCTTTCTTGCTTGTTGTAATTTTAGGGGGTATTTTTCCTATTTTTCGGAGAGTTGCAATGAGAAATTTTAAGTTTTTCGAATAACCTTATAAATTTATAGCTATTAAGCTTCGCATAGAAGATATTTTTGATATAAAAAAAAACAATGATAACAGGGATACAGTTTGGTGTTGCACCTACAAAACTATCAACTACATCAAAAATAGACCAGTCCAAGTCCAAGTCTATAAGCCGAGCAGACTTGGAAACTGGGAGGTTATGGGTTCGAATTCCGACATGAGCAGTTTGCTAGTTATTAAGATAAAAAAAGGGGGGCGGTTAATTGACTAAACTGTAGCCGTATGAACAAGAACGAAGTAACCGGCTATGCTGGAGAAGGTTTTCTGCAGTTTCCTTCGCGAACTCCCGATGAATATCGGGATTGTTGTTCCTATCATAGTCGGCTGTAGCAGCATATCTTACCAATCCCTAGTCTATGCACAAAAATGCCTTCCACACCACTCACATCCTCACATTCTTAGGTATCACAATGGACCTTATGGTGGAACTGTAGCCCGTCCAGGGCAGCATCTACAATCTATCTACATCAAAAATATAATTAGGTACACCACTCGACAGGACTGAGATTTTGAGGTTTCGTTCTGCGTCACATAATTTCCATTTAGTATGACTCAGCAAAGCTAGGACGTTCGTATACGTTTCAATCGGCAGCTCTCGTCAGGATCTATCGATTACGTATAAAAAAACATTAGTGCGAAATAGTTATAGCGAAAGTATATGGTGTTAAAGTAAAAAATTTTAAAAAATAATGCCATGTCGGCCTAAACTCATCAAAAAGCCAAGTCAAAGTACAGATATCGTATAAGGTTGGAAAGAGCTTCTTAAGAAGAATCCATTGATACCCCTAAAACACCATGTGGCAGAATGAGTAATAAATGTTAATGACAATGACAATGACAATGACAACGACAACGACAACGACAACGACAACGACAACGACAACGACAACGACAACGACAACGACAACGACAACGACAACGACAACGACAACGACAACGACACGACACGACACGACAACGACAACGACAACGACAACGACAACGACAACGACAACGACAACGACAACGACAACGACAACGACAACGACAACGACAACGACAACGACAACGACAACGACAACGACAACGACAACGACAACGACAACGACAACGACAACGACAACGACAACGACACGACACGACAACGACAACGACAACGACAACGACAACGACAACGACAACGACAACGACAACGACAACGACAACGACAACGACAACGACAACGACAACGACAACGACAACGACAACGACAACGACAACGACAACGACAACGACAACGACAACGACAACGACAACGACAACGACAACGACAACGACAACGACAACGACAACGACAACGACAACGACAACGACAACGACAACGACAACGACAACGACAACGACAACGACAATAGACTCTGCAGACAGGACTGAAAGTTATTTCTACTCAGATAAAACAAAACTACTGATATATATATATATATATATGTATATATATATATATATATATATATATATATATATATATATATATATATATATATATATATATATATATCATGAAGTCCCATATCCTATTACAGGATTTTGGAGACCACTCGATCCCATCGAGTTCTGTCGATCGGCCGACTTCAAATTGTAGAACGATTTAAAGTTTGAATATTTTTTAATATTCGAGATCCACGTGATCTGCTTTCTGCCCCTTGATGCAAAGCCATCCATTTTACCGCACATAATTAGTCTCTGAAGTTTGTATCTATTTCCTCTGTATATATGTCCGAAGTATCCCAATATTCTCTTTTTAATTAATTTAACTAAACATCTTTCATATTTAACTTTACGGAATACATCAACGTTACTTAATTTCTCCGTCCACTTTATTTTTAGCATTCTTCTGATGCACCACGTTTCAAATGCATTCTGTCTGGCTTCACATACACCTTTTAATGTCCAAGTTTCGCACGAATATAGTAGTGCGGACCACACATAGCACCTTAACATTTAAAACCGATAATTAAAACACTATTTTCTGTTAGTTAAATAAGCCTTAAGGTTTACAAAATTATTTTTGGCGACAGCTATACGTTTTTTAATTTCGCTTATTTGGTCATTATTACAGGTGAATAGTTTTGCTAACTAGTTCATTTGGTTAACTTGCTTTAATTTTATGCCATTACATTTTATATTAAGTGTAGGTTTTTTTTATATTGATTTTTAATCCATATAGTTCACTTACTCTGGTTATTTTGTCCACGATAGTTTGTAAATCACTTTCACTTGATGCTAGCAGTACTGTATTGTCTGCATATTTTAGATTATTCATTATTTCTCCATTAATTTTCACACCAATGTTATGTTCACTTAAAGCTTCTTCTATCACTTTTTCGGCATAAATATATACATATATACATATTATTATTCGGTGATATAATGAAATATCAGAAGTGACGTCAATGAGATTATTCACCATTTATATACACATCTGTACATCCTACCCGAGCAGAAAATGCCAGATGTTTGCCGGACACTATATCTGGTCCGCATCAGTTACGAGTATGGCATGCCAGATCGGGCATACCGGACTGGTACCCGATCAGTTCCTGAACAGGTATCCATATGGCAAGCCCAGTGTTAAAGTGTTCATATTATATTGGGTTTGCCTGACATGGGCCAGACTAGGAACGGATTAGGTTAACCTTAGCTCACAATTGTAGGATTTTTTTAAACTTTGTTAAATGACATTTTTTCAACTTTATTAATATTAAATAAATTTTAATTATTATATTTCTTTAACAAAATAGTTAAATTATTTCAAAAGATTTTAAATCATGC
Organism: Nineta flava; assembly: GCA_963920215.1. NCBI lineage: Eukaryota > Metazoa > Arthropoda > Insecta > Neuroptera > Chrysopidae > Nineta > Nineta flava. The sequence goes on along the minus strand of OY986043.1, from coordinate 46,221,939 downwards.
CGGACTGGTACCCGATCAGTTCCTGAACAGGTATCCATTTGGCAAGCCCAATTTTAAAGTGTTCATATTATATTGGGTTTGCCTGACATGGGCCAGACTAGGAACAGATTAGGTTAACCTTTGCTCACAATTGTAGGATTTTTTTAAACCTTGTAAAATGAAATTTTTTCAACTTTATTAATATTAAATAAATTTAAATTATTATATTTCTTAAACAAAGTAGTAAAATTATTTCAAAAGTTTTTAAATCATGCCGGACTGGTACCCGATCAGTTCCTGAAAAGGTATCCATCTGGCAAGCCCAATGTTAAAGTATTCATATTATATAGGGTTTGCCTGACATGGACCAGACTAGGAACGGATTTGGATATTTCTTTTTTTGGAGTTGGTTAAAATTTGTGTTGATTTTCTAACTTCCACGAAAACTCTACTTCAATAAGATAACTATAAAATTATTTTATTTAAGTTTTGTTTTAATTTTGAAATGTCAATTTTGATTGTCGTTTCCATAGTCACGTTAAGTCAGGGCAACGTCTGTCAGGTCAGCTAATATATTAAAACAAATATCGAATGGGATTATACCGATAATACCTCAAAAGGAAATTATTGTTCCAACGTCATGGATAGTTTGGAATGAAAAATTGAATCATATTTCTTGGACATATATGTCAGAGCTGTTTACAAATAAAATAAAGTGCCAAAAACGTCATGAAATGGTAAAAAATTGTCACAATATCATGTTGAAATTCATGGAAGCGCTTGTAAGTGATTTATTTTAGTTTTTTTAGAATTATATGAAAAAAAGTATAGTATGATGACTTTACATTAAAATTATTAATTAATGCAAATTTTTATAGGTTCTTAAGAGCAAGCTGAAATTCGTCTTAAAAAAAAAAGGTATAACGTCAGCAATTTAAACGACGGAAATTGGGACGATCATCGATTATTACGCTTAGAAGAAAGAGAAAAAAATTTATATTATTGTAAACTAAATTTTGTAATTAATCAATAAAAGATTTAAATTTAATTGAATTAAACTTGTTTTATTTTTAGTTACAGATCCGTTTACAAGCTGGCATGCCAGACCTGGACCCTATAAGACATCCCTGATCTGGATCTTATCAGGCATGCCAGATCCGTTTCCAAGCTGGAATGCCTGATCTGGACCTTATCAGGCGTGCCAGATCCGTTTCCGAGCTGGCATCCCTGATCTGGATCTTATCAGGCATGCCAGATCCGTTTCCAAGCTGGCATGCCTGATCTGGATCTTATCAGGCATGCCAGATCCGTTTCTAAGCTTGCAAGCCTAATCTGGAGCCTATTAGGCATGCCAGATCCGATTCGAGCCAAGCAGCCAGATATGTTCCAGATCGGGCATGCCAGATTGGGCGCAGATTAATCGTCTGCGTTACATGACGGATCAGGTACGGATCAGTGGACCAGATCCGGTCCTTGTCAGTTTTAGGTAAATATTTCTAGTCGGGTATGTGCGTTCGCGAAATGGTATAATGGGTTTTAGAGTTTATGTTATGTTAATATATCAAGTATCCATATCTTTTATCAGTTTAGAAAGATTTTAAATAAAATTAAAGAAGTTGTTTGAAATTTTTATGTTAGATTATTCACCATTTATATACACATCTGTACATCCTAAGTGCGTTTGCGAAATGGTATAATGGGTTTTAGAGTTTATGTTATGTTAACATATCAAGTATCCATATCTTTTATCAGTTTAGAAAGATTTTAAATAAAATTAAAGAAGTTGTTTGAAATTTTTATGTTGAAGTGTTATTATTTGATACATTATTTATTTCATTAACACTTCAATATTTTCTTGTCCATTTTTTTGGCCACTCAAATAACTTTTAACCCAATAATAAGCTGGGATAATGTGAAACTTGTAAATTGAAATCTACTCGTTACTAATAGTAGATTTAATTTTACAGTTTTATGTATGATGGAGGCTTTTCAATATTTGGGAAGAGAGAAAAGATGGTGCCGTTTTTGATTCATAATTTAATCTAGCGCACGGTAGTGCGCAAGGCTGAGTTATAAACTACTGGACACACACTAGAATTATATGAAAAAGAATTATCGAACGTATGCATATCAAGAAACGGAAGCTCCTACATAATAATAAATCTAGGATTTAAAGGGATATATATATATATATTATACAGACTGTTTTCAAAAGCATTTCTAATAGAAAATCAATGTTAAATAAATCAATAAACTATTAACTATAAATCCATACATACACATACATACTGAAACTGAATGTCTGGACTGGATTATTGGGTGTCCATATTATAGGACCATTCTTCATTGATCTTTAGATTCTCAAAAATATTTCAGTTTGTTACGAAATAATATTTTTCCAACTGTTAGATCTCTTCCTAATTGAGACCTGGAGTCTGTATGGTTCCAACAAGATGGTTGCCCCGCACATAATGCCATGATAGTAAGACTGTTCCTGGAACAAACTTTCCAGGAACATCAAATGAGTGGTTTTGGAACCTTCAAGTGGGCAGCCAGATCCCCAGATCAATCTCCTAACGACTTTTTATTGTGGGGTTTTCTCAAAACACAAATCTATTCGCAGAATAGACCTTAAAATTTGCAACAATTAAGGCAAAGAATTGTTGACAATTGTGCAAATATTTCTAGAAGTACTAGAAAATACCCGGGTAGATTTCTACAATCGACTCGGATATTGTTTAGCAAATAATGGAGGAATATTCAAACCGTTGGTTTAACTTTTTAGCGAATTTCCCCTATAGGAAATGCAGCTATTGTTTTTGCACCAATGTTGGAATTTCGTAAAAATTTCTTCAAATGTCCATAGATCCTACCTATTAGATGTTAAATGGATTAGGCTTTACAAATGCATGAATCATATACTTTCCTTGTTTGTTACGTTGAATATTGCAATAGTCTCTCTCTCTACAAGGTATTATTTTTATAATTCCTATTTTTTTAAATTCTTCTTATATAGGCTGCACTTGATTGTAATGGATTTTAAGACGGCTGCCAGTTATGGATGTATTCTAATTATTCTGAACTTTTAAATTAGCTAAAAAATTTTCAATTAACATATGAGGGAAGTAATCTAAGTTTACTTTAAGTTTGAACTCCTGGCTGCAGGTAACCGTAGCAGTAATAAGCAGCGCTGCCTGCTATTACAAGATTTGTCGTATCGTATACTATGTTATTTAACAAGCAAAATTCAATTAACACGTGAGGGATTTAATTATAAAAAAATCAATTTTTAATTAATTAACTAATGTTAATTGCAGCAGAACTACCCTGGCAGACATTACATTGTCAAATTGTTTATATTGCAATAAGCGTTTTCAATAATATTTCAATCAATTAACAGATGAGGGAAGGTTTTCACTAATGCCGGATCTTAGACCAGTATGCTATTGTAATGATAGAGGATTCATTTTTATTATTTATTTATAAATTATACTTAGTTAAAGCTTATCTCTTATTAAACAAAATCTTATTAAATCAATCGCTATATTTTATTAAAATATAATTTTTTGTTTTTATTCAATTTTATTTAATTTTTTGTTTCTCAGTCATTGCATGATTCTTACAGCAGAAGATTTATGATTGATGATGTTTATGATGGTGGAACACGACTCCATCCATCCCTACTCCTCCTGTTTAAGTGATGCCAACTTACAATTTATTGATGCTACCATTACGGAATACACACTATGTATAGTTATTATAGTAAACAATATTTAACATTGATTTTCTATTAGCAATGCTCTCCAACACATACGGTATATATATATATATATATATATATATATATATATATATATATATATATATATATTTATTTATTTATTTATTTATATGTATATAAATACCTGAATTATAATCAAAGAGAAATAAATAAGAAATTAGTTCACAAATTGAACAATTAACAGGTATATATTGTGTATGAGATTATGAGATGATTATAGGGAACTTATCTCCTCACAAATTAAAGCTCAGTGAAGTATCATCTTTAAATGTACAACATGATTTTATACGTGGGCATTTATGGATTTCGTTTGTGGTTGATGTATGATTGTATAGAAATAATTATTAGTGTTTTTTGTGCACCGCTGAACTATTGGCTTTGTATAATAATTTTGTCAAGTGAAAATGTGATAACTACTTTAACGTAGTGATATCTTAACCCCATATGAAATTCATTTGCGAAATAGTTTCTATTTAGATGGAAATTTGTGCAATAATTAGAGAGATTTATCATCAATAGCGTGCTTTGAGTTAAGCTTTTTCCTGTCAACTTTGTCTTATAGACAGTGGTTTTTCTTTCTCTTAATATCTCGATGAATATATTGCAAAAAAATTGATAATAATTTTATAGTAATGTGAATTTCCTACAAAAGTGAAAGAATAAAATCAATTTTTTGGTATTAAAAACTCTAATTTTAAAAAAAAAACATCCTTTTAATATTGAAGTATAAAAAATTTCTATGAAAGTGATATGAGTGAGTATGTATATGAGATTAAATAGAAATGAAAGAGTGCATATGGTTATTGTATAAAAGAGGAGAGATTTGTATAGTTTTCGGATTGGTGTATTTACAGCCACAATGCTCGAAGTACACATCTTCAGACTTTTACACTAGGCTTCGTTCTGAGAAATTCAACATTATGCAAAACTATCATGACATTGAGTTTATAATTGGGGGAGATTGGAACTCGAGAATAGGAGCTGAGCTGGATATAGAAGAGTATGGAGACAGTAACGATTTTGTGTTTTCCAATAATATCACATTGGATTGCATACAAGCCCCAGCCAGAAGATCGAAACACAATGTTGCCCATAAGTATGGAAAATTAGCTGATAATTCTAAATGGAAGAACAGTGAGAGATATGTGATAGTAACAGAAAAGATATCGAACAAAAACTGCGTGGACATGAACGTAGGTGATAATCCCGAATCCTTTCACTTTCCACTGGAAGTTTTGGCTAAGGGAAATTTATATACAAACTTTAATAAGTGAGAAAGTGAGGGAAGAAGGGAAACAATACGATAAATATGGAAGGTCAACAGCGTGAACAAGATGAAACGGAAAATACGATCCGAAGATAGCGAAATATAAACTGATATCTTGCAAAAATGGTTCCATTTCCTAATGGCAGATATGAAAATTAAAATGAAAAACTCTACAATTGGTGAGAAGAATAATAAGTGGTTTAACGTAGAATGATAACAAAAGAAACTAGAAGTAAACATACAATTAAGGAGATAGAGAAGAAATAGCAACATCTTAAATGCTCAAAGCTTTTTGAAACATAAAAGAGAATATAAGTTACTATGCGAAAGGAAATAAGTGGAATATCAGGACTTTTATGTTTCTCTGAAATAAAAAAAGCATCAGGGAAAATGATTTAAAAAAGATTTGAGGTATGAGCAGGAGTAAAAGGAGTAAGAATAATATAAACTATATCGAAGAAGAACAATGGATCGAGCAATATGAACACTTATATGGAATTCAGGTGGAACATGAAACCAATAATTCAGAATTAGAGCACATAAAAGATGTAAATATTGAAGTAAACGAAAAGGAAATTAATTGTATCATAAGTATGTTGAAAAACTCAAAAGCTGGGGGTAACGACGGGATACTAAATGCGACAATAAAGTTGGTTGCAGAGAATCACCCTGAATTTATTAATATACTTTTAAAGCTGTTTAATAAAATACAAGATTTAAACTTGTACCCGAAAGCATGGACGAAATACACCAAAGTCTTAGCTGATCAGATACAAGAATGGATACCTAATAATACTATCTTAACCGAATTTCAAGCTGGCTTCCGGGAGAGTTACGGAGCCATGGACAACCAACTTATAATAAAACCTGTAATAGATAGGTCTCTAAGAGAAAAGCAAAAAAATTATACTGCTGCTTTATCGACTTTGAGAAAGCTTTCGACAGTATAAATCGGGCTTTACTGTGGAAAAAACTGTTAGAAATCGGTATGCCGAGAGAGATAGTAAAAGTATTAAAAACAATTTTTATAGATACGGTGGTATGTATTCATTTGGAGGGAAACTCACAAGGAACTCATGCGTTTTAACCGGGATTAAATCAGAAATTAGCTATTTTTAGGACTTTGGCCATACGAATTTTCCATTTCTGAAACACTAACCGCAAGCCAATTCCTTATCAAAAACTGCAGTATCCTTTCATAATTATTTATCAGTGGAGGTTGCATAAGTATATAAAGATCATCTGATGTTAGATATTAAACTTTTTTGTCCTAAACAATATTGAAATATCGATGTATCTCAGTATGTACAATTGTACATGTTTGCTTTTGATCTAGCATCCTAAGATTTAAATGAGATGATTTAAATTTTGTATACATTTAGGCCTTTCATTATTTGTTCCTATAAAATTGATACCACGAAAATGATTTCAAAGTAAATTTTCTTTCAAATCAATATATACAATTAGTACTCATGTTCTTGCTAATAGTTCAGTAGTTGCCTCAAATATATTGATAAAATCCAGTTGACAAACTAAAGTTGTATTCTCTACTCTACATCAGAGGTGGGCGCAGACGGCTCGCCAGAGTCGAACGGACTCTCCATAAGCTGGGTGAGAGTAAGTAATAAAGGTATGTTTTGAAGTAAGACGAAACGATGTTTCAATACAAGTTGTCCTATCGATTATTGCCCAATTCAATCAATTTAGAATTGGTTTTATAAAATATTTATTGTTTAAAAAATATCTTTTACAATATGGAGAGATACACCAAAAAACATAATAATAATAATAACAATAATGATGATAGCAATAACAATAATTACAACAACAACTACATGTATTCCCACTCCATGTAAAATTTAACCATTTAAAAATTAGTAACAAATTACGAGCCCTCGCCCCCACTTTATCATTGGCATCTTTTTTGTATCCAGTGTCATCAAATTACCATGACACTATACCCCCTACTAAGAAAAATTAGTTAAATCAAGTAAATAATTGTTTATTAGTTCTCCGATATGAATAGTTTAGGCAAATTATTCGGAATTTCCTAAAATCTAATTCTAAAATCAAAACTAAAGCTAAATCATCAAAAAATTTACAAGCGGTAAATCACCAGCCCCAAATTACCAGCCCAAAATTCCAGAGTATGTATTCAATGTATTGTATGTATTGTATACTTTGAATAATAGTGACCATAAAAAATAGTTTCAGAAAATGTTTTAATTAAAAAAAGAAAATAATAATAATTGGTAGGTACCCTATATTTACCTACCCTATCTCTCTTCCTACCTCTCACTCAGAGCTCAGTGCAGTCAAGGTCTGCCCACTTATGCTCTACATCGTCTCACATGTCATTAGTTTTAAAATAGATGTATAGGCTGATTCGCAAATGCTAGAATGATTACGCAATATTTGTATATCTTATAATTTTCTTTACGTACTGTGTATCAGAGGTACAAATTTGTAAATTGAATAAAACTAAATTGAAATTAATAATTTCTATTGTTTTTAATAAATTCAAAATTCGAATAGTACTACCAGCACTCTTTATTACAGTACTTACATTAAAATTATAATAAAAAACATAAAATATTAAGCCTTGGCAACCTCCACAATCAACAAACTAACAACTTTTACATTCCAAGTAATTTATTATAGAGAAAAATATTAAAATAAAATAAATTAATACTATTTATTTTATTTCTGATAGAGCCCAATAACATTAATTAAAAGTTTAAAATAATTAATATAAGTTGTTCACAAAGTTTTATTGTAGGGTACTGATGTTCAGTATAATGGTATATGTACTACTTATTACTTCTACTGATGATGTAGTTATTTACTAGAACTTTTCACTTTTTAACCCGACTTCAAAAAAGGAGGATGGTTCTCAATTCGTCTGAATTTTTTTTTTTTTTTATGTTTGTTACCTCAGAACTCCGTCATTTATGAACCGATTTTGAATTTTTTTTTTTGTTTTAAAGGGTTTGATTCCCGATTGGTCCCATTGTCACGAAATCGAATTCTGATGAGGGGATCTCCGGGAAATTGAGGAAAATCCTCATTTCATATGTGATAACCGATTTCTGCGAAATTTTTATTTTTTTTGAAAGGGTATACTCATTCATAATGGGAAAATAAAAAAATTTTTTTAAAAACCGACTTCAAAAAAATTTTTTACAAATAAAAAAACCGACCCCAAAAAAAAAAATTTTTACAAAAAAAAAACAAAATGCTTGTAAAAAAAACTGAAAATCTGTTATAAAAAAATGCACTAAAAATTACAAAAAAAAAAAAAAAAACGGGTAAAAAAAATGTGTTATAAAAAAATTCACTAAAAATTTGTTGGTCGTTCAGTAGGTCTACCCATATTTAGACAAATAAAATCAGTTATAGAACTTCAAAGTCACTAAAGAGCGAGAAATAAAACCTATTTTGACAAAATAGAAACCCGACTTAACAAAAGATGCACTAAAAAGTAAAAAAATAATTGCATATTCTTGTGCCAATTTTAGTTCACCAAAGCAAAAATTTTTAAATATATATGTACAATTATTGTTATTTTTGGAGGCGGTGTCCAAAAGTTATGTGAATTTCTCTATGTTGACTCTGCCTCAAAGATTTTCTGAAAACGCATTTATTTATTTATTATTAATAGGTTAAATATCAATGTTTCATGTCTCTAACTTATAACGTGAGAAAACTTTTTATCGATGTTTTAAATTTTTTTCAAGGTCAAAAAAGATTTTAACACCCCATGGAATTTCGAAAAACAATTTATACCATCAAATTGGTCACTTATTATTCATAATTGGTCAGGTACAATTATGACCAATTAGTGACCAATTAGATGGTATAATTTGTTTTTCGAAAGTCCATGGATGGGGTGTTAAAATCTTTTTTGACCTTGAAAAAAATTTTAAACATCGATAAAAAGTTTTCTATCGTTGACCAAATAATGGGACTACCTGACCAATTAATGCCAGTTAGTGACCAATTAGTGACCAATTAGATGGTATAATTTTTTTTCCAAATTCCATGGATGGGGTGCTAGCATCTTGGGGCCGGTAATATATACAATGAATATAATAATAAAATTATACATTCTACAGAGTTACAAAAATTAGGAGTTTTATGAAATAAAGAAAATTTACATTTCAGGTTGGTTAATTTTTTTTAAAGGGAATGGACATACATATAAGTGTTCTGTATATAAGGTTTTTCGCCTACCAAAAGTTCTTGCAGGAGCTTTCGAGGTCACAAACTTAGTTTCAGGCTCCCTTTACTATACCAAACAATCCTTAAAAAAATCGTTTACCATGAGATAGTGAGTGAGTGGTATTTCGCTTGAATATGTAAAGAAGATTTGTTTTGCAAAAATGTATAGTAAGGCTCTTCAGTTTTATAAGAAAATTATTATATTCGCGAACCGTTTACGTATTACTTACATGTGAAATTATCAACCTTGATTGCGAACATGTGATTTTACAATTGATAGATTGTAATCAGATTTCTTAAAAATAATTCCCATATATTCTACAGAAACATGCAATCAAGACTGTTATACCTTAAGTTCGAGAACTAAACTACTCAAGCTAATTTTATACATTTATACATCTGATAAAGACTTTGAAGTGAGAGATATTTTATCTCTTCTCTGTATCTAACTACCTCACATATTCATGGGATATGTTGGTAGTAATATTCTCGTACGTAGTATAGTACAACATTAATAAATTCACTTAAAACATAAATACATAACATTCATATACATATTTGAATCTCGTTAGGTACATGATTATGTGATGATGGTGGTAAGGGAATATATGTATGTACACTCCCGTTCATAAAAATTGAACCAGTGGAAACATTCTAAGTGTTACTGTATGTAATATTATACATGTATTTAGTAATATATACGCTAGAGTTTGACCTACTGGTTTAATTTTTATGAACGAGAGTGCCATTAAACCATTAAACAAAGTCATTGGAGTTTATAATGTTTGTATGTAATTTATTCACAATTGCTTCTATAATACCAAAGAATACAATATACATAGAAGCTTATAAGTACGATTTTTGTGTCACTAGAAATTGTGAATTGTGAGCGTGACCGCTAGATGACAATAGCTGTTTGATTTCGATATTTAATGCCATTAGCAGCACAACCAACTGTATTCTTTGTGTATATTGTATCCGACCAAAAACATAAGTGTAAGAAAGGGCCGAGTATTCGGGAAAATCCTTAATGTAATAGTTCCTTCTTAAAAAGTGATGATATGAGAGTAAGGAACGAGCTATTTACAAAGTAAATAGCTCTAGACTTTATATAATAGTTGCTCTTTAAAAAGTGATGATATCCCATTAAAGAGATATCCTATTAACTAAAAAAAATTAATGACGGGTAAATTGATTAAATGTTAGAAAAAATTTTGGTGAAATTTATTTCGTAAGTTTTCCCTTAGTATGTTTTTAAAATTTTATATAACGCGGCAAGTTTTAAAATATTTGAAATCATCAGAAAAAATTACTTGCCGCGTTATATAAAATTTTAAATTTTCCCGAAAACTCGGCTCTTTCTGACATTTATGTTTTTGGTCGGATACAATATACACAAAGAATACAATTGGTTGTGCTGCTAATGGCACTAAATACCGAAATCGAACAGCTATTATCATCTAGCAGTCACGCTCACAATTCACAATTTCTAGTGACACAAAAATCATACTTATGAGCTTCTATGTACATTGTATTCTTTGATAATACTGAGGAGTAAAAGATAGTTCAGTAGGTAAACACATAATATAAGTGTAATCAGATCTATAGCACAGCAGTGCGTAGGGTAAGTTTAAGGAGGTGTAGGCCTGGGTATGTGACAGTGATATACAGTTTCGCTTTTCTGTTCAATGCATGCTTGAAAAATGCAATTTTCACCAATCGACCCGAAGTAAAGTAAAATTAACAGAAAACTTCATTAACTACATCGAAACCCCCCGAAAATGGTAAAACACCCCTAAAACTGCCTTTTTAACTTCTATTTATGTTAGAAAAATCGGGTTTTTCTATTCGACGTGGAACAGGTTCAAAATAACAGAACTATTTGAAAAAACGTAAATTTTTCTATCACAATCCTTCACAGTTCGGAAAAACAACCCCCACAAATATGTTTTTCAGTTATATACATGCGATAAACATGAGATTTTCACCAATCGACCCGAAGTAAAGTCAAATTAACACAATACCTTGAAAAAATTCAAAACTACCCTTTTTCTTGTATACAAGCTAGAAAGATGCAGTTTTTTGCATTCGACGCTAAAAAACTACAAATTAAGAAGGTAATTAAATAAGAAAATAATTAACTATTCAAACTACCTAGAAAATCCACTTCGAAAATGTTTGGTGTCAGATTCATTAGTGCATAAAATTCTGAGGCTATTATATTTGAAGTGAAATAATTGTAGAACTATTGTGCATAACAAAAACCGCTAAATACCAAAATTTAACTTACATATCTTATAAATAACTTTGAAAAAAGTGCCACTTCGAAAAATATTTTGTCAGTTTTACCTATTACCAGTTGGACCTTCTATAAAAATTTAACGTTGCCAAAATATTACCTTTGAAGAGTATTTTGACATACTATTCAAACCAAACATTGTACCTCCTCGATAACGAAGAAATTAACCAAATAGACATATTTTTGGAGATTTGACCCTTTTGGGACGCATTTTGAGAAAATGTTTCTATGGCACCAGATGGCCTTTCACTAGAGGATAATGATTGCATGAAACAAAAAAATTGTACCTTTTAAATAAGAGAGAAAAATCAGTTTTTCTGTTTCGCCCATTGCGGACATTCCTAGTGAAAAACTTAAAATGTAAAAAAATTGTACCAAAATTGTACCCCGTATATTCGTAAACAGCAAAACAATATCTCTTGAAATAAGAGAGATATTAAACGTTGTTTTTTTTACCCATTTCGGTTATGGCCAGAAAAAAATTTTTTTGACCAAAATATTCTGTCCATGGTACACTTTAGCAAACCATATAAAACAAAAATTGTACCACTTGTATAAGGGGTTAAATGAACTAAAATGTACCAAAATAAACAATATTTTGGAAATTTGACCATTTTGGGACACTTGAAATGTATCTCTGGCATAAGATGACCTATTACTAGAGGATAATGATTGCATGAAAGACAAAAATTGTACCTTTTACATAAAGGAGAAAAATCAGTTTTTCTGTTTCGCCCATTTCGGACACTCCTAGCGAAAAACTCAAAATGTAAAATAATTGTACCAAAATTGTACCCCGTAAATCCGCAAGCAGCAAAAGAATATCTCTTCAAATAAGGGAGATATTAAAGGTTGGTTTTTTTAACCATTTCGGACCTGGCCAGAAAAACAATTTTTTGACCAAAATATTCTTTCGAGGAGTACTTTGGCATGTCATGATTAACAAAAATTATACCTCTTGTATGAGGGGTGAAATTAACGAAAATGTACCAAAATAAACAATATTTTGGACATTTGACCCTTTTGGGACACTTTTTGGGTAAATGTATCTCTAGCATAAGATGACCTTTTACTAGAGGATAATGATTGCATGAAAGACAAAAATTGTACCTTTAAAATAAAGGAGAAAAGTCAGTTTTTCTGTTTCGCTCATTTCGGACACTTCTAGCGAAAAACTCAAAATGTAAAATAATTGTACCAAAAATGTACCCCGTAAATCTGCAAGCAACAAAAGAATATCTATTCAAGTAAGGGAGATATTAAAGGTTGGTTTTTTTACCCATTTCGGACCTGGCCAGAAAAAAAAATTTTTGACCAAAATATTCTGTTCGTGGAGTACTTTGGCATGTCATGATTAACAAAAATTGTACCTCTTATATGAGGGGTGAAATTAACGAAAATGTACCAAAATAAACTAAATTTTGGAAATTTGACCCTTTTGGGACAATTTTTGGGTAAATGTATCTCTGGCATAAGATGACCTTTTAACTAGAGGATAATGATTGCATGAAAGACAAAAATTGTACCTTTTAAATAAGGGAGAAAAATCAGTTTTTCTGTTTCGCCCATTTTGGACACTCCCAGCGAAAATCTCAAAATGTAAAATAATTGTACCAAAATTGTACTCCGTAAATACGCAAGCAGCAAAAGAATATCTCTTCAAATAAGGGAGATATTAAAGGTTGGTAATTAGACCCATTTCGGACCTGGCCAGAATAAAAGTTTTTTGGCCAAAATATTCTGTCTATGGTACACTTTAGCAAGCCATATAAAACAAAAATTGTACCTCTTGTATAAAGGGTGAAATTAACGAAAATGTACCAAAATAAACTAAATTTTGGAAATTTGAGCCGTTTGGGACAATTTTTGTGTAAATGTATCTCTGGCATAAGATGACCTTTTACTAGAGGATCATGATTGCATGCAAGAAAAAAATTGTACCTTTTAAATAAGGGAGAAAAATCAGTTTTTCTGTTTCGCCCATTTCGGACACTCCCAGCGAAAAACTGAAAATGTAAAATAATTTTACCAAAATTGTACCCCGTAAATCCGCAAGCAGCAAAAGAATATCTCTTCAAATAAGGGAGATATTAAAGGTTGGTTTTATAAAGCCATTTCGGATCAGGCCAGAAAAAAAATTTTTGTTTATATGGTTTACTTTATTCAATATGGCCCAAAATTGTACCTACATAGCACCTCGGATATATTACAGAAAAAATTTAGCTCTTCAAACACATGAGAAATTTCTTCTTTTTTTTATAACATTTTGGACACACTTGGATATAGTTTACTCATTTATTTCCGTTTACTGCATTTTTATTATGAATTGCCGGTCTTGCAATTAAAAAAATTCATTAAAATGGTTGTCGGTCAATCATCTTAAATTGTGACCTATATGATTGCATTGTCTTTATTCCAGAAATCCGTTCCAATTATAACCAGAAAACTGTATTCAAAATATCTAATAATATTCCCTAAAGTTGTTTGTTACAATAGTTTGAGATTCTTGGAAATTTCTTTCATACTTACAAAATATACAATAAAAAATGATGCGTGTCGTACACTTCTAAGCTTAGGGTTCCGTAGTATGTACTAGGTATAGCAATCAGTAATTTTACTACCCAGAATTTATAATTATTCATAAATACATTTATATTTTATTTCAAATATTATTACCTATATGATGGGAGTTTGGTGGATGAGGTCAGTTCCTTGCAGATGAGCTCATAGCGGCTTAATATTATTATAATTTTTTTTATGCGCAATGAATTAATATCTGTCAACCTAGCACAACAACTTTTTCAAATCAAGTCGAAAGTAGTCGCCAAATTTGCTGCTATTTTATCGTGTATTAGTTGTGTTAAACTAAATTTTGTCGCTCTTCTTTAAGGGAGAAATTATGTGATGCTTTTTCCAAAGTACTTGACTGAGATCTCATCTTAAAAGACTATAACGTCAATGGCAGCTTGTGGGAACGTAAACGGGGTTAATAACCAAGTGCGAAAACCACTTTGGATTAACTACCCTCAGCCACATTGTTTTTTACGGGGATAAGTATCTTTGTTTCCTTGATTTTTTTTCTGGCCTAATCCGAAATGGCTAAAAAAACCAACCTTTAATATCTCCCTTATTTGAAGAGATATTCTTTTACTGCTTGCGGATTTACGGGGTAAAATTTTGGTACAATTATTTTACATTTTCAGTTTTTCGCTAGGAGTGTCCGAAATGGGCGAAACAGAAAAACTGATTTTTCTCCCTTATTTTAAATGTTCAATTTTTGTCTTTCATGCAATCATTATCCTCTAGTAAAAGGTCATCTTATGCTAGAGATATATTTACCCAAAAAGTGTCCCAAAAGGGTCAAATTTCCAAAATATTGTTTATTTTGGTACATTTTCGTTAATTTCACCCCTTATACAAGAGGTATAATTTTTGTTAATCATGACATGCCAAAGTACTCCTCGAACAGAATATTTTGGTCAAAAAATTTTTTTTCTGGCCAGGTCCGAAATGGTTAAAAAAACCAACCTTTAATATCTCCCTTATTTGAAGAGATATTCTTTTGCTGCTTGCGGATTTACGGGGTACATTTTTGGTACAATTATTTTACATTTTGAGTTTTTCGCTAGGAGTGTCCGAAATGGGCGAAACAGAAAAACTGATTTTTCTCCTTTATGTAAAAGGTACAATTTTTGTCTTTCATGCAATCATTATCCTCTAGTAATAGGTCATCTTATGCCAGAGATACATTTCAAGTGTCCCAAAATGGTCAAATTTCCAAAATATTGTTTATTTTGGTACATTTTAGTTCATTTCACCCCTTATACAAGTGGTACAATTTTTGTTTTATATGGTTTGCTAAAGTGTACCATAGACAGAATATTTTGGTCAAAAAAATTTTTTTCTGGCCAGGTCCGAAATGGGTAAAAAAAACAACGTTTAATATCTCTCTTATTTCAAGAGATATTGTTTTGCTGTTTACGAATATACGAGGTACAATTTTGGTACAATTTTTTTACATTTTAAGTTTTTCACTAGGAATGTCCGAAATGGGCGAAACAGAAAAACTGATTTTTCTCTCTTATTTAAAAGGTACCATTTTTTTCTTGCATGAAATCATTATCCTCTAGTCAAAAGTCATCTTATGTCAAAGAGACATTTACCCAAAAATTGTCCCAAAATGTTCAAATCTTCAAAATTATGTCCATTTTGGTACAATTTTATTAATTTCTGCCCTTATACAAAAGGTACAATTTTTGTTAACCATGATATGCCGAAGTACTCCACGAACAGAATATTTTGGTCAAAAAATTGTTTTTCTCGCCAGGTCCGAAATAGGTAAAAAATCCAACCTTTAATATCTCCCTTATTTGAAGAGATATTTTTTTGCTGTGTACGGATATACGGGGTTCAATTTTGGTACAATTTTTTTACATTTTAAGTTTTTCACTAGGAATGTCCGAAATGGGCGAAATAGAAGAACTGATTTTTCTCTCTTATTTATAAGGTACAATTTTTTTGTTTCATGCAATCATTATCCTCTAGTGAAAGGCCATCTGGTGCCATAGAAACATTTTCTCAAAATGCGTCCCAAAAGGGTCAAATCTCCAAAAATATATCTATTTGGTTAATTTCTTCGTTATCGAGGAGGTACAATTTTTGGTTTGAATAGTACGTCAAAATACTCTTCAAAGATAATATTTTGGCAACGTTAAATTTTTATAGAAGGTCCAACTGGTAATAGGTAAAACTGACAAAATATTTTTCGAAGTGGCACTTTTTTCAAAGTTATTTATAAGATATGTAAGTTAAATTTTGGTATTTAGCGGTTTTTGTTATGCACAATAGTTCTACAATTATTTCACTTCAAATATAATAGCCTCAGAAATTTTTGAACTAATGAATCTGACATCAAACATTTTCGAAGTGGATTTTCTAGGTAGTTTGAATAGTTAATTATTTTATTTTTACGGTACAATTACGTACTATTTTGGTACAATTTTTTGGCATATTAAAATTTAATTTCTGACGAAATGGTGTGTGGCTCAATTTTTCGAAGTCGATTTTCTGGGTTATTTCCAAGGTTTAATTTGATTATTTTGTAATATAATCAGGTACAGTTTTGGTTCAAATATTTCATGTTGTTATATTGTATATTTTTTTCATGTAGAAGTGATGAATTCGACATCAAAAATTTTCGAAGTCGTTTTTCTAGGTTATTTGAAAAGTAATTTTTTTTCTTTTTGCTGTACAATCAGGTACAATTTTGGTACAATTTTTTGGCATATTCAAATTTAATTTCCGATGAAGTCGTCGTATGCGTTAAATTTTTTTGTTGTCGATTTTTTGGTTTATTTGGAAGGTACAATTTTTTCTTTTTGTGGTACAATTAGGTACAATTTTGGTACAACTTTTTCATATAGTTAGTTTTAATTTTGGTTGAACTCGTATGCCCAGTTCACGGAGGTATACAATTGACTTATTTCACCAACTTATTTCGTATTCAAAAAACGATATTTATTATATTCATTAACTTTAAAATGAGAAATCTCAGTCATCATTACTATAAGTAATTATGCTATTTTTTCATACTTTTATACGCTAAAACTATCACATAATGGAATTACATATTACGTTAGTAATAATTTTCTTTTATTGAAATCACGTTTTAACCGAAATGCAAAGAACATATATAGTTTTCATTAAAATCTTTATTAATATAATTATCATCTAAAACTTTCCTATATTAATTTAAAAAAATTATGAAAATGTTGATAGTAAAAATATTAATAAATTAATGGAAAAAAACATTTGTTTTTGTATAAAGATTGTTACAATAACAGAATACTCTAGGGAGTCTCTAAGGGAGTCTCTAGGGAGTCTCTAAGAGTACTCTAGGTTTTTTGAAATTCAAATTCAAATTTTGCCCCAATTCCTAGAACAAGTATTTCAACTAAAAGGTAGCTTTTAGTATTTCAAGGTTTAGTATTTCAACTAAAAGGTAGCTTTGGTAGAAATACTTGTTGAAACACACACCAAATTAGCAACGAGCAACATATCTTGGACTCCATATCCCAAAGATAGTTACGATTAACTAATTCATACTGATGATGACTTCCTTGTAGTCGAAATACGTATTAAAAAAATACAAATAATTGTTCTAGAAGTTGGGGCAAAATTTGAAATTAAATTTGTTTTTATGTATAAGTGTGCTTTTTTACCGACGAAAAGAAGGAGGTACTCAATTCAACCTGTATAATTATATATTTTTTTAATTTTTTTTAAATGTTTGATCACGTATAACTTTTTACAGAGTAGTCTGACTTTGATAATTTTTTTTTTGTTGGATAGGGAATGATTCAAAGTTAGTCCCATAAAAATTAAAAAAAAATTCCAATTTTAGCCACATTTAAAAAAAAAAAAATTTAAAAAAAACTTCCCAGCGCTTCCACTAGAAAAAAAAACAAATATCATATATCTGTATATTGTATAAGATCGTATATTGTCTGTGTGTAAACACTTTGAAAGCGTGGTTACATTATGTATGACCACGCATTAATTTTTACAGAGTAGTTCGATTTCAATAATTCTTTTTTATTGAATTTTATTGGTATACTTCGTAGTTGGTACCATAAAATTAAACAAAAAAATCGTGTATAAGGGTAGAAAAATAGGGGAAAATGGATTGTTCACCCACTGAATAAAAAATAAAACCGACAAAAGAAGAGTTAACTGAAAAGCAAAAAATAAAAACTTTGATACAAAAAGTTAAATCTTCGAAAAATGAAAGGAACTGAAAAGCAAAAAAAAAACTAAGTCAATGTAAATACCTAAATAATTATGAGTCGGCGCCAAACAAACAATATATGTAATATTTTACATTGGCTCGCCGACTCATAATTATTTAGGTATTTACATTGACTTTGTTTTTTTTGCTATTCAGTTCCTTTCATTTTTCGAAGATTTAATTTTTTGTATCAAAGTTTTTATTTTTTGCTTTTCAGTTACTTTCTTCTTTCGTCGGTTCTATTTTTTGTTAAAAGTTTTTTCTTGTATGTTATACTTGAATGTAACACATGGAATGAACAAACGCGTATACATTGTACAGTTACGATATTAATTCAATGTTAAAGACATTACATATAAATAATATGTTACTTTAAAAGTCCGAATACTAGTAAACTCCTGTGCATAAGATAATAGAGCTTAAACGTAGCTTGATAATGACAACAAGCTTAAAATTACCGGTACTCACCAGTGGTCTTTTTGTACGAAAAAAAAAACCATTTGTGTATGTGTCAATAGAATTACAAATTAATTATTAATTATTAAGTATGTTAGACACAGAATAGATTTATTTGTATGTAATATAAAAATTACAATTGATATAATTATTTATGATATATCCTATTAAAAAAAATCGTTACGCAGAAGCTTCTTCAACTTTCCAAATTGCAAATTTCCTTAAAACATAAATCACTTTTTAGCGGTCACAATTTTAGTCTGATCAAAATAAAATGTCGTATATGATTTTAGTATTTGCAAGGCTAGCTAATTCTATTAATAAATGACATACGTCAAGAGGAAATGGGGGCATAAAGAAAGATTATAACTTGGAAAGTTTTAAAATATTTGAAACAAAAGAAAAAATAACTTGCCAAGTTATAAAATTTTAAAAACATACTAGGAGAAAACTTACGAAATAAATTTCAACTACATTTTTTTTACATTTAATCAATTTACCCTTGATTACTTTTCTAACGGAAAATTTACATAATAAATTTATATTCATTTTCCCACACTTGGTAAATAACTCGGTCCTCTATTGCGTATCATTTCTTTTTAAGGAAAAACTATTACAGAGGGTTAAATTTATAAGTCGTCAATAATGTTTATAGGCGAAACTATTATATTAGGGATGTCCCCGAAAACTCGGCCCATTTTTACATTTACGTTTTTGATCGGATAAACTCTGTAATGAAGAAATGTAGCAATTTTAAATAGTATCTTTAGTATCTTTAGTGTGTTTGCGTTCTTCTTAGGCAGATTTTTTGTTAGTTTACTAACACTACTTATTATGCTAGATCCAATGACTTACATATTCCTCCTATAATTATAATACATTTTATACATAAAAGGTTCGCGTAAAACTACTTAATCATGTGGCTTAGAATACCGTTAAGATTTAAGAGTTCAAAAAATTGTTTTTTTAACATTTCGCTAGTATTTGATAAATATTAGGACTTGATTGCAACTCTTAAATGTACCGAGCTTCAAACTATTACAGTAACAGATACATTATATGGTTAAATATCGTGGTATAGGAGCTAATAGTTCGTGGTTAAATTTATGTAATTGAAATGTCGCCGTAAATGCCAAGCTAATGGTCTAAGATCCGGCATTAGAAAAACCTTCCTTCATCTGTTAATTGAATGAAATAATTTTTAAAAGGCTGATAACAATATTATAAATGTAGGAGTGCAATGTCTGCCACCGTAGTCCTGCTGGCTATATCATATTAATTAATTAATTAATATGATATAGTGTCTTTGTTTGTTGCTCGAACAAATATATTTGTCTCTCTCTCTGCGTAGAACACATTTTTTGAAAATTTTATTACTTAAAAATTTTTTTATATAGGCTGCAAATAATTTAAATATATATTTATTATATAAAATATATTTTATAATATCACAGTAATAAAATTTTCAAAAAATGTGTTCTACGCAGAGAGAGAGACAAATATATTTGTTCGAGCAACAAACAAAGACACTATATCATATTAATTAATTAATTAATTAATATGATATAGCCAGCAGGACTACGGTGGCAGACATTGAACTCCTACATTTATAATATTGTTATCTGCCTTTTAAAAATTATTTCATTCAATTAACAGATGAGGGAAGGTTTTCACTAATGCCGGATCTTAGACCATAACATTACATACATATAGTAGACTATATCATACATTATCTACACTCGAAGATCATAACGACTTTAATAAATTCTTAGATTAACGCGCTGCTAATGTGTTCCGGTATTATACACAGTTTCATAAATTTTCCTCTAGTACAATTTTTCTTTCTCAATCTCCTCCTTTATTTCCATCACCAAATTTTATCATATTTCGCAATTTTATGTAATTTTAAAATCAATATAATTCTACTTTTAAGAAATGGACATGAGTTCTTTTGAATATATGTTATGAAATTCTTCATCCAACAGCTTTTGAGCAAATTTCCTCCAAAGGAAATCAGCTATTTTTTTTGTACCAATGATGGAATTTCGTAAAAAATTCTCCAAATGTCCATCGACGCTACCTTCTGAATGTCAAAAATTACTATCGTTAAAATTTTTATATATGTATATATAAATATATATACATATATATATATATATATATATATATATATATATATATATATATATATATAGATATATATATAGATATATATATATAGATATATATATATATATATATATATATATATATATATTTATATATGTATATATATATATATATATATTGTCGCGGTATCCTGGCTCTCTTTTATCCTCAAAGGAGCGCTGCCCGAACCTGCAATGATTCCGATACTCGACAAAACAAAAAAAAATATATTAGTAAACGATATTACTAAATATTTTGTAATTGGAACAACACGCACGTTTTTGTTTAAAGAAAAGAAAAAAAAAATTAAATTAAACACAAGTTTTTACGAAACAAAAAAAAAACCTGATTTTATTGCTTTAAAAAAAAAATGATTATCCAATTTCTTTTTCAACAATTATTTTAATTCTTTTTCACACAATGTTAAATTTCGTATTACTTGATCAAATTACTTGTACAAATTCCAACTTATACTTTGATCTGGATTGAACAACAATCGATATTAAACTTTGATACTAACAGACAATACTTGATATTAAACTTTTATACTAATCGCACAATGATCGATTTCAAACTCTGAACGAATCGCACAATGGCTGATTTAAAAACTGATTTGAATCGACACTGGTCACGGTTTATATACCCACCATGGGTCGTTCTAGAATATTATTGTTTTTTTGAATAAATATTTTGTTTTTGACAATATATTTTTGCATGGAGACTTATGTGCCCCGCTTGGTGGCATACGAAGCACGTGCCTGGACTGCTAAGACGTGGTGGGGGTGGTGCTCTTGCTGGTGGTTCTTGCCGATTCCTCGCTGGCTCTTCATCCAGTGTTCTAACGGTTATTCGTAGCTCATCTAATGACTTTGGATTCGAAATCTTCACCAGCGGTCGTACATTGTCGCGTAGTAAATTCAATATTATGGGCACCACGTCATCAATGTTCCTATCGGCGTGCACTCTTCTGAACAGCTGCACCTTCATGTTGACGAACGCTTCTGTCTTCAATCCTGTGGGTTGGGAAACGGTCATCAATTCCAGTTCGGCTTTGGCTTTCCTTCCTATACTGTTGAAGAAACTCTCCAGTTGCCATTTCCACTCATCGAAGGTGTAGCCCAACCCACGATTCATCAATGCCCAATCTCTGGCTGGTCCTGTTAATTTTTTTGTGACCATATCAATCCAACAGTCTACGGGCAGATGCGTTTGTCGTAGTAATGCCGTTGCTCTGTTCAAAAAAACTACTGGATCCTCAGCCGGTCTACCACTGAACTCCGGCATAATTGACAGAAGCGTCGTTGTGTCCAATGCGGCGGAGCGAATGACTGTATTCACTTCTTGCGGATCAATGCGCATGTCGCGCAGTTGTTGTGTCTGACGCTCTTCGATCCGTATGATGTCATCCACGACTTTATTGTATTGTTCATTCATTTTCGTTTCCATGCCATCAAGTCGTGTGGTTACGTTGCTTTCTATGCCTTCGATTTGTGTGCGGTTTACAGCGACATCGGTTTTGATGTTCGTGATGTCAGCTTTCACAGTCTCGACGTCAGTGCTTATTTGGCTGATACGTCGTACGCACACTTCTCTTAGGTTCTCCATTCGCTCCGACAAGTCCTCTTTCAGCTCTTGTTGGACTTGTTGCATTATACTTAATGTCTGTTCGCCCACTCTTTCTTCAGATTCCTGAAGTCGATTACTCATTCGTTCGTCCACTCTTTCTTCAGACTCTTGAAGCCGATTTCTCATCCTCTCTTCGGACTCTTGAAGTCGATTTCCAAGTCGCTCATCCATCCTTGCTTCAGATCCTTGAAGTTGGTCGACCATTGTCTTGTCCATGTTGTTGAGCTTTGTCATCAATGCTGCGAGCATCTTCTCCATGCTTGCTGCAACTGGCTCCTCCGGATCGGAAACCACACTTCTACGTAGTTCTGATGTGGGGTTGGCTGGTCCTTGAGTCCTTGAAGTTGGTGTTCCTTGTTGCCTAGATTGGTGCTCCTCCCATCTTGCCTGTAAGACCTCTCTTGTGCCAGTGCTGTCCAGCCCTTCGGCCTCCATCATCTCACGCAGACGTGGCATGGGAATGCTGCGGCTTGCCAATGTAATTCTTTTCTTCTTCCGTACGTCTCCTGGTCCTGTCGCGGTCGCCACTTGTCGCGGTATCCTGGCTCTCTTTTATCCTCAAAGGAGCGCTGCCCGAACCTGCAATGATTCCGATACTCGACAAAACAAAAAAAAATATATTAGTAAACGATATTACTAAATATTTTGTAATTGGAACAACACGCACGTTTTTGT
The DNA here is from genome assembly GCA_963920215.1 of Nineta flava. NCBI lineage: Eukaryota > Metazoa > Arthropoda > Insecta > Neuroptera > Chrysopidae > Nineta > Nineta flava. The sequence goes on along the minus strand of OY986043.1, from coordinate 46,198,700 downwards.
TTAAAGAAAAGAAAAAAAAAATTAAATTAAACACAAGTTTTTACGAAACAAAAAAAAAACCTGATTTTATTGCTTTAAAAAAAAAATGATTATCCAATTTCTTTTTCAACAATTATTTTAATTCTTTTTCACACAATGTTAAATTTCGTATTACTTGATCAAATTACTTGTACAAATTCCAACTTATACTTTGATCTGGATTGAACAACAATCGATATTAAACTTTGATACTAACAGACAATACTTGATATTAAACTTTTATACTAATCGCACAATGATCGATTTCAAACTCTGAACGAATCGCACAATGGCTGATTTAAAAACTGATTTGAATCGACACTGGTCACGGTTTATATACCCACCATGGGTCGTTCTAGAATATTATTGTTTTTTTGAATAAATATTTTGTTTTTGACAATATATTTTTGCATGGAGGCTTCTAGAATATTTTAGTATATCAACACCCATGGACGTAGTCGGAGTGTTCAGATTATTTATAAAATTAATTAAAAATTATACCTCTCCCTGGGTTTGACCCATAGTCATACCCCGCTTGGTTGATATTTAAGCAGAGACTTAAGCACCGGGCCAGTGTCAATTTAAAATCTATACACAAATTGTATGATACATTCATAACTGTAAGCTAGCTTACGTCTGTTTACAAAAATTGTCTTGTTTTTACAAAATTATTTATTTGTGATCTGTTTATGTTATTTTGTAAAACATTCAATTTGTATAAATAACTTTTGATTCTCTTAAATTAAATTATATGCAATAATTTTTTTCAATTTTTGATTTTTTTCTTTCTAAATAGAAAAACTTTAAATCAAAAGTATCTATTAATCTTATTATCATTTTTCGACTTAAAAAAAAAACTTTGTTTAAGAAAAAAAATAAATCGAGCTATATTATTTTCTTTTTGTACTTTCAAAAAAAAAAACTCCTTTTTGCAAGGAGAAAAATATTAATTTGTTAAATATTTTTCTTAATATTTTACTTTCATAATTAAAATGTGTGTTGAATCAAAAAAATTATTCTTAATAATTTTCATTACAACAATATATATATATATATATATATATATATATATATATATATCAACATATATATGTACATATAAGTTTATGTGTCTGTGGATTCTCTAGTGGTGGAACAATTTTATTCTGATTGGAATGAAATGTTGTATTTGAGGCGCTTTTGGTATTCAAAAGATCAAGTTCGTTAATGGGTAAAAATGGACGAGGGGAATGGGGGATTAAGAGGGAGGGAAAAAATGTGAAATATCTACCTTAATATTTGAAAAATCTAAAAAATTATCAGGAGTTTAGTTGTAGGTATATAGTTTTACTGAAATTTTGTTTCTTATCAATTTTCTGTTACATTAATATTTACAGAAATATTTAGAATTAAAGATTGAAAGTAAAAATTCTAAATATCTATGTTCATATTAAAATTTGAGAAAAATGATTAGCTAATGAAATGTAGTAAACTTGATTTTCTACAACTTTACTCCATATACATTTTTCGATTGTTCCAATATTAAGAGAGATATTTTATATTTTGTGTTTTCTTCTATCTTTACGCCCCCTTTCCCCTTGACGTATGCCATTTATTAATAAAATTGGCCTTGAAAATACTAATATGATATCAGATACGACATTTAATTTTGATCTGACTTAAGTTGTGACTAGAGAGTGATTTGTGTATTCTAAGGAAATTTGCTTAGTTGACGCAGCTCCTGTGTATCGCCTTTTTTAAGATTTATTTTGAGAATTTTTTTCAAAATCTATTAATTTATATAGAAGTGAACACATACAATTTATAAGCAATCATTCGCGTTATATATCTTATCAAAAACGGAAAGTTATAAATACCAAACAGCGAAAGTTTCCTTAAAAATTGGAATCAGTTTTAAGAATTATATTTGCAAACAATCTTCTAACAGTTATAAACATACATATATATCCCAATTATTACTGACTAAGTCAATTACTTATTTAGATTAAATTTAAGATAATTTTTTTATTGAATTATAAAAAGAAAATTGGATATGATTGTGGTATCATCCAAGATTTTTAAGCTTTATTAGCGAGCTATTTTTAAGTTCAAAAGTGAAAGTTAAAAATATATAGGTTAAGAATGGACTACCTTAAAAATTGAAGGTATTCTTTGACATGCTTGATATGAAAAACCATACATATCATGGAATTGAACCCACGACCTCTGGCTTGTCGGAAAAGTGGTCTACCTCTAATCCACCAGATGCTTTGTTGGTGGAATAGATGGTGAAATAGACGTTGTATTCCTGATTCCCATATTTCAGTTTGAATATTTTTATATTTGTTTTTGTAAACTAGCGTCTGTAATATAATCGGACAGGCAACCATACTAATAATGAATGGATAAACGCAAGTTTAAAAAAATTCGTTACGCAGGAACTGCTTCAACTTAGCGAATTTCCTTTAAATACATAAATCACTTTCTAGCGGTCACAATTTTAGTCTGATCAAAATGAAATGTCGTATATGGTTTTAGTAGTTGCAAGGCTTATTTTATTAATAAATGACATACGTCAAGGGGAAGTGGGGGCATAAAGAAAGAAGAAAATACAAAATATAAAATATAAAATATCTCTCTTAATATGAGAACAATCGAAAAATGTATAAAAAGTAAATTGTAGAAAATCATTTTTGCTACAATTCATCACCTTATAATTTTTGCTCAAACTATAATGTGTACCGAGATATTGAGGAATTTAATTTTCAAACAGAACAGTAACAGAAAAAATGATAAGGAACGAAATATCAGTAGAACTTAGTACCTACAACTTTAATTCTTATAAATTTTTCGATTTTTTTAATATTAAGGGAGATATGTAAAATTTAGTGTTTCTCCATCACTGTAACTTAACCTTTTGAATACCAAAAGTGCCTCAAATACCAAATTTCATTCCAATCAGATGAAATATATATATATATATATATATATATATATATATATATATATATATATATATATATATATACATATATATATATATATATATATATATATATATATATATATATATATATATATATATATATATATACATATATATATATATATATATATATATATATATATATATATATATATATATATATATATATATATAAATTTTACAGATGGTGTTTTCCGATATCTAATAGGTACAATAGATGGACATTTGCAAAAATTTTTGCAAAATTTTGAAGTCGGTACGAGACCAATAGCTATATTTCCTTTCAGGAAATTCGCTAAAAACAATTAATATAGGTTGTTAATGTTAATTGACTTCAAGTCGATTAGGAGAGTCAGATTCTTCATCTTGTCAAATTCGCAAATTTAAAAAATAATCTAACGGGCCTCAAGATCGCTCGGTTGTTGTTTTTTAAAGATGAGATTTGCATATTCAGAGTCAGCTTGTTTTTTATGAAATAAAACACTTTTATAAATTAAAATTGAAGAAACTGCAGTAATGTTGTATTTTAATACCTGGATTCTTTTCTTAGAAATTCGATCAATCATCTTAATAAACAAAAAGAATTTGCATAAATTAAACTAGGAAACAAATAACAACAAAAAATTTTTAATTAAAAAAATATTTTATTTGTGGAAACACACTGAGCATGCGTTGAAATAACCATCTACCCGCATGTTTCATACAACATAAAAACCCACACACACGTGTACAAAAAAAAATTGTATAATATAAAACTTATTTTGACAAAATGGAAACCCGACTTAACAAAAGAAGCACTAAAAAGTAAAAAAATAATTGCATATTCTTGTGCCAATTTTAGTTCACCAAAGCAAAAATTTTTAAATATATATGTACAATTATTGTGATTTTTGGAGGCGGTGTCAACATAGAGAAATTCACATAACTTTTGGACACCGCCTCCAAAAATAACAATAATTGTACATATATATTTAAAAATTTTTGCTTTGGTGAACTAAAATTGGCACAAGAATATGCAATTATTTTTTTACTTTTTAGTGCTTCTTTTGTTAAGTCGGGTTTCCATTTTGTCAAAATAAGTTTTATTTCTCGCTTTTTAGTCACTTTGAAGTTCTATAACTGATTTTAATTGTCTAAATATGGGTAGACCTACTAAACGACCAACTAATTTTTAGTGAATTTTTTTATAACACTTTTTTTTTACCCGTTTTTTTTTTTTTTTTTAAATTTTTAATGCATTTTTTTATATCAGATTTTCAGTTTTCTTTACAAGGAATTTGGTTTTTTTTTGTAAAATTTTTTTTTTTTGGGGTCGGTTTTTTTTTTAAGGAAAAATTTTTTTTTAAGTCGGTTTTTAAAAAAATTTTCTTATTTTCCCATTATGAATGAGTATACTTTTTCAAAAAAAAAAAAAAAATTCGCAGAAATCGGTTATCACATATAAAATGAGGATTTTCCTCGATTTTCCGGAGATCCCCTCATCAGAATGCGATTTGGTGACAATGGGACCAATCGGGAATCAAACCCTTTAAAACAAAAAAAAAAAATTCAAAATCGGTTCATAAATGCCGGAGTTCTGAGGTAACAAACATAAAAAAAAAAAAAAAAAAAAAAAAAAAAAAAAAAAAAAAAAATACAGACGAATTGAGAACCATCCTCCTTTTTTGAAGTCGGGTTAACAAACTGATTAAATTTCGCATCATCAAAATAAAAGTGAAAAAAAAGTTTTCACATAAAAAAAATTGAAAAAAAAAAAAAAAAAAAATACAGACGAATTGAGAACCATCCTCCTTTTTTGAAGTCGGGTTAAAAATGAGTGAATGTCTTTTTTCGTCCATTTACATAATAATTTTAATGTTTTTTTTTTCTTTCTTACTGTTAGTTTCATCTCTTGCTTTTGTATGTGTATATAAAATAATTTATTGTTTTCAGAAACCGCATATAATTTTTTTTGTAATTTATCTGTTTACAGAGTGGCTGACATAAAGTCAAGAAACTCTCGAATATACAACTTAAATCAAAAATTGAATGGAAATTTTAAAAGTTTTCTTTAATTCCTCTACCAAATTTGAAAACTTAAGATAATTTTTTCTATAAACAATTCTATACCAATGTCAATTTCCATAATAGTTACGAAGATATATACTATGAAAGAAAGAGCGTATACCATACTGACAAACATGACATTGCATTTTTAATTAATATGGATATTAGTGGTGTAATAGTAGCACACTGGGCTAGAAATCCAGGGTTCTATACCTGGCGGATGACTTAATTTTTTCGTATATATAGTATAAAAAAATTAAAAATCAAAAACTGTGTCACATAAAAAATGAAACAAATATTTTTCGATTGTGCAAACAACTTACTTACCGTAGTAACAAACTTTCAGATTTCGATCCCCATTTCAGACCTCATATCGAAAGTATAAAATTATTTATATATTTTTCTACATTGAATTGATTCGGACAAGCAAAATCTATACTTATACCAAATTTCAAGTCAATGTTATTATTACCTTGTTGCTGTAATAAACAGCTGTGAAAAATGAACAGGCAAGTAGACAGACCAGACGAACGGGCGAAGCCGCACTATAAGGGATCCTTTTTTATCATTTTGTTACAAAATCCTAAAAATAAAAAAATATGTGTCCATTATTTTTGAAAGCTATATTTAGGAATAGCTCGAAGAGTACGATTTATTTATATTCAAGAAAAAGACTACTTTTAGAAACATTCGTCTGTTTTGGTATTTGTTAACTTTATAAACCAAAAATGGTGGAATTTACTTTTTGAGCTATATTACACTCAAACACTTAAGAAATTATTTAAGCACAAAATAACAAACGAAGAAAAATATTTTTCGTTTGAAAATTTTTTTCGTTTGAAAGTATACAAAGAAAAAGTAATGTAACAACTAACTGAGTTAATTGTTTAAATACCCAGTATATACTGAGTTGTATATCAATGTTTGAATTGTTAATATTTCTGCCCAGTCAATGTTTATAAAATATTAATTGCTTGTAAATGTTTATTTTGAGTTAATAATATTAAAACAGTAAAAATGTTCTGGCGTTTAAAAAACTGTATATTAATGTTCTTGCGATTTTTATATTTTTAAATATTGAATTATAAAATATAAATAGTTAACGCGAAGCGCTTGTTGACGCACAGCGTTGGTCAACGCGAAAAGTCAGTCAAAAAGTAAGTTAGCACACAGCAATTGTAAACTCGAAGCGTTGGTTAAATCGAAGCGTAGGTTAGTCAACGCGAAGCATTGGTGAACACGAAGCGTTAGTTACCCTGAGGCGTTAGTTAACGCGAAGCATAAGCAAGTTAAAGCGAAGCGTTAGTTAATCAATGCAGCGCTAGTTTACGAGAAGCATTGGTAATCGCAAGGCGTTAAGCAACGCGAAGCGTAAGCTAAAGCGAACCGTAAGTCAGCCAACGCGAAGCGTTAGTTAGACGTGAAGCATTGGTCAATGCGAAGCGTTAGTCAATGGAAAGCGTTAGACAGTGAGAAGCGTTAGGCGAAGTGAAGTGGTTGTCGACGCGAAGTGGGGATTAGTCAACGCGTCAACTGGTTTGGAAGCGTTAGTTATTTAGTAAATGCGAAGCGTTAGTAAACCTGAAGCGTTAGTTAACGCGAAGCGTTCAGATATCGCAAAGTGTAAGTTAAGTGTAAGTTTAGTGAGTAAACGCGAAGCGTTAGCTATTCAAAGCGAAAGCATCAATCATTCAACGCAAAGCGTGAGATTACCCAGAGCGTCAGTCAAGATGGAGCACTATTTAACGCGTAGCGTAAGAAAATCAACGCGAAGCGTTACTTAATCAACGCAAAGCGCTTTTTTACGTGGAGCGTTGGTAAACGTAAAGCGTAAGCTAAAAGCAAATCGTAAGTCAACCAACGCAATGCGTTTGTCAATGCAAATCGTTAGGCGACGTGAAGCGTTAGGCGACGTAAATCGTTAGTCGACGCGAAGTATTAAGGTGAAGTGGTGATTAGTCATCGCGAAGCGTTCGTTTGGAAGCGATAATTATTTTAGAACGCGAAGCGTTAGTAAACCTGGACGTTAGTTAACGCGAAGCGTTAAGATATCGCAAAGCAGAAATGAGTTAACAAGAAACGTTAAGATAAAGCGAAGTGTTTGTGAGTGAACGCGAAGCGTCAGCTAGTACAAGGTAAACGCAAAGCGTTAACAAACGCGAAGCGTAAGATAAGACGACCGTAAGTCGAGCAACGCGAAGCGTTGGTCAATGTGAAGTGTTAGTCAATGGGAAGCGTAACGCGACGTGAAGAGTAAGTCGACGCAATGTGCTAACGCAAAGTGGCGATTAGTCAACGCGAAGCGCTGATTTGAAAGTTGGTTAGTTATTTAGTAAACGCTAAGCGTCAGCCAATGCGAAGTCAGCCAAGTCAGCCAATGCGAAGCGTTAGATTAACGCGAAGCGTTATGCGACGCGAAACGTTAGTCAACGCGTAACGTTAGTCAAATACGTATTTATAAATTACAAACAAATGTTCTAGGAATAGGGGCAAAATTTGAAATGCAATTTCTTTTCAATTATTTGATTAACAAAAAAACTTTTTAAAGAAAAAAAATAAATCAAAACTCGATCTTATTATTTTCTTTTTGAAATTATAAAAAAAGCTTCTTTCTTGAGGAGAAAAATATTTTCCTCTCAAATATTTTACTTTTGCTTTCTTTTATATATATTTAGAAATATTATGTAATAATAATTCTTTATTTATGTGCTCAAATGAGCTAATCAAGTTACAAATCTAATGTTCTAATAAAAAATCAATACATATTTATATATATTGTGACGGTAGTTTCACCACCTTGGAATCAACAAGGTGATGGCTAGCCGACAAATTGTAGCACCAATTCGAAAAACAAACAAAAATTATGTTCGGCGCCAGGTTTTTTCTGAGTACCACTCACGATCACGCTACGGCAGCTCGTCAACCCTTAATCTGGGTGGCAGGTCGGAAAGGTGGACACTCGTCTGATTACGGATAAACAAATAAACAAAATTACGAAACAAAAATTAAATTAGTTATTCACGACACAAAAAAATTAAATATTTAATAACAAAAAAAAAATAGAATACTCGAATTTTAACAATAATAAACCTTATTTTGACAAAATCGAGCCCGACTTCAAAAATCAAATATTCTATAACAAAAAATGCACTAAAAAGTAAAAAATAATTGCATATTCTTGTGCCAATTTTAGTTCACCTAAGCAAAAATTTTTAAATATATATGTAAAATTATTCTTATTTCTGGAGGCGGTGTCCAAAAGTTATGTGAATTTCTCTATGCTGACACCGACTCCAAAAATAACAATAATTGTACATATATATGTCAAATTTTTTGCTTAGGTGAACTAAAATTGGCACAAGAATATGCAATTATTTTTTTACTTTTTAGTGCATGTTTTGTTATAGAATATTTGATTTTTGAAGTCGGGTTTCCATTTTGTCAAAATAGGTTTTATGTTTTCATCCGATATTATTTTAAAACGTAAGCATTCTTTTTCAAAATTTTCTATCCATTGTTTTGCGTTATTATTTTTACTAGTAAACCAACCTTTCGAGCACAAATTTTTCAGCAATATTTTTTAAATTTCGTTGTTCATTTATTTCAGAATCTCTATTTACTAATTTTTCGAGAATTTTGTTTAAAGTGTTTGTATTTTCTGGGTTAATTGCTGCGGATGCTTGTGCTTCTTGGTCTAATAATTCTAGATACTGATCAGAAAACTGTATGTTATCATCGTCAATATAAACTGATTTAAGCTCTTCAGTTAATGTAATCCAAACTTTTCTATATTGATATCTTTTTTTTATACTGTTTTTCACTTTTTGAAATGCTGGTTGTTTAATAATTTCTGTATGTAATGCAGTTGACTGTAATTCTTTGGGTATCAAGTAAGTTTTTTTATCTTCAGTTGTAATTGATGTTATGCTCAATACATTTGTTTTTTCGTCATTTGCCGGTCATAATGTGAATTCAAATTGTAGCTTATCCATTTTCTTTACTTTATACGATACTTTTTTTTCTATCTGATACTTAATTTTATAACGCGGCAAGTTATATTTTCTCTTGATTTCAAATATTTTAAAACTTGCCGCGTTATAAAATTTTAAATTATAAAATTTTAAAAACATACTAAAGAAAACTTACGAAATATATTTCAACCAAATTTTGTTTTTCATCTTACTTTGCACTTATATTCTTACATTTTAGTGTTAACTATTTACTTTATTCATTGCTCGGCTCTTTAATTGGGATATCATCACCATTTAAGGAGCAACTATTATATGAAGTATCTCCCCAAAAACTTGGTCCTTTTTTACATTTATGTTTTTGATCATATAAATAACTAGCAAATGACTGTGATAAGTTCCGGACTATATCTTTAATCAATGGTTTTAGAAGGAATCAAGCCACTAGTTAGTCCTTTTATTGGTAAACAGCAAATGGGATTCAGGAAGGGAATGGGCACACGAAATGCATTATTTACCTTAAGCCGAATCTTTGAAAGACATCTTGAAGTAAAAGAAATGTACTTTTGGACTACACAAAAGCCTTCGATAATGTCTGACATGATGACTTAATCGAAATGTTAAAAAATCTAAATATCGGCTACAACGATCTTAACTTAATAATCAAAATGTACTGGGAGCAGACAGCGAAAATTAAGATAGGCGTGACAGCAGTGACAAAGTTAACATTAAAAAAGGAGTTCGATATGGTTGCATTCTATCGCCATTGCTGTTCAATTTATATACTGAATAGGTATTCGGAAATATAAGTCACTTAGAAGGTATAAAAATGGGAGGTATAAACATTACAAATATTCGATACGCGGACGATACAGTTCTAATGGCGAATAATGCAGAAAAACTACAAATAATGGTTAACGAGGTAAACCGTCAAAGCAAGGCTCTGGGTATGAATATCAATCCACATAAATCAGTGTGCATGGTTGTTTCGAAAAGCAAACATGCTCCAAACATTAATATAAAAACCGATGCGGAATCACTCAAATGTGTAAAAAGCTATACTTACCTTGGGGCACTTGTTACAAGCGATGGTAAATCAACAAATAAAATTAAGAGAAGAATAACATTGGCTAAAATTACCTTTAACAAATTAAAAAGAATATTAATGAACAGGAACATACGAATCTCTACAAATGATAAAATTTTAAAATCATGTGTGTGGTCAGTGTTAAGTATGGCTGTGAAAGTTAGAATATAAATAAAAACTTATTAAAGTCATTAGAAGCATGTGAGGTATGGTGCTGGAGAAAAATGCTTAAAATAAAATGGTCAGACTATGTATCCAACGATAAAATATGGAGAAAAATTGGTTCAAAAAAATATTTGGTTCGAAGCATTCAGAAACGGCAACTGGAATTTTTGGGACACATGATTCGTAAGGGGGCCATTGAAGCAGTGGCACTCACGGGGAAGGTTGAGGGTAAATCCGGTAGGTGTAGAAAAAGAGCTAGCTACCTAAGCAACCTGCCTTGTGAAAATTGGACCACTGAGAAAATAATCTACACGGCATACGATCGTAGCTTGTGGAATAGCATGTTAGTCAATGTTTGATGCAACCAAACATGGCACTATCATCATCATGGGTGGAATGACTGGAATGAATGTCTGCTCTTACGGTGATAAATTTTTTTTTTTTAATATAATTATGTGCCCATCTGTACTCAGTTTATTTCAAATTTAATTGTTTTTCATTTACACTTTTTGTATTTCTAGAATTTTTTCAAAAACTGAGTATTCACCAGTTTAGTTCATATAGATGCGGATAAGTAGTTATCGAGTGGATGTCAAAGAAATTTTAAGTTCGTATCATGTCGTGCTATAATAGACCTATATACCGTATAATAACTAAACATAATGATCGTTCTACCAACACGGTGCCGATTTGGTACATCTATGATTAATTAACACCCATACAAATAATATTCATGTAATATTTTTAAGTGCGTATATTTTTTATCTTATATAAAAAAAAACCCTCACAAGTGACAAATCAATATCGTAATAAATGATTCGTATCTACAATGTTAATGACAAAATGAATAATCAATATTGATGTATAAGCAAAACTTCTCAATGATACTTCAACAAAACAAAAAAAAACAAAAAAAAATACAGACGAATTTAGAACCATTCTCCTTTTTGAAGTAGGGTTAACAATATCACTCATTCAAGTTTAATCTCTTCGTATTTATAAATATTGCACAATAACCGCTTAATATCAGTAATGAACTTTTGAAATACATTGTAAATAAATAATATAGTTTGGCAGCTGTGTACACATTATTGATTATAACGCACCTAAAAAGCTACTTTACCAACGAGTAAAGAACGTATGACATGTAAAACTCGAACTCTATCTTCGTACCTCAAATTCAAAAATACTGCACATATCTTCAATGATTTATAACCGTAACTCTTCAGTACTGTCAATGTAAGTATGCAAATTTTAGAAAAATAAAAATTATTTAGTCAGGCAGCTACAAAAAAGTATTTAACGTAAAATGAGTACATTACGGTATAATCGTTTTGTCGTCCTCTCTAGTACCTTTATTTATATGGGTTGCGTTATCGTTTAAGAACTTTTTCCTCCTTGGAATCACTTCTTGTGATCTTTCCCAAATATTTCCACCCATTTTCAACAATTTTTACTGGGAAGGGAAGGAGGGGTAAAACGAATAAGTTCCCTCATTTTTGTTCAACAAGTTTCAAATCAGTGGCTAATATTTTTTGGCTTTAACGGTTTAGTTTTATTTATTTAATTTGTAATCAACTTTAAAAAAAGGAGACGTTTCCAATTCGTAGACTTATAATTTGAATGGATGACCATCGCTTCTATCGATGAACTTCTTTCTAACAGATATTTCCCTATTTATATTCAAGAGACCATTAATAAGTATTCGTAGTAAAGATATTCAAAATATTAAAATAAAGTTATACTTGAATAACTTTTGATATTATCCGAAAATTCCAATTAAAAATACCTAAGTGAAGAAGTGATGAATAGTCACGATCATCTAAGTAAGTGCGATGACTAATTTTATGTTTAAACGTTTGTTGTGACGAACAGTGACGTTTATGTAACATTTGTAAACAAATCAGATACATCTTTTATCTAGAGCACGGTAGTGCGTGGCCGAGATTTAAGGGAGACATTCGGACTTTTCACTACAGTGTTATTACTACACCTTAATTTAGGCTCATTTTTTAGGTGTTGTATCTTTTGAACGAAAAGAGCTACAGTGTTGATATTTCAAATATAGATACTTTACGGAATTATAAGAAACAGTTTTTTCAATCAACGTTAACGAATTAACCGTTAAAAAGTTATTTCACTTCAAAAACGCAAAATTCGCGGGAACGCCCACAATTCTTGGTAACTAATAGATCAATATTCTACGATACTTCCAGATATTCTGTAAAGTTGATATTTGACATGTAGATAGCTGTAGTACCCAAACCGACGGGAAAATTGCGAAAACTGGAAATTTGTATCGGAAAAGTGGAAAATTTAACATTTTTTTGTTTTAAGACTATGTCATCGCAAACTACCATGTAGAAATCGATATATATCATATATACCTATTAATTTTTATACCATATAGAAATAGACATTGCAATTTGAATACAGCAGTATGCGTTGATTTTAAAAGTTAAGCACATATTTTTACAATTAGTTTTTGGGTGGGTGCCCAACACTGTGTGAATTTTTTATATTTTTTATATACGCATTTGATGGTAATTTTGTAAAACATTAATTTATATTCTCATTTTTTTATTTATATTTTAACTTTTTGATTATATTTTACATTGATACATTGATCAATTATTATTTATTACTAGCATTGCCCGTTGCAGCTTCGCCTGCAAAAATTTTTTAAAGCTCTTATAACCAAGCCCTTATGCTAGAATGATGCAGTTTTTTGTATTCGACGTGAAATTGCTTCAATCTGACGAGAAAAATCAGTAAACTTCAATTTTTTCAGTGCAACCCCTCGGAAAATTGGAAAAACATCCTTCAAAATTATGTTTTTCTGTTCTATAAATGCTATAAAGTTTGAATTTTCACTAATCGACCCGAAATAACGTCAAAATTAACAGAATATTTTGAAAAATTTCATTACCTACATCGCAACCACACTGAAAATGGGAAAAACATCCCTAAAACTTACCTTTTTACTTCTATTCATGATAGAAAGATCGGTTTTTTTCCATCAAAACCCTTCGAACTTGGTAAAAACACCCCCAAAACCAACTTTTTTGTTCTATACATGTAACAAGATGCAGTTTTTTGCAATCGACGCTTAATAGCTACAAATTAGGAAGTTATTTCGAAAAACTTAATATTTTTTATTGCAAACTCCCGAAAAATCGAAAATACACCCCCCAAAATTACGTTTTTCAGTTCTATATATGATGAAATGATGGAATTTTCACCAATCGACCCGAAATAAAGTCAAGTTAACAGAACACTTTGAAAAATTTCTTTACCTATAACGCAAACCTCCGAAAATGGGAAAAATACCCCTTAAACTGCCTTAAGGCATTTTGATCAGACTAAAAATATGACCGCTAGAGAGTGATTTATGTATTCTTAGGAAATTCGCTAAGTTGACGCAGCTCCTGCGTAACGAATTTTTTTTTTGTGAAGTGGAGCCAACGGGTCAAGTCATTTCTTCAAAGACTATTACGTTGATAATCAATTATCTGTAATAAACGATTACTTTAGAAGTCATAATCGAAACAAATCAAGTAACATCTTATATATACTAAATTTTATATAGTTATTTTAATAAAAAATATATCACTATTATTTCACATTAATTTGTGGCGTTTTAATAAAAGGCCTATGATCGATGAATATTATTATCAATAATCCAATGTATAAAATTTATGCTTTCTTTTCAGTTTTCTTTGGCAATAACACTGCTTGAATATTTGGTAATATACCGCCTTGAGCAATTGTTACAACAGATAACAAGTTATTTAATTCTTCATCATTACGAATTGCTAATTGAAAATAAACTTCTTTATTTTTAAACAACTTGTTTACTTAAAAAAAGTTACATTGTAACAATACAATAAAACAATCAATGTTTTCTATTTGGAGTATTAAAACATACTGATATATTAAATTAGCTATTTTTATTTAAATACTAAATGTCTATCTAATCTAAAAGGAGGCGGTAACCTTGTCAACAAATCAGATCGATATATGCTTCATATGTTATTTTAATTACAATTAAAATTGTTAAATTTTCCGTTTGTAAGAAAGGTAAGTTTTCGAGAAAATCTTAATAAAATAGTTGCTTCTTAATAAGTGATGATATGGGATAAAGGACCGAGCTATTTACAAAGTAAATAGATCCAGACTTCATATAATAGTTGCTCCTTAAAAAGTGATGATATACGAGAAAGGACCGAGCTATTATCAAAGTAAAGAGCTCTAGACTTCAAATAATAGCTGTTCCTTAAAAAGTGATGATATCCCATAAAGTTTCGAGCTATTTACAAGCTAAACAGCTCGGTAAACTATTTATTAAAAAAATAAATGAGGGGTAAATTAATTAAGTGTAAGAAAAAATTTGGTTGCAATTTATGTCGTAAGTTTTCCCTTAGTATGTTTTTAAAATTTTATAACGCGGCAAGTTTTAAAATATTTGAAATCATCGGAAAAATTAACTTGCCGCGTCATAAAATTTTAATAAAAACATACTGTACAGAATATTGTACATAATCTCATATATGTTAGGTATACAAGTGTTACACATTTAATTGTTTTATTAATAAAAACACAAAAATTGCAGGACAATTTTTAATGCGTGTTACCTCAGCACTCCGTCATTTATGAATCGATTTTGAATTTTTTGTTTTAAAGGGTTTGATTTCCCATTGTCCCCAATATTATACTAAAACCATACTATATTGATGTCTTAGCCCTTCAAAAAGCGAGCAGAGCCAGTTGACGTAATATAACGCAAAGCGGTCTCCTTTGTAAATGTGAATCTAAAATGAGTAAAGTATCACGAAGCGAATGGAACGCATAGCATACGCGAAGCATATGCGAAGAAAAACAAAACGCTACGCATTTTGTGCGAAGCCTTCCGCTTCGTATATTTAAGCCTTTCAAAAATGATTGATATCCGACCAAAAACATAAATGTAAGAAAGGGCCGAGTTTTCGAGAAAATCCTTAATGTAATAGTTCCTTCTTAAAAAGTGATGATATGAGAGTAAGGACCGAGCTATTTACAAAGTAAATAGCTCTAGACTTCATATAATAGTTGCTTCTTAAAAAGTGATGATATGGAAGAAAGGACCGAGCTATTTACAACTTGACTTCAGATAATAGTTTCTCTTTGAAAAGTGATGATATCCCATTAAAGAGCCGAGCTATTTACAAAGTAAATAGCTCGGTAAACTATTAACTAAAAAAAATAATGAGGGGTAAATTGATTAAATGTAAGAAAAAATTTGGTTTTAATTTATTTAATAATTTATTTAAGTTTTCCCTTAGTATGTTTTTAAAATTTTATAACGCGGCAAGTTTTAAAATATTTGAAATCAGCAGGAAAAATAACTTGCCGCGTTATATAAAATTTTAAAAACATACTAAGGGAAAACTCACGAAATAAATTTCAACCAAATTTTTTCTTACATTTAATCAATTAACCCCTCATTAATTTTTTTAGTTAATAGTTTACCGAGCTATTTACTTTGTAAATAGCTCGGCTCTTTAATGGGATATCATCACTTTTCAAAGAGCAACTATTATCTGAAGTCTAGAGCTATTTACTTTGTAAATAGTTCGGTCCTTTCTTCCATATCATCACTTTTTTAGAAGCAACTATTATATGAAATCTAGAGCTATTTACTTTGTAAATAGCTCGGTCCTTTCTTCCATATCATCACTTTTTAAGAAGGAACTATTACATTAAGGATTTTCCCGAAAACTCGGCCCTTTCTTACATTTATGTTTTTGGTCGGATTATATCTAGCAAATATATCTAGTAAAACTAAGAATGGGTTTCATTCATTTTGAAATTCTGGAAGAAACAATATTTTTGATCGAAAGGGTACATATTAAATGCATTACACATAACAAACATTTCTTAATATTAAACACAACACACGTCAAAATATAAAAGAGTTATAGTTGACATTTAACCCTGAAGTTCTAGCATAAATGTATATTGTTATTTGTTAAGTTCATAGCATAATTTAAGTGTGCTATTATATAGGCAAATGGGTGGTATATAACTATATACTCGTAGTAAACTTTATAACCCACTAATTTTGGTATTCTCCCACTGAATATTCAGTTTTATATATATAGCACATAAAATTGAGATACGTTACATATAACTTTCGTTTTACCAAATGAAAATTTGAAAATGCTCATTCATTCAGTAGTTGATTCATTCAACTACATATTAATATTATATCAATAATGTATTCTTTAATCAATTATGGACTTAATAATGGTAATTAATATATAATACTTTGTATGATGTTCAATGCATTTTGACAATACATAATATGAAAAAAAAATCTGTCACGTTGGAGCCACGTAACCAGTGAATTTTCTTTGATGAAGGAAAATCATAATGAAAATCAAATCTGATTACCATGGTGACTTCAGTCATAAATTTAGTTAGGGTTAGAACATTAAAATTGTAAATATGTCTGTAAATATTAAACTTACAGAAAATATGACTCCATCCTCAAAAATAAAAATGAAAAACATTTGCATTTTTATTTTTTATTTCTGAGGAAGGAACTGTGTTCCGAAACTAGCAAATAAAGTGATTTTACGTAAATTTCAAATATTTGTTTTATTTATTAATGATAATGGATTTTCGTCTAGTTACGACCGATTCAATACAAAGATATATTTTTTATTTTATGCTAAGTTTCTAATTTTCGTTATTTTCCCGCTGTTAATATGTCATTTGATCCACGACTGCATTTTTTGGTGTAATTTTGGGAAAAAAATTGGAGCATTTCTACTCCTTAATGAATATTAACGGAGTAACAAAAAATAAATAAAAGTTTTCACCAATAGGTGAGTTTTGCATGGATAAATCTATCAACTATAAATCTATAAATAAATCTAGAAATAAATCTATCATTTTAAGTTTTGAGCCAAGATCGGCACTTGTTAATGTTATTCAAAAATCTTTAAAATAATTTGGTATAGTTATTACGCATAATAGAATGTAATTTCAGCCGGCACTCAGTAAATAATACACCTTTAAAAATAAGTGGCACCCTATTATACATAGGTACATAACATATAGATAATTACAATTCAGTCAATATTTTGTAGTTTGGTTGTACATTAATGTTTTTTGAAAATATCAGAGAGGATTTGTTGAAGGTTCCTGAGAATGGACTAAAATAAACATTTTTACCTTGAAAATCGTATGAGAAAGGCAGTCTTTTATAAAATTGCATTTCATAAACTTTTTATATAACTCTTAAATAATTCCGTTGGTTTTTGATATCCCTTCTAGTTACTAAACAATAAATAAAATTACCAAAATCAGCTGAATTAAAAGTTTTATATATTTGATTGTTATTAAATTACTAATAATGGCAATAAATTAGTTTTCGTGAACTAACTAAAATAGGATATATATGAATGAATAAATAAACATGTACATTAGGCCTACTTCGAAGCCTTTTATTTGTGAATAATATGCTAAAAAATACTTTACTTTTATTGCATAGCAAGAACAAGAAATAAAATAAACCTGTATATACTATATATGTGATGACGACTTAACATTTGTCGACTTTGATGTTCTATTGATGATCTAAAAAGGTTACATTCAAGAAATAACAAAAGAAATAATGACTTGGATACTCTAATTGATGCCTTAAATATAGACTCGGGTTTTTATTAACAGAAAATTATTATAATTTAAAATAATTTGTTGATGATACGACACATGTGCAAGTATAATTGTAATGAACAACTTTTATCTTAAGCCTTTGTTCGAAAACCGAATGAGTAACGCAAATCAATTATCAAATGATAGCTTGGCTTTTGACTCGAAGTCACTGTATGTACAAATGGCATCAAAAATTATTTCAAAATTTTATAATTGATTTGTGTGCCTTATTTATTCGTATTTCGGATACATGTTTCGAATAAAAGTTATGAGCCACTTTTTCTAAAGCATTTTTTTGAAAACCGAATTAATAAGGCACAAATCAATTATAAAATTTTGAAATATATTTGTACACTGTACCAATTTAAAAAATAAAAATTTTATTTATTTATTATTTATCGTTTAGTTAAGAGGACTTGACTGAGATGGAACAAGTTTTTGGTAGAAATTTGCAAACCAAAATTGGCAAATATGTTTTTTTTTTCAGATTGTCTTCATTTACAATTGTATCGTGATTCAAAAGATCGTTACAAACAAGGACACACAAAAGCATCGTTATCCCTCCAACATTTTTTGGGAATTGAGACTGGTTTTACATTCGATAAAGAAAGTAACACAATAGCAATTATTTGTCAAGATGTAATTGTTGTACTAGCATTTGATACCAGAGAACGATTAATACAATGGCAAGTGAAGATATCAACGAATTTGGGCGAGGATTTGCAGTATTTAATTTTAATTTCAACTGTACCATCCAAGGTGAAATTAGCAAGTGGACCGGCTAGAATGCATGTACAAGACTATAAATTTTGTTTAACTACCGGTGTACCACCAAGATTAGCTGGAGTTTGGGAGATTGGACATTTAAGGTACTAGAAAATATCTCCCGCAGCTGAATTATCTTCTGCTGAATACATTTAAAAGTCTTATCAATTCATTTTTAGGCGTTATGGTGTCGTGGAAGGAAGGTTTTGTTTCGAAGGAGGTTCTAGATGTGGTAAGGGAGAAGGTCTATATGTTTTGGTTACAGATCAAGGTGGTCAAATCGCTCAAACACTACAATTAGCTGTTCAAGGGCAATTATCTACTAAAAGGCGTCCAGTTTCCCGAAAAATGTCAGGTACAATCAAAATCGAATTGAAATACGATGCAGATATTATATCAAATTTTATATCTTTAGCTATGGATAGTCCACGAAAACAATTACATCCACGTTCAGAAACAAGAATTAGTGATATTAGTTGCTTGGACGCATTTAATACTAATCAGCAGCATTCAGGTGTGATAAATAATCCAAATTTGGATATGTCCAGAAGTTTGTGCTCACATGATGATTTATGTCAATGTCACACCTCGTTACACGGATGTCTGCAACATAATGATTATTCAATTTGCCTGTGCCATCGAACTAGTTCACCATACAATTGGTCAACTGAATCACAAAGTGGATTACATCAACATTCAAATGCTGATTTAGATTCCAATTATGGTTGTGGTGACACAGTATCTGTAAGTGAAATGCATGATATTGTTCAGAATGAAACATGGATATCATCAGACAATCATGGTCGTAATGGACTGGGACAGCCTTCGCTAGAAAGATGTATGAGTTGTATTTCAAAATTAGGTGCGCCGTCAATGTCTCGATCATCAACAACTACAGTGAGTGGTACACCTTGTACAAATGGTCCACTTTTCAATCCAGCTTGGACAATGGAAAATTCACAGCCGCCAACTGGTACTCATCATATACAACCAGTAGGAAATACATGTGATAGAATGTCCATATGTTCATCACATGGAAGTAGCAGTGGAAATTCGGAATATTCTGTTCCAAGACAATGTTTGCATGGAAATGGAGCAGCTAGGAATGTTTCTTCACCAACACCACCCATTGTTCCACCTAAAAGTCCCAAAAATATTCAAAATTCGTTGGTACAAGCAACAGCTATACAGCCATGCCAATATCCTCCTTCGCGACCTCCTAAACCACCACAGTTATCAAACTCTGCCAATAATTCCCCGATTAAAAAAAGAACTAAAAAACTACCAATGCCACTGCCACTGCCTATTACTATACCTTTAAAGCCAGCGAGTTCCACCTGTTCATGTCGATTTGAAAATGTTCCAAAAAACACAAATTTACATGTAGGGCCTTATGAAAATTACGATGTACCAAAAACACCTCTATTAGTAGTAAGTAAATATAATATACTTTCGGTAGCCAATCAAATTTTAATTACAAAAATTTTTTTAAGGAATCCAATAATAAGGAATCGGTAGTCGTTAATCAACCGTCTTCGATTTTCAATCCGGAAGAAAATTACGATAAACCAAAGAAAATAATGGAATGTTTAGCTTCTGATCAACAGGTCATAAATAATACTTTACCATCCGTACAAACTATGAGTTTTCGAAAACCATGCGGTTGTATTTTAAAGTTTAATAAAAAAACAATGCCACTAAATGAATCGAAATTTTACGATCATCATGACGATGGTCTGAGTGATTGCCCATGTCGCCGAGTAACACCAATGTGTTGGCCCGGAAATTGGATGACAATACCATATTGTCGGCGTGGTAATGGAATGGAAAATACCAGTTTGCCAATCTCACAAATAGTGCCTGAAAATAATATTGAAGCAACGGTTATATATGCCACTGTAGATAAATCGAAGAAAGCAAATCGTAAACTCCACGAATCATGTATTGCAACAGATCCACAATCATATATGTGCTCTGAAAATGGTGGAAACTACGCTAATATTCTTCCTTTATTACCGCCTAAAAAAAATATATCAAGTTCTACGATAACGTCAGCTGTTCCTTCCGAAAATTATGAAAATATTGATTTTGCTCAATCTTTAGAACATTATGAAAATGTTAAGCAGCTATTACATAAAGTTGGCATTACTCAAGAAGAATTAGATCGCTTAGAAGTAGAAACTATAGCAGAAAATCAGCAACATGCAACAAACATGTTTGGTCCAAAATATTGTAAAAACTGTGGCCATGGATGCACAAAGATTATAGAAAATGAATTCACACAAGTCGAATTAGGAATATCTCAAGATGCAAGTATGGACAAAGAAGACGAGTATTTAATGATGGAACCTAGTAAAACTAACCAAACACTACCTGAATGTGCAAAAAAACAACATCCGCAACAACAGCCGTATCCCGGATATATTCCAATGTCTCCAATTACAAATACAAGTACAGACAAAAATGAAACTAATGATATGTTGAAACATTGCGTCAATCGATTGCTGGCAGAAAAGTCATCAAGTAATCCTAGTCTGGTTGGACCAGCTGTGGATCGAAGTAGAAAAAGGTCTGACTCTGATATGCGAATACCCGGTGCCGCCATTTTAATGCATCATCCAATTGGAAATAGTCCATATAATAGGGAACAAATTATGGATTTTAGTGACTGCCTTGAAAATTGTCGTAAGTCGTCTTTAAACGTTCGTAAACGTTCCAGCTCAGCAGATTCAAGTCGATATGTTGAGGAAGATACCGATGATTTAGATAATAGTTTAACGACTAGTCGAACTACTTCTCCTTCCACTGAGACTCTAAGAAAATCATCGTTATCCTCATTAACGAATAATGAGTCTATACAAATAGAACATAGGCTATCGTCTCCTTGTTTACATCAAGAAACCGAGCCTTGTTATAGTGAAGAGTTTTATCGCAAACATAGTATAGACGTTAATTCAAATGAGACTGAAGGTGAAGATAGTAGTGATTCATTACGTACACAAGTTTCAACATCACAACAAATTGTTAACATTAGAAGGTCGTCTAGTGTACCATGTAAATCTGGACAAAACCGCGACTCGAGTAGTTCCAATGATTCAGGTGTATCGACGGGTTCATTAAAACATCGAGGAGCTGATTTTGCGGAGTTTGAATTACCATTAACTACATCAATGTCAAGTAGACGGCATCATCATTACGCACAACGGCTTATAGTTGCTCCAACAAACTGTCTCCATTCATCATTGCCGAGAAGGTCAAAATCTTCAGATCCTCTCAGAGAACTGACGTTCCAATTTCAAAAAATTAAAGTTCCGGCCAAATCTTCTTCAGCTGAGGCAGAAGTTCCAATATTTTCAAGCAAAAGCTTAAAAGGTATTCAATTATACTATGAAATTTTTTAGAAAAATTGTAATATCAAAATGTTTTAGGTTTTAGCAGTCCTGCTGATAGTTCCATGGGACCACCATACATAGATTCTCGCAGCACAAGTAGTGGTACTTCAGATATGTCAGATTATATAGAAACTTTATCTTTATCTTCTCATAGCTCTTCTGATGCTGCAGATCTTAGGTAATGTAATTGTGTTATTTATATTCGTTTTCAAAATTTGTTTATATTAATTATGTTTTTAGCCTTTTTAGACAGCCAACAACAACATTACGACCACGATCTGGGAAGGAGTATCATAATATAGATCGTTCAATGTTAGTTGGATCACATGGACTTGTAATAGATGGTACAGTGAAACTACAAGTCTGCTCTACAGTAAACCGTAGTCATGGAATGCAAAGAGATCCAAATGCGTCGTATGCCAACATTACTCCAGTTCCTGAAAAATCCGAATCACCAAGTCCTGGTTATATGAGTGGTTCATCTCTAGGTCAAGAAAATCCTCCTACAGGTCCACATACTCTCCGACCTGGAACGTCACACTTAAGTTTTCAGGTATATATTTTTCACAATAAAAATAAAACCTAATTTGATTTTAAAATTATACTTAATAATTTCAGAAAACCCTATAAATTTTGTTTTTACTATTCAGAAGACAATGACAACGAATTCAACATCAATTTTTATATGCATTGATACCCCAATTTTTTAAATTTCTAGTCAACCAAAAACTAAGAAAAAAAATAGTTTAAATAGATAATATTAATAAAATATATTTTAATTTTATTTAACATAAATCAACCAGCGGCCTACTTTTACAACAATGAGCTCATCGTCAAAGCTACAAATTGACGCCTCAGAGATTTAATAAACACCAGACATATTGTGTAAACACTAATTATATGAAAATATAGAATATTTTTTCAATTGAATAACAATTTTATATATATTTGGTAAAATAATGACTGTTTTAAGCAGTTCAAATATTTTTTTTCAAATTGTATATACTAGGAATAAAACTAGGAATAAAATGTTTTATTAAATTTTTTTGTGTTTGTTAATTATACTAATTAAAAATGTAATATTTACATATATATATATATATATATATATATATATATATATATATATATATATATATATATATATATATATATATATATATATAATTCTTATGTCTTCGATTCAATTCAGAATTTCAATAGTGAAATGAATTTAACGATATTTTTTACCAACTAACATGATAACATTTTCAATTTATTTGAATGGATGAAAAATGTTTAAACATTTTTATCATTTTCTTGTTTAAAATATATAGACATATGTAATTAATTATTATTAAAATTATTATTAGACCATACTTAGTGTATAACTAGTCTTTGTAAAAATGGCGACTGATTAATTTAAAAAAATATTGTTCTACTTAGATTAAAAGTGTGGGAATAGATGGCCGTAACTATTATAAATTATGGGATTTAATAAAAAAAGGTTCTAAAAATGGAATGGTGTAGTTTCCGTAGTATAGATCTCATATTTAAAGGATAAGAGATACATTCAAGAGTGCCATTTGAAAGCACTGACATTCATATATTTTACGTTAACGTTCGTTTATGTTATACGATTCTTTTTTCAAAGTGTTTTATAATTATTGGAAGTAGGTTTAAATAATTTAATGATATACTAAAAGCACATTTTGAATGTATTTCAAGGGTAATTTATCATTTAGGGGTTTCGGGATATTACACAACAAAAATGCATTAAACTTTAAATAAATAAATTGATCACGTTCTAATATTGAAAAACAAATGAAAAGATACATTAAACAACATCCCTGACCTCCACCCGTCTTTATTAGCGAGAACTAATTATATATCAAACTAACGCGATGATTAAACAAAAATAAATCTTAGTTTTTCAAATTAACGAGTTTTTTTTTTAAATAATATTTATTATGATTATCAATAAAGTCTTTTAGTTATATTATAAACTATTTTCACTTATGAAAAAAATTTCAACTACAAATTTTATGAGGATAAATAAAAAATAGTATTTATAATAAAAATTTCTGATTAATAAAAATATAATATATTTGTCAAAGTGTTTTAAATTATAAAAACTGCATTAATATTACAAATTATGAACATAGCTTCACAAAAAGTACTTTTTAAATACCACAGTCTCCAGATTATCATAATCGATAGCGTTTACAATAAATCACAGACTTTAATAATTTTATAGAAGATAAAGATATTCTAAATAATATTAAACAATTTATCGAAAATTATTGGAATTATTCCTTTTCGTAAAAAGATACGTCTACTTTTAATATCATAGCACTGCCTTGAAAAATGTCTTGAACAGGAGTATTGCCATTTAGTTGGCTTCCAATTGGGTTCGTATTACATATTTTTGATCCAAAGTTGCAGAATTTTTTCATCATTTGGGAACCTGTTAATTATTCGAAAAATTACACGAGTTAATAATAATTATAATCTCGAATCACGCTTTAATAAGTATAACAATAATTCTATTTAATAATAATTATGTAGTACTCACTTAAAAAAATATATATCCTCTAATTTTGTATCTAGTACTTTACAAAATACACATTGTCTCATTATTATTGATATTTTTCTATTAATTATTTTAATAACATTATTATTATAAAAGAAAAAACACTTTTACGTGCTATTTAATTATGAAAATCAAACGAATTTGACAAATATTTTTGAATCATAAAATCAAATAACTTTGACAAATTTATTATGATACATTCAAGAATTGTTTTATTTTTGTACAAAAAAAATTTTCAATTTTAAATATTTATTTATTTAAAAATTTCTATATTTAGCGCCTAATATATATGAATCATATAATTTAAATGTATTCATAGTTCATTTATTTCTGTTGTACACTTAGATGACTCTAGTATACCAAAAATTGGGCCATTTTTATAACATGGGTTAGTTAGTCCATATATGAAATAGTGGAGGTCAGTGAATAACATAGTCAGTTCGCAATATTTATTTTATAGATCAAACACATGAGTTTATAATGTTAATGTTTCCAAAATGGCGGAAACTATATACAAAACTACAAACTATTTAACTTTATTTAAAAAAATCCACTCTTTATGTTTATATATTTTTTCGTTTAGTTATTTTATGTAACCATTCTTCAAAAGGATGAATTTTCGAACATCTGTATGACTAATATACTTACAGTATTAGTGCACAGATTGGTACCTAATTAACAATTTTCATTTTATTTAATGAAGAACTAATACAAAACTTAGAAAAATATTTATGATTACAGGTTAATGTTTTGGATTGATTTGAATCTACCTACCTGTTCGTGTTTCTAAATTACCAATTCTATGTTTATATACGTGTTAACTGACCTATTTTCTGTATTACTGATATGATAGAATTAGTATCTACCTTTATTGAATTTAACTTTTTGAGCAGTTGGTACATAAAATCCACATCCTGTGCACAAAGCACAGGATGTTTTCCTGATACCTCACGTGTTTTTGATGCAAACTTGATGATTCAGACACTAACTAACTGTAGACGATATCATTACATATTGTCGATACGCAATGACTTTGGGCATGAGTTGCATAAGGTACTATACTATTAATTATTGTATTATTTTGTATTTAATTTTATTAAACATAGTTTACACCACCATGTAATCATTTTATTATTACATACATTTTCATTATATATAAGTAAATAAAATTAAAAGTCAAAGCAGTGCTCAAATCACAGTATTCATATGTGTGCAGCTAAAAAATAAATAAGCAATCTATCTTTAAATATATATATATAGATATATGTATATATACATATATGTATATATATATATATAATACTTTATTTGTAAACTATATCAACCAATGTATCTTGAAAATAAATCTCTTGATCTATTTATAATCGTGTGTCTATACAAATTCCTTATAAAATCCCCACCTATGTTATAGGTAACTAAAAATTTTCAGCAGGTAAGTTTTTGGAGCATTTATTTTGTGGTTATTTATTTACTATGTGACACTATCGTTGTGAATGGAAATTTAAAAGTATCCATTGATCAGTATTGTGCTGAAAATTTTATTTGGAGTCAAAAGCTAAAGAATATAGTGTGGAATTCGTATCTAAAAGTAAAAAAGCTTAAAATGCTAACACATGATTTTCCAATATCAACGTTATGGTTTTGTAATGGATTTTATTTTTGTTTAGCAGAGTTTTTTTTTATAAAAGACTTATTTTAATACTTCATACTTGAATTACATAGATCGTGTAAGTTTCAAAAATTATATTGCTCGCGACCTCGCGTTGTAAATAAATTTGCTTTGGGGGCCAATATGTAATTAGGGTTACAAAAATAACGCGTAATTTTCAAAATTGGTCAGTTGATTTATACCTTATTCATTCGATTTTTAGAAAAATGTTTTGAACAAAACTTATTAGTATATTCATAACGAACAACTATTGCTAACAAACAGCCGAAGTAATTTTTCAAAAACTAAATGAATAAGGCCCAAATCAATTATTCAATTTTGAAAATGGAGCGCTTCTTTTGTGGCTTCTTATGGTGTATGTATGTCACTGCACTCGGAGTAGATTTCTTATCTTTATAAAATTAAAATAAATTTTTTATTATTACTTCAGTTTGCACACAGCTGATGCGTGTGTATTATCGTCTCTAAGTAAAAGTTCAAAAGGAGCACATTGTAAATGTTGGACACATAAAGACAAAGATAACATCATTTTTGTTACATCTTCAATTTGGCCCCCAAAGCAAATTTTCTGAACTTTTACTAACTTACTCCTTTGGTATTTGCATTATTCCTTTGACTGCTCTCCCCATCTCCCCATCAATGGGTAGTGGATCTCCTTGCCGCGTTGACACGAAGTATCATATTAAATATAAACTATTTAATTGAAACTGAATTTATGTTATGTGTCATTTTCCAAACAGTGCTACAACAGTGGTGATACGATGTATTTTGTTCATATGTTACGGGCTACGGCTGAATATTTACAGGTGTTTGTGTAAAGCATTCTGCTTATAAGTTTATAATTCATACACAAGGAAGTATCCTCATGTATCATCATAAAGTATTTTGTTCCAGACTTTACAGGAAAAAATACGATGGCATACAAGAGAGTTTTTGAACCACCCAAACTTATTTTAATCGTCTTTATAGCTGAGTATGAATTGAATCCAAAAACAGTAAATGAATCCTGTCATGAACTCGACGATGCTAAATAGGACACGGACTCGTTGATTTCAATTTTATCTTATATACGTTACCAGAAAAGGTTGGTTTTTTGATTTCCAATTGTTAAACCAGAAAATCAACTAGAAGATTACTATCATATTCCACTAATATGGTAGTAATTTATCAATTTATCCAATCCAAGTAGCCGTGCGGTCTAAGGCGTTATGTCTGCGCAGTATGCATACTTGAAAACTGGGAGGTTATGGGTTCGAATCCCGACATCGGCAATTCGATCATTCATCGGCGATTTGTCGATTATAAAAAAAAGGGGCGGTTAATTGACTAAACTATCGGCGTATGGACAAGAACGAGGTAACCGGCTATGCTTGAGAAGGTTTTCTGCAGTTTTATTCACGAACTCCAGATGAATATCGGCATAGTTCCTACCAGAGTCGGCTGCAGCCGCATATCCTACCAATTCCTAGTCTACTCACAAATTACTTCGATTCCACTCCCATCCTCACATCCTTAGGCATAACAATGGATCTTATGATCGATGTGTAGCCCGTCCAGGGCAGCCTCTACAATCTATCTATCTATCAAACCATTTATCATTATCTGCTCTAATTTTCTCAAAATATGTAAAGAAGCACCTTCAAGTATCTCAAAATTTACAGAGAATGTACGAACCAACAGTTCCTTAAAAAAACAGTAGTAGGTATCTATACTACTGCTCCTTTAAATTTTTTTGATTTTGGCTCTAATCTAAGAAGGTAACGTTTAACAAGCTAAAGAGTGCAGCGTATATCTTTATTTTACTAATGCTATTTTAACAAACCTATTTTAGTTTGGATAAAATAATAATAAATGTTGTAAAATCAATCAATTATCTGGCAATGTAAAAGTGAACTTTCACCGACAGTCAATTCATTTTTGTTTAATCTAAATTATGTATATAAATTATTATACAAGTGTTTTTAGTAGTAAAGCAATTCAATAGTTTCAATCTAATACTATGGTAATTTATAGTAAAATAACGCTCACTCCCAGTATGAATTTTTTGTATAAAATTTCTGAGTTTTCCTTAAAACTCTACCCTAAATACTTGACAAAGTCGCTGGGCAGAACTTTAGAAGTACTTTATTTATAAATCAAAGCAACAAATTTGTTAATCAAATATGATAGTTACATTTCTTCTACCAAATATGATAGTAATTAATATTTCTTTTACTTTGATAACTTTTTTAACATTATTACTTGATAAATGATTTGTGAATGGATATATTACATCTTAGACATGCGCAATTAAATCTCAGAAGATTTAGAAATTAAAAAAATATAAATTTATTTTACTTATAATATAGAAATACACTTTTATTTAACAAAATAATACAATTTAAACTTTAAATCGATCAACTTAATTTTTATAATAATTAAAAATATGAGAAATATTAATACTAAAATAAAACCAAAAGAGCGAATTGTACGTCAAAACTCTCTGATCAATATTTAGTTTAAGATTGTTTTACATTGAGTTTTTATTCTAGTTATATCAGCTTATTTGTTTGTGAATGGCATGAAGAATAGATATATTAGGAGAGCGAACGTAATGTTAAAAAAACGGTCAAGAATTGGTGTAACTATCTTTTATCAGTAGGGGTCACTGGTCTCAGTGCCGTACGGAATTTAAATGTTTAAATGTAGGCGCCAAGAAATCACTTTCATTCAGTTAATAAGAAGTCTTAGTTTTATAGATAATAAAAAATTGTTTTCGATTATCAAGTAATAATTAAATAAATATTAATAATAGATAATTCTTAATAATCTGCAATAAATTAAAAGATGAAGAATCATAGTGATAATTGCAATTAATAATTACAAATATATGTTTACAATACTAATATATATTAGATAAAGAAAGAAGATGACAACCGGTAATTACAGACCATATTCCTTTCGTAAATGCAGACACGCATTCCTAACCTTAAACAACTTTCCACTCATAGATATATAACAGTATATCTATGCTTTCCCTGTACAACATCGTCCCATTTTTTCATATTTATAAAATTAAACAATTTTTATACTGACAATTTTTATTTGTAAGATGTGATAACCGTTGATTTTAATATGTAATAATAATAATAATTCCGTACGGGCAGATTCGCACTGCCGCTAGTGGCGAAAATAATAACTATGATCTCTACACGTTTTTGAGGACACAAAAACAGACGAATTGCCTATGTCGTTCAATCTCCTAATATATCTATTCTTCATGGTGAATGGGATCAAAGTACAAATATGTCCTCGATAAGGATGACTATAGCAATAAGCTATATTTGAACAATTATGAAGTTTTTACTAATTGAGTTCAATGTACCACTCTAAATAAGGGTGGTTTGTATGATACAAGTTTTTTTAATAAGTTATTTTTATAATTTTAAATATGATATGCATTTTTAAACAATATAGAGTCATAACTGATAGTTTACATAGTTTATAATGCTTTAAAATTATATTAATGCATTAAAAATGAATGGTAAGGAATATAAATTATACCCCGCGAGCATTGATAAAATGTCAGACATTCCACAGGCAATAAAAATTTGGACCTAATATACTTGTTGGTAGATTGTTTATATCCTATAGTATATACAGCCATTTGTGTTGCTTATTGATACACTCACTAACGTATAGAAATTCAAATACACTTCTAGATATACTAGAAGGATGTCTAGTATATCTAGACATCTATGAAAGGGGACGGAGCCGCCTCGCGAGCAGAGCGAGTGACAAATATAGATTCGATTATCGACCTATCGTCTAATGACGATTGCCTTCACTATTTGCTATTTAAGCATAAGCAGTATCACTCGCTGACTCATCACGAAATCGCTGGAACCATAAGACTTACATTCTTACCTGGTATGTTCTTTATGCTATACCAGCTGTATCCCGCGACTTCGTCCGCCTATATATGAGACCTAAACATATATGTATTGAAAATAATAATAATAATAATAATAAGCCTTGAAAAAAAGAAACAATAATAATAATAATTACATACATTTATACACAATACAAGAACACAAACACCCTTACATATAAACACGCACACTCACACACATTCTCCGGTTCGCATGACAGACTAGAACAAATAAATAAAAACACAGTTTACCGTCACTTGACTATGTCCGTGCGGTAAACTATTCGGGCTCAGCCTTGAATTAAAAAAGAAAAGAGAAATAATAATAATAATAATAATAATCACGTTTAGTTTTCTAATAGTAGCTAGTCTTGTTAAAATTAATTTAATTAAATAAATTAAACAAAAACAAACTTAAAAAAATAAAAAATAAATTATTAAAAAAAAAGTCTCCTTCCACCCGGATTTGAACCAGCGACCTATTGATATCTATATCATTATATTTTTTCTTCCAACTTACTTTACAAATATCAATATTTAAGGCTAACTAAGAATTGTAGCGTAATGCTAGATAGCCTATGGCCTTCCTCATGAATATGACTATCATACACAAAAATAATTTTTAAAATCGGACTGGCAGTTCCAGAGTTTAGCACGTTCAAACAAACAAAAAAAAAACTCTTCAGCTTGATTATATTAGTATAGGTAAGCATCCGTTAGGGATTGGTTTTATTTGACGGGTCTCGATGTCCTAGTATTTTGATAAAATCTTTTTTTGTTGTTGATATTTCGGAAGTACAGTCTTTCGAGAATATACTTTCAGGTTCTACAGTATTTTTAGCAGTTAGCGAACGGCCCCCCCTCGCCCCCCTAAATGGATGAATTGTTCATAGCGATGCAGAGTAAGAGCAAGGGTTCGTCTTCTTTCAATCTAAAGAATAAATATATCTCGAAATATGCACAAAGAACAAGGTAGTGATACTTATAGAACTCATTTATCTCAAAGCTACTTTTTTCTGCATGCTGTTGTAAAAACATAAACTATTCAGCCGAATCATTCAAAATTTGTATGCGTAATTCAGAACACTTGTGGCTATTGCTGGGACTAGAATAAAAATTTTATTTGTAAAACTTAGTATATATTACATTTAAAATCTTTCGAAAAACGAAGTTTTAAAAACAGTGTTATTTATGTGTTATGTGTTTGATCGGATATGATTACTTTTTGTACGGCTTAAATATACAAAGCCAAAGGTTTTGCACAAAACGCTCTATTTGGATAAATATACCCTTACTTACTGTGTTTCGCTAATCAAGCCCTTTTATTTGATACCCATATCATAAGGGTTATGGGAAAATATAAATTACTTTCTTGCGGTGGCCACCATATTGGATTTAGAATCACGTCACTCTACTACCTGTGTTTTGCTCATCAAGCCCTTTTATTGATACCCATATCATAGGGCTTAATGTGGATATTATAAATCGCCATTTTTCGGCGGCCGCCATATTGGATTTAGAATGACGTCACTTTTCTTACTGCGTTTCGGTCATCAATACCTTTCATTTAATACCTATCTCATAGGAGTTAATGTGGGAATTATAAATCACCATTTTCCGGCGGCCGACCGCTAACATCCTTGTAAATATTAGAGAAATAAAAAAAATGATAAGAAACTTAATTATTATAAAACTAATTTTCTACAACTTTACTTCTTATGCGTTTTTCGATTTTTTCAATATTAAGATAGATATACCAAATTTGGTGTTTCCCCCTCCCTGTAGCCCCCTTTCTTCTTTCCGACTCCGGTCATGCTTACCTTAAAAATGCATTGTCATCGGAACTGAACCAACATGTAAAAATTCAACTCCGTAGGATAAGAGGAAGTGGGTCAAATTTAACTTGCAAGATTCCATTACAGACACCGGGACAGGTGAAACTAAATAAAAGCTTATAATATTTGAATAAATGTACTCGTATTGAGACAAACTAAATATTGGATGGAAATTTTTGTTTGAATAGTTCAGTCAATATAATTATATATTAGATTTTCAAAATCGATTGCCTATATCTGATCAAACTACCATGTAGAAAATTTTTTCCCATTTTTTCGGATGTTGCGTTAGCAAAATTGAATTTTTTCGATCTACAAATAAGTTTTGAGATATTCCTCGTTGAATGCAAAATACCGCTGATTGGATGAGAGTACTGTGGTACATAACTCCAAAATTTATTTCAATATTGGAAACTTTTGAGATTACTGTGCCACGAAAAGATAATAGAAAGTAAATTAGTGGTTATTGTTATTAGTGAAATATATAAAGTTTTCTGTTTTTTGTGAAAATTAATTAATATTGTGGCTAATTGTTAATTTTGACAGTTGGATAACCTTAAAATTGAAAGATAAATATTTTAAGAAGTCGCGATTTTATATAACGAAAGGAAATTAATTAGTATTAAAGTAGTTAATGTGTAATAAAGTGAACAAAATAAAGGTGTATTGATAAAAAAACTTCACTCCGAAGAGTTGATCTGGTGTTGTATTTTTTTGCGCTGTACATTATCCGAACAGGGACGTACTTAAATTATGAGTAGTACGGAAGATTATTCAACGGATGAAAACAAGCGGAAAAGGTATGAAGAGGACATGGGGCCATTAAACTAAGCAAGAAATTAGCAAGAACACCCGTGAAAATGCAGGAAAATGATAAAAAGCTAGATGATATTTTAAAATTGTTACAAACGGTATCATCGGATATTAGACAAATGAAAGAAGAGCAAAAAGAAATGAGACGTGAAATGCAAGAATTGAAGGAAGATAATAGTAAAATAAAGCAAGAAAATGAAATTTTAAAGGTGGAGAACGAGAAAATTAAGAAAAATTTGGCAACACTTAATATAAAAACTGAGCAGTGGGATAAGGAAAAAAGGCGAAATAACGTGGTGTTGTCAGGATTGGAGGTACCTACCGAAAATAAGGATTCATTAAAGGATGTCATGAGTAATTTTATCAAAAGAACTTTGGAAGTGGAAACCTCAATTAAGGCTGCAAACAGGCTAGGGAAGGCAACAAACCTGATTTCATTTGAAAATTTTGAAGATAAATCGTAATTTATGGAAAATAAAAGTAAATTAAGAGAAATAAGGGGAGAAAAGATATTCATAAATAATGATCAGACAGTCAAGAAGAGAGAAATACACATAAGATTAATAGCGGTAGAGGAGCAAAGAAAAGGAAATCAAGCCAAGGTTGGGTACCAAAGATTAAAAATCGGTGATGTAAAATGGAGATGGAACATTGAGACTGATCAGTTGGAGGTATAAAATAGAAACGATGATGGAAAAAAGTAATATGCCAGGCAATAATAAGCCATGGTTCGACGAAATGGGCTACGAATATGGACAAGACTATGGGAAATTGTGAAAAAGGCGAAACAATAAAGAAAGGAAAAAGTATTAAAAAGAGGTAAAGGAAACTTTCAGAGCTAGAAATGAGAATCGCTACATGGAATGTTAGAAGTATTTACTGAGATGGAGAAATCGAAAATATGAAAAAAGTAATGGAAATGTACAAGATTAGCTTCACAAGAAACTA
Source organism: Nineta flava (assembly GCA_963920215.1). NCBI lineage: Eukaryota > Metazoa > Arthropoda > Insecta > Neuroptera > Chrysopidae > Nineta > Nineta flava. Next base: position 46,164,846 of record OY986043.1, on the reverse strand, counting down.
AATTATTAGAGACCGATATTGTTAAACTCGGGAAACTTATTCTATTTAAAAGTGGAGGTGATAATAGATTGTCAGGCACGGGTGTTTCTCTAAATGAGAAAGCCGGGAAAGCAGTTGTGGATTTCGAAGCTCACTCGGACAGAATATGTCGAATAAGGTTGAGGGGAAAATATAGAAAGATTTCTGTTATAAATATTCACGCACCATCCGAAGAAAAAGATATCGACTCGAAGCAACTGTTTTTTGAGGAAGTACAAAATACCATTAATAAATTACCAACGCAAAAAAACCGCATCCTTCTAAAATGTCTGGAAGTGGCTTAAACTTAAACACATAAATTTAATTTTTGGTTTTCCATATGCTCCGTTGGGAAGAAAAAAAAATAAATTAAAAGATAAAAAATTCTTATTTTGTTTCAGAAATTCCGCGTCGAATGCCAAAAACCGCATTCTTCTAGCTTTTCTAGAAGTGGAGCAACAAAGTTTTAAAAAATCGTGAAAGAGTGGTGTGTTGCTAAATTTTAAGTGAAATATGGACCAATCATAGAGCAGCAATATTTCTAATGTTAATTTTACCAAAACAAAAACGCAAAAATTTTCCATTTCCCGAAATAAATTTCGTGGTTTCATAATTTTCCTTTCGGTTTGGGCACTATATCTAACTGTATGCCAAATACCAACTTGTAAGGACTTATAGTCTAGACTCTGGAATTATTATGTTCCCAAAAATTATGGGCGTTCCCGCTATTTTATGGCTTTTGAACCGAAATAAATTTTTAACCGTATAATTCTTTACGAAAAGCGAAAACTTGTTGGCTTATAATTCCCTAAATACCGTATATTCGAAAAACCAGCACTCTTTTCGTTCAAAAGTTATTTCGTGACCCAATCGGCTCTGATTTAACGTGTGTAATAGTACTGTAAGTGTAATGGCAAAAAACCGCTTAAACTCGGCCTGTCGCTCTACCGTGCTCTAGATGCCAATATTCTAGTAAATTATGTACATGTTAATATTTTGCTAATAAAAACATCTCAAAAATCGTGTCATTAAATAATATAACATTTGTTTTCTCTTAAGAGTTTAATTTTAATATAAAAAAATCTAACCATACCCTTCGAGGGGAAAATGGGGTATCAAAGTCTATGTGGTAAAATATTCATGTATTTTGATATTGAGCTTTTGATTTGAAACTGGGATTTATTCTTAAGAATAAATAATTAATCAAACATGTATTTTGGTATTCTAAAAATTAAACTCCGAAGAGGGTGAATGTTTGTTGCTACAATAATATGCATATTCTCACGTTGATATGAAACCTGATGAATACATTTTTCAACCTAACTAGTAGAAATCTGAGATTATGCATATTATTACGCCCTTAAAAAATGGCAAGTTAGCTGAAATCGTTGGTATCTTGAACGAATGAATCAAACTGCCAGGTGAGAACAGTATCTTGGCCGAAGTATTAGCTAACCTATTTATTTCGTTATGTGTTTGAAAGTATTTCCAATAATGTGAGACACGGGGATAATAGTCAATGTGTTGAAAGAGAAGGGAGACTTTAACGATCCATGAAATTATAGAGGTTTAACCCTTCCCCACAATATAAATAAACTATATACTAGACTTCTCTTCAATCGTATTCAATAATGGGCTAGTGAGAAAAATATAATAAATGACTTTCAGGCAGGATTGAGAGTGGGATACGAGCTAACGGAGAACAGCCTAGTGCTAAATAGCTTGATTCAAAATATACTAAAGATCAAAAGAAGCAAAATGTACCGCTGATTCGTAGACTTCGAAAAAGCTTTCACAGAAATGATAGAAGCCTATTAAATTTCAAATTTTGCCCCAATTCATAGAACAATTATTTGTATTTTATAAGTACGTATTTTGGTGCGTGTCTCACTAAATTAGCAAATAGTAACATATCTTTCGCTCCATATGCCGGAGATAGTTACGATTAGCTTATCCATACTGATGATGAATACTTTGTAGTCGAAATACGTATTTATATAATACAAATAATTGTTCTAGAAATTGGGGCACTGTTGCCTGTGGTAAATTTGTAGGGGTTTATCTTATAATATAGGGTTAATTATAAAATCAGTATATAAAAATACCAACTGCAGTGTTCGGATGGATAGAAGCGATTATCTCAGCAGTTTCGTACATCAAGGATTATGATAGGGCTGTCATATATCAGTTCTTCTTATTATATATTAATGATTTAAATAAATGGATGGATGCAATTGATATCACAGCGCTAGGTATCAAGGATAAAGAAATAAAAATCTTAATTGATTCGAGTCTTACTTTAACAGTGAAGCAGTGTACATACTTGTTATAAATGCGACAAACAAAAATCAAACTTATATAACCATAAACTGTTGAATATTTATCTACTCACCTTGAGTGAGTAAATCAAAAACAGTTTGTTATACAATATAATATATAAAAAAATACAACACCAAACACAAATTAAAATATACATTATGTACCAAACCAAAAATACTCTGATTCATATCCTATGAGTTCTGGAAGGATATGCATTTATCTTAAAACCGAAGAAATGGCAGATGAAATCATTGAAACACATAAACAATTAACTATAAATGGATATGAAATACCTATCAGAAAATTAGTGAGTACAACAAGAAGAATGATCATAAGCATACCCGCAAACATACCGAATGAAATACTATCACAGCATTTCACAAAAAATAATATTAAAATCACCTCACCAATAACCCGACTAAAACTATCAAACCCACTATTAACACACATCAACAGTGGCCGTAGACAGACATATTACCAACCGGAGGGCGATGTCTCCATCTCGGATTCATTTACAATAGAGTATGAAGGTGAAAAAGGTGAAAAAAAAAATGAAAAAAAAGGGGCGGTTGATTAACTAAACTGTCGGCGTATGGACAAGATCGAAGTAACCGGCTATGCTTGAGAAGGTTTTCTGCAGTTTCCTTCACGAACTCCAGATGAATATCGGCATAGTTCCTATCAAAGTCGGCTGCAGCCGCATATCCTACAAACTCCTAGTCTACTCACAAATTCCTTCCACTCCACTCACATCCTCACATCCCAAGGCATCATAATGGACCTTATAGTCAAAGTGTAGCCCGTCCAGGGTAGCCTATACAATCTACCTCTACCTCTACCATGAAGGTGAAACTCACCGTGTTTACATTAGCACCGAAAAATGTGAGAACTGCCATAGGCACGTCCACACTAGGGACAGATGTAGATACGAAATTACTCAAACCCAAATGTAGTCATCATCAGTATGAATTAGCTAATCGTAACTATCTCCGGGATATGGATTCAGAGATATGTTGCTTGTTGCTAATTTGGTGCCTGTGTCACAATGATGTTAAAAAATTCTGTCCTTTTATACGATTTGGCTGAGGGTATAATCTGACTTGAGGGTTATTTAAGTTGCCTGACTACCGGATTAGGTGTGTGGAAAGCTCCACATATTTATTGGCGGTATTCTTTGGTGACTACGCGGCGTTTGCTTTGTCACTAAAACTTAAAAACAGCGCTTGTTAGTAAAAATAAAATCAAACAGTTACTGTTACCCTAAGGATAAAATTAGTAATGAAAAACAATCGGGCATATATGGTGTTAATTATCAAAACTGTAAGAAAATTTACGTTGGTCAACGTCGTCGCCAAATCGGTATTCGTTTCAAGGAACATCTAGCTCATGTGAAATTTGGGAGAACCGAAAAATCTTGTATAGCGGCGCACGTCATTGAGAACAACCATAAAATTGATAAATCGAATCTAAAACTACTTAAATCGGTACAAAACCCCACAGAATTAGATGCATACGAAAGCATCTACATATACAAATTGAGAAAACAGATAATAAATTTAGACAATGGCCCAATTCCAAATTCTGATTTAATAAAATTAAACCATTTTCAAAAATAAAAATAAAAACCCAATACAAAGCAAACGCCGCATAGTCACCAAAGAATACCGCCAATAAATATATGGGGCTTTCCACACACCTAATCCGGTAGTCAGGCAACTTAAATAACCCTCAAGTCAGATTATACCCTCAGCCAAATCGTATAAAAGGACATAATTTTTTAACATCATTGTGACACAGGCACCAAATTAGCAACAAGCAACATATCTCTGAATCCATATCCCAGAGATAGTTACGATTAGCTAATTCATACTGATGATGACTACATTGTAGTCGAAATACGTATTTATAAAATACAAACAAATGTTCTAGGAATAGGTGCAAAATTTGAAATATAATTTCAAAAAAACCTAGAGTTTTCTTTGATTATTTTAATAATCTTTAATACAACACTAGTAGAAACACAAATAAAAACCAAAAAACGCACACTTTCCCCAAACTCAAATAATAGCCAAGAATCTGAAAATGAAAATGAAACAGCAAAATATCAAATAAAAAAGACAAATAATGACGCATTTGTAAAACATTCACAAGTACTACAAAACATAAACAACGAAATACCAAATACTGACGAAATACAAACAACAATGGGCACACTTAGATCAACGCAATCAAAAACACAGATAACAACAACAAACCCACAGCAAATATTAACACAAAAAACAGACAATTCAAAAAACCAGATAGCTCTACTAAGGACCAAGAACCAAAAATTAAAACGGAAACTAAAAGATCTAAATCAGAACCACAGAATTTTGATGACGTGGATAGACTACAAGAAGTATTGGATCCTCACATAAGTAAAAAAAAAGCGTTCTTAACAGAAACTTATGAAACGGAGGATATACTAAAAATGAGTTTCAAATACACTAACAAAACAGAAGACCTCATAGATATGCTTAAATTTATCCACAAATCAGTGGACCGAGGAATAAAAATGAAAATAACAAAAATTATTAAAATATTATCTGCCCAACAACAAAATCACTACCTAAACCTATCCTCTAACGACATATCGGAAGAGGAAAACAATTAAAATCTTAATGGCTCTTCTGCAATGGAATTGTAACAGATACTTCCAACACATCGACAAAATTAAACTGTTAACACAAACACTATACCCAACTTTTATATGTATTCAAGAGAGTCACCTCAAACCTAATCAAATTACAAACCTAAAAAACTATAAAATTTATCGCAAAGACTTTGTAGAGGGCCAAAAGGCATCAGGGAGTGTACTAACAGCAGTCAAAACAAATTACATTTCTGAAGAAATATACATAGATTCAGAACTACAGACAGTAATCACAAAAATACGGGTCGATAATGCCAAAACATGGTGTATATGCAACATCTATATTCCCAGGAACTTTGAAAAGGAATCATTGGAAACTTTAATTGACACCCTACCGACCCCATATATCATATTGGGAGACAAGAATGCACATAACCAAATGTGGAGCTCAAACTTCACTGATTGCAAAGGAAGAAAAATTGAAAAAATTTATCTAAAATATAACAACCTATTACTACAATGGCCAATCCACACATTTATCATTATCATACGGCACACAATCCGCAATTGATCTAAGCTTTGTAGCGAGGACATAGCTGCGGATCTCAGTTGGAACGTTTACTATGACTTATGTGGAAGTGACCACTACCCAATTACAATTGAACTAAATTTATCAAAAAGTGTACACAAACTTCCAAAGTGCTGGGTGACTGAAAAAGCAGATTGGACGAAATTTTATGAACTTACTGATATAAAAACTGACCTTCCATCAATTTCAATTAATAGTAACATAAACAACATAATCACTAACTTCAATCACATAATATTAAATGCCGCCTCTGTGTTCCTCAAACATCTGGAATAGTCAAAACACCTCCGACCCCTTGGTGGTGTGAAGATATAAAAAACGCTATTAATGATAGAAAAACGCACTAAAAAAGTATAATAAATCCAAAAGCCTAGAAGATTTCATCCAATTCAAAAAAATGAGAGCAAAGGCTCGGAACATCATTCGTACAAAAAAAAGGAATCATGGGCAGAGTTCGTAAACTCAATTAACATGAACACCACAATACAAAAAGTTTGGGATTCGGTAAAACGTCTAAACAGAAGACCCATCCGATCCATAAATCAAATAATATCGAATGACACATTAATACAAAACCCTGTGGAAATAGCGCATTGCTTCAACAAACACTATGCGAACATCTCTAGTTCAAATAATTATGATGCAGACTTTGTTCACTTTAAAAAAAACATAGAACAAAACTTTACTATTCTAACAAGTAAGAACGAAGAGGAATATAACTGTGATTTATCTTACGCAGAACTTGAAGAAGCAATATCAAAGCAAAAACAAAACTCAACCCCGGGGACAGCTAACATTCATCCAAAATTTCTAAAGAAAATGCACCAAACTGCAAAAAAATATTTATTAGATATATTTCAACAAATCTGGAAAGAACATGTATTCCCTATCGAATGGAAAAAAGCAATTATAATCCCAATACTGAAACAGGGAAAAAGTAGATTTGATATCAGCAGCTACCGTCCCATTTCGTTAACAAGATGTACAAGTAAAGTATTAGAAAGAATCATAGATACTCGATTAAAATGGACATTAGAAAAGAAAAATATTACACACGAATCACAATCGGGCTTTAGAAAAAACCGCTCTACGATAGATAACCTTATTAGACTCGAAACAGAAATATGCACAGAATTTCAAACTGAAGAATCCGTCCTATCGATCTTCTTCGATATAAATAAGGCCTTCGATATGACGTGGCGTTTAAAAAGTCTAATAGAGCTCAATAACCATGGAATTAAAGGTCACATATGTTCTTTTTATCAAACTTTTTACAAGGACGTAGAATATCCACTCGAATCAATGACTGCTTATCACCGTTTATAATACAAGAAAACGAATTACCCCAGGGTACAATCCTAAGCCTTACACTATTTTCATTAGCAATCAATGACATAACCAATCAAATTCCCCAGCCAGTAAAAATTCATATGTATGCAGACGATATAGCAATATCAGTGCGCACAGATTGCTCCAGTTTTGGAAAAGATATTCTTCAAAGAGCACTTAAAAAATTAGAATGTTGGACCCTCAAAAATGGACTACGCTTCTCAACGGAGAAATCGAAAGCCGTAATTTTCTCACAAAAAATAAAAGTTCCAACCTTAGAGCTGAAAATCTACAACCATCTACTAACCTTTGTGAAACATCACAAATTTCTCGGTCTTGTTTTCGACTCACGATTAACCTGGTTACCACACATTAAAGACCTCAAAGCTAACTGTATCAAAACAATAAATCTACTTAGAACAATCAATAATAAAAATTATGGACCAGATAGAACTAATCTACTCATGATTTACCGCAGCCTAGTGAGATCCAAACTAGACTATGCTAGCATTATATACTCCTCCGGAAAAGAAAATACTCTGAAAATATTAGATACAATCCATAATGAAGGACTTCGAATAGCTACTGGAATACACAGAACCTGTCCAATAACATCTCTACTCGTAGAAGCCAACGAACAATCACTTCAGGACAGAAGAATGTACCTTATGATAAAATATGCGTTAAAAATAGACGCAACAAAAAACCACCCTATCAAAAAACTATTTTCCGAAATCCAAATGAACACTTTTACATTAAAGTTATATTATCCAAAACCCTATCCAGCCAGATTAAAAATTACTAAAGTTAAAAAAAAAATCAAAATCTATCCTCACTTTACGACTGAAATGCATACAATACCTAAATGGAAATACAAAAAATTAGAATACAATCAGATTTGGAAGAGCTCAACAAGGCAATAACATCTCCACAAATATCCAAACATCTGTTTAATCAAATTACCAGTGAATTACACGATTATATCCAAATTTTCACAGACGGTTCAAAAACAGAAAACTTAGTTGGATGTGCCTACAAAATTGGAGAAACTGAAAAGAAATACAAACTACCAAATATAAGCAGTATCTACACTGCTAAGCAAATAGCAATTCTGAAAGCATTACTACATTTACAAGATCTACCACCAAATAAATACATTATATGTTCTGACTCACAAAGTGTAATAAAAAGTCTAAACCCCAACAGCAGAAATGAAATCCTAGAATGTATCCAAACTGTAACACAAAAACTACTCGACAAAGGATGTGACATCATTTTTTTATGGATTCCTGGTCATATTGGTATATATGAAAATGAACTAGTTGACAACCTAGCCAAGAAGGCTCGCACCGACGGTATCTCAATATATAAAACAGCAATCACTGACATGTTAAATAATAGTAAAAGATCTCTCCGAATAATGTGGCAAAACAGATGGCATCACAGTACAGATAAATTTAGAACCATAAAAACTACAATTACCGAATGGCAAACACCTTACAGAACAGCAAGAAGAGAAGAAGTGATTCTGGCAAGGTTGAGAACAGGTCACACAAACCTTACCCACAATTACCTTCTTAACCATCAAGAACCCCCCAAATGTGAAAAATGTAATATACAATTAAGTGTTAAACATATCTTAAGTGAATGTGCTTCCATAAAAGAAAACTTTAAACATAACGGTGAAACAAATCTAAACTTAAACCACCTACCAGGAGATAACGAAATCCAATTAAAAATACTGTTTAAAACACTAAAAAACATGAACCTATACAACCTAATTCAATAAACAATGAATCACTGAATATAAGATTTTAGAATATTTATGTGCATATAGCCTCAGCAGCTGAGCACAATAAATAAATAAAAAAATCTCAATTGATGCCGGTGATTTGGTAATTCTATCAAAAATAACTGGTGAAATGAGACGACTTTAAATCGACTAGGAAAGTATTGTAACAAATGAAGACTGAATGTGAATACTGGGGAAACAAAGATATTGATTGTTTGTAACAAAGGTAAGATGTTTTCAAATGAAGTATGGAAATGTGCGGGAGAAAATATTGAAACTGTTCGTACATTTCAATATTTGGGAGTAGAATTAATATAAAATGGGAGAAGGGAAAATAACAAAGTAAACGGTGAAAGGGTTTGCGTCAAGTGTAATAAAAAGAGAACGGTATAGCACTTGTCAGAAAATTGTCCGTGCACTGCTGCACTAAATATTTATGCCACGAAATATCTGGGGGATAAACTGTAAAAACGAGTACTGTAAAAACGTAGTCTGCTATAGCCATCATCTTCCATTACATAGTTTTATTTATGATTAAGAATATTTGTTTATTTCTATTTTTCTAAAATAATAATTTAATTTTAATTTAATTATATATTTTCTTTATTATAGTTTTTTTCTGTTTGGCACCAAGAGCCTGCAATTATATTTTAGCCGCACATTGCTGTTTAAATTGATTTGTATAATACACATACAGAGGGGTGCCTCTAAAGGTCTTAACAACGCTTTACCGCATATACTATGGTTTAAAACAAGACGATTGAGCTAAATTTATATGTATGCTCTTGAAGTTGCATTTTATAAATCCTTTTTTTAGAAAAAAATTAGAACGGATTGCGCGATATTGATAAAATTTAGTATGGTGATATTGTTTTATCATACAAAACAGCCCATATGCCAATTTTGGTCATATCAATTCATGGGCGTAGAACGTGGGTATATTGTTTACTAAATAAAACTCCTTGTAAAAATAGATACTTTTACGGTTTACTCAAACTTTGGAATTTTAATCATTGACAGCAACAATTTCGACACGTAATTAAGAGAGATTAATCCGGACAAAAAAACCCACAGCTCTGGTTTTGTCAGAAACAGTGATACATGTAGGGTCTGACTCAGGGAATCAACCCTCGAAAAACCCACAGGAAAAGAGACTGAGATCTGAAGATGGGACTCCAAGCCTGAAACAGATCTCGAAAAAACGAAGAAAGGGGGAACAGGCAAGTGCTATTAATACCTTTGCTGAAACCGCCGCAACAACAAAGATAGGCATTGCATTGCGGGGGTATCCTGAGGTCAAAATGACTCAGGAACAATCCGAAGAGGTTCAACTCTCGATGCTACAAACCCTTATTAGCCAAGAGCTCGTTGAGGGCCCACAATATCGGGGTTGCCACCTGGACATGGGGGCCCTCGTTGTGCGGTGCATAGGATCAACAGCTATAAACTGGCTCATGGAGAACGTCCCGAATATCAGACCATGGGACGGAGCGGAACTTGTTGTCGGGGATGCAAGAGCCATGATGAACACATCAAAGGTTCTGCTGTATACTCCCCAGATCTATAACACCGTTGAAACGGGCAAAGTGATCAAAGCTCTTGGAGTGCAGAATACAAACCTGCACACTCAGGAATGGCGAAGTATCAACAACACGAGGACCAATGCAGGACATACCATCGTACTGGAAGTGGATGCAGCGGATCTGCGGGTGATTCAGGACCGAGGGTTTAAATTATACCTCGGATTTGGTCAAGTCAACCTTAGACCACTGAATACTTCAAAGAGGAAAAAGAATGTCTGATCTTCGGATGCTTCAGATAAACCTCCAGCACAGTAAGACGGCCTCCGCTGTCTTCTGTCAAAATGTGCTGAAAAGGGGAATCTCCATAGCTCTGATCCAAGAACCTTGGGCTGTTAACCATAAGATCTTGGACTAGGAGATACTAGAGGACAAATTATCTACGATAAAACCTCGGAGAGACCCAGAACTTGCATTTATGCAAGAAAGGACATCAATGTCTTGCCGCTGTTAGAGTTTTGTCAGAGAGATCTAACAGCAGTAAAAGTAAAATTCAACATGGAGAACGGAACTGGAGTGGTAATCATCGCTTCGGTCTACCTACCCTATGCTGCATCTACTCCACCACCATCAACAGAGATGGAAGACCTGATCCAGTATTGTGAGGCAATTGAGACGAATATAATTCGACACTAAAGTTCAAACTCGCCACAATTCCGAAGAAAGTTAAAACAGTATTGGACATTGAGCTTACTGCAACTGAGCTTCAGCATGCAATAATTAACTCTTTCCAAGAAAACGGCCCGGAGGTCTCAAAAGACATCAGCAGGTCGACTTGTTGGTGGAATGAGGGCCTAAGGAGTCAGAGGCGAAGGGTTCAGCTATTTAACATAGCAAAGAGGTTGGGGAACTGGGATAATTACCATGAAGCCCTTACCGAATACAAAAGGTCTCTGAAGAAAGCCAAAGTGGACTCATGGAGGAAGCTCTGTCATGATGTTGAAAACACATCTGAGGGAGCAAGGCTCCATCGTGTCCTGGCGAAGAAACCCGCTGACACCATCGGCTCACTTCGTAAACCCAATGGTGAGTATACTAGCTCCGCGATTGCCATTAACCGCTCAAAAATCAAATGGGCAATAAACTCATTCGACCCCTGCAAAGCACCGGGACCAGATGGGATATACCCAGTTCTTTTACAAAAAAGAGCAGAGCATCTTTTAACTCTGCTTGGTCATATATTCAGGGCAAGCTTGGCTACGGGTTATATCCCAACCGTATGGAAGCCAGTAAGAGTTACCTTTTTGCCAAAACCGGGGAGGCTTAATCACTCCACGGGAAAGGACTTTAGACCAATTAGTCTGTCATCGTTTCTACTGAAAACAATGGAACGACTAGTAGGATTTCATTTGAGGGGGGATTGTCAAGAAATCCGCTTCATGCCAACCAACACGCTTATCAGGTGGGGAAATCCTGTGAATCAGCCCTCCACAACCTAATATACAGGATTGAGGAGGGATTCGCAAGGAAACAAACCTCCTTGTGCGTTTTTCTTGACATAGAGGGGGCATTTGACAATGCTTCTCACAATTCCATGGTTGATTCTGCAGGTCGGCACGGAGTTGAAACACCTTTTGCAGGTGGATAAAATCTATGCTGATAGGAAGAAGAATAAAAACTTCTCTTTTTGGAGAGTCTGTCACTGTGAGAGCCACAAAGGGATGCCCACAGGGTGGTGTCTTATCCCCACTCCTGTGGAGCCTGACAGTGAACAGCTTACTGACAAACCTCAACCATAATGGATACTACACACAGGGTTACGCGGACGACATTGTAATTGCAATCCAGGGACCCTGTGAAGGCACAATCTCGGAGCTTATGCAAAACGCTCTTAGAATCGCACAGGAATGGTGTATCAATCAGGGATTGAAAATTAACCCTGGTAAGACCACACTAATTCCATTCACACGTAAAAGAAAGGAGGATAACATAAAACCACCAATCCTCTTCGGTGAAAGATTACAGATCACAAGGGAAGCCAAGTTCTTGGGAGTAATGCTGGACTCCAAACTAACATGGAACCCTCATCTGGAATATATAACAAATAAGAGCAAATCTTCTCTCATGCTTTGCAAGAGAGCATGTGGGAAAGTCTGGGGTCTAAAACCCAAAATGATCCACTGGCTCTACACAACAGTAGTCAAGCCCATTATAACCTATGCTGCTTTAGTGTGGTGGCCAAAAGTTAAGCAGATTACTGCGTGCATAAAGTTTTCCAGGATCCAGAGACTGGCCTGCTTGTGCATCACTGGATCCATGAGCAGTACACCTACAGCTGCCATGGAAGTCATACTAGGGCTGCCTCCGCTAAGCATTGTAGTAACAGCTAAAGCGAGATCCAGCGCCTATAGATTGTCTTGCAATAACAACTGGATTAATAAAAATCAGGTTGAACATGCAAGTATCGTGGGAACATCAATTATCTCAGACCCCGTCTTTGAAATGGGCACAGATGTACTTCCCAAGACATACTCCTTCTCAAAACCTTTCACTGTAGTATGTGATAGGGCCATGTGGTCGGAAGGAGTACCATCCTACCTCAGGAAAGGAATCGTCTGGTATACAGACGGATCCAAAACTGAAGAAGGGACCGGGGCGGGAATCTACGGTGAGAGACCAAAAGCAAACATAAGCCTCAACTTGGGGAAATATGCTACGGTCTTCCAAGCAGAAGTCTACGCCATACTGGCTTGCGTCCGTGAGAACCTACGTAGAGGCTATATAAACCAGAACGTATTTATTCTGTCGGACAGTCAAGCTGCTTTAAAAACCTTGTCTGGAACTGAGATCACCTCAAGGGTAGTCAAGGATTGTCTGGAGGAACTTCTGGGACTGGCAAAACGGAACAATGTTAAATTGATCTGGGTGCCGGGTCACAGTGGTTTCGAAGGAAACGAAAAAGCGGATACCTTAGCAAAGAAGGGAGTCGGAATGCCATTCATAGGCCCAGAGCCTATTTTAGGAATTCCAAAGACTGCATGTAAACAAGTGATCAACGAGTGGTCAAATTCTAAACACCGTGATCACTGGGAAAAAGTACCGCGGCAAGAGCTCGGGAAAATACTGCTTCAGAGTGCAACAAAGAGGGTATCTCTCGATGCACTGAGGCTGAACAGGATGCAACTGCGGAGGGTTACCGGGTTCATTACCGGGCATTATCCCATGCGGAAGCATCTGCACACAATGGGACTCCATAACGGCTCCATTGTGTGCAGATTGTGTGGCGAGGAGGAAGAAACATCCAGTCACATAATCTTTGACTGCGAACCTCTGGGTTACAGCAGATACAGGATATTCGGTGCATCTCACCCCGAATATATGAACCTTCAGGAGTTAGGAGGGGGAGCACAATGGACCATAGGGTCGAAGTTGCATTTAACAATTTCTTTTTCTTTTAAAATATAAAAAACGAAAAAAATTTATACTTATAATCTCATTTTCATAAAATATATTCACTACTTTAATAGCATTGATCATTGCCACAAATTTTGTAAAATGTATACGTTTATTATGACGTATACACAATGTTGAAAATTGTTTCATAAATCTCAGGCCAACATCGGTCTCGAAGCCCTTTATTTTCGACATACACCCTTAAAAGACAATTTAGAATACGACGTTCTGTGGAAGTGGAGCTTGTGTTTTCTGGTGCGTTACGATTATGTTACATATATATACAAAGTTCATACGAAGTATGTGAGACCCTAGATCTTCGTTTGCATTCAAATAATATTTACATTTTAGTTGCGTCAAAGGCTGCATATTATATAATCAATAGAAAAGGTAAAAAGAAGAGCGAGATTTTCTAGCCCCTCACATACAAATTCTCAAGAAAATAATTGCCCACAGATTTTCGGTTTATTATATGAACTGTATCCTTGTTGTATTAATTGTATTTCTCTCACTCTGTTATTATATAATATAATGCGTGTCTTTAAAATTTTGATAGTATAGTTCAAGCAAATTTGTACAAAATTTTGTGAAGTTGAATCAATCACAAAAACCCGTTATTTAAGCCTAAAAATAGTTAGATATTAATTAAAATGTTTTCATTTCAGTTCAGCTTGAAAAATGTTCAACTTGAACTAAAATACTACATTTCAATTAATAAAAAAAAAACAATAATCACATGCGCGCTAAAAACGGCGAACCTTTCACGAACACATCCAAATATGAACAGCGAACATACAAAGTGTTCGTTGAAAAAAACGACCTCAGATGGATCGTTGTGCGCCGCATGACGTGCATGACGATGATACAACAGCAAGGAGATATAGATGTAGATTTTCATAGATAAGAGTATTATGATTACTCTCATCCAATTTTATCCTGTTGTTAGTCTCTTTTTCTTTAAAAAATTATAATTTCATCATATAAGAGTATTCTCTTTTCCTTGTCAGGACATATATAATAGGACAGGAAATATAAAATATTTAATTACTTTCATTATAGTAATATAAAAATTACGTTATTAAATTTACCTTTCTTTTGTTAAAATTGATATCTATACAATTATTAAACTTTCATTTTAAAATAATTTTGAGTAATTTTATATAAAAACTGTTTGGGTAAAGAAAAATTTACTTATTGTTTCTTGCAATTTGAGCATGTAATAAGGTATTATATCTTTTGAAAACGTCACCCACCTCAGAAGACCTCTATTTCCGAATTGATTCATTCTATATAGGATCAGAAAAAATTACCCAAAACTTTGCTATTCTCATGTATTAAAATAAAAAAACCGAAATAAGAAAGTTTCTTTGAAGGATTTTTACACTGCGCCATGTAGATGCAATCTGCCAAATTTGTTTCTAATGGAAATTTTGGACAGTTTATAAAATAATAGGAAATAATAGGAAATTTCATTGCTGGTCCTATCATCATACCCCAAAAATTTACGAGCGAAATATATTTACAGCATTTACAAAATACGTTGCCAGACTTACTAAAAGATTAACCTATACAACTTCGAAGAGACATGTTGATAATGCATGATGGCGCACCATCCAATTTTTCCTTGGCTGTCAAAAATTTCCTAAATCAATGACAAACAAACAAATGGATAGGTATAGGTAACAATGCTCTCGTAAAATGGTTGCCACGTTCTCCTGATTCAAATCCATAGGATTATTTTTTATGGGGTCATCTTAAATCAATAGTTTACCAGACACCTAAAGGAAATGAGGCTCAATTATGGGAACGTATCCAAGACGCAAGAAATACTCTTAGAGGTAAGAACCTATTCAAAGAGTTGTTTAAAAGTGCTATTTTTATCTAAAAAATACCTGGAATATAAAAAATAATTTGTTCGTAATTTAATCTCTCTTAATTACGTGTCGAAATTGTTGCTGTCAATGATTAAAATTCCAAAGTTTGAGTAAACCGTAAAAGTATCTATTTTTACAAGGAGTTTTATTTAGTAAACAATATACCCACGTTCTACGCCCATGAATTGATATGACCAAAATTGGCATATGGGCTGTTTTGTATGATAAAACAGTATCACCATACCAAATTTTATCAATATCGCGCAATCCGTTCTAACTTTTTTCTAAAAAAAGGATTTATAAAATGCAACTTCAAGAGCATACAAATAAATTTAGCTCAATCGTCTTGTTTTAAACCATAGTATATGCGGTAAAACGTTGTTAAGACCTTTAGGGGCACCCCTGTATGTGTATTATATTTAAAAAAAATCAATTTAAACAGAAATATGCGGCTAAAATATAATTGCAGGCTCTTGGTGCCAAACAGAAAATAACTATAATAAAGAAAATATATAATTAAATTAAAATAAAATAAAATTTTAGAAAAATAGAAATAAACAAACATTCTTAATCATAAATAAAACTATGTAATGGAAGATGATGGCTATAGCAGACTACGTTTTTACAGTACTCGTTTTTACAGTTTATTCCCCAGATATTTCGTGGCATAAATATTTAGTGCAGCAGTGCACGGACAATTTTCTGACAAGTGCTATACCGTTCTCTTTTTATTACACTTGACGCAAACCCTTTCACCGTTTACTTTGTTATTTTCCCTTCTCCCATTTTATATTAATTCTACTCCCAAATATTGAAATGAACGAACAGTTTCAATATTTTCTCCCGCACATTTCCATACTTCATTTGAAAATATCTTACCTTTGTTACAAACAATCAATATCTTTGTTTCCCCAGTATTCACATTCAGTCTTCATTTGTTACAATACTTTCCTAGTCGATTCAAAGTCGTCTCATTTCACCAGTTATTTTTGATAGAATTACCAAATCACCGGCATAAATTGAGATTTTTTTTTTATATTTAATTTGCTCTGCTGCTGAGGCTATATGCACATAAATATTCTAAAATCTTATATTCAGTGATTCATTGTTTATTAAATTAGGTTGTATAGGTTCATGTTTTTTAGTGTTTTAAACAGTATTTTTAATTGGATTTCGTTATCTCCTGGTAGGTGGTTTAAGTTTAGATTTGTTTCACCGTTATGTTTAAAGTTTTCTTTTATGGAAGCACATTCACTTAAGATATGTTTAACACTTAATTGTATATTACATTTTTCACATTTGGGGGGTTCTTGATGGTTAAGAAGGTAATTGTGGGTAAGGTTTGTGTGACCTGTTCTCAACCTTGCCAGAATCACTTCTTCTCTTCTTGCTGTTCTGTAAGGTGTTTGCCATTCAGTAATTGTAGTTTTTATGGTTCTAAATTTATCTGTACTGTGATGCCATCTGTTTTGCCACATTATTCGGAGAGATCTTTTACTATTATTTAACATGTCAGTGATTGCTGTTTTATATATTGAGATACCGTCGGTGCGAGCCTTCTTGGCTAGGTTGTCAACTAGTTCATTTTCATATATACCAAAATGACCAGGAATCCATAAAAAAATGATGTCACATTCTTTGTCGAGTAGTTTTTGTGTTACAGTTTGGATACATTCTTGGATTTCATTTCTGCTGTTGGGGTTTAGACTTTTTATTACACTTTGTGAGTCAGAACATATAATGTATTTATTTAGTGGTAGATCTTGTAAATGTAGTAATGCTTTCAGAATTGCTATTTGCTCAGCAGTGTAGATACTGCTTATATTTGGTAGTTTGTATTTCTTTTCAGTTTCTCCAATTTTGTAGGCACATCCAACTAAGTTTTCTGTTTTTGAACCGTCTGTGAAAATTTGGATATAATCGTGTACTTCACTGGTAATTTGATTAAACAGATGTTTGTATATTTGAGGAGGTGTTATTGCCTTGTTGAGCTCTTCCAAATCTGATTGTATTCTAATTTTTTTGTATTTCCATTTAGGTATTGTATGCATTTCAGTCGTAAAGTGAGGATAGATTTTGATTTTTTTTTTAACTTTAGTTCTATCTGGTCCATAATTTTTATTATTGATTGTTCTAAGTAGATTTATTGTTTTGATACAGTTAGCTTTGAGGTCTTTAATGTGTGGTAACCAGGTTAATCGTGAGTCGAAAACAAGACCGAGAAATTTGTGATGTTTCGCAAAGGTTAGTAGATGGTTGTAGATTTTCAGCTCTAAGGTTGGAACTTTTATTTTTTGTGAGAAAATTACGGCTTTCGATTTCTCCGTTGAGAAGCGTAGTCCATTTTTGAGGGTCCAACATTCTAATTTTTTAAGTGCTCTTTGAAGAATATCTTTCCCAAAACTGGAGCAATCTGTGCGCACTGATATTGCTATATCGTCTGCATACATATAAATTTTTACTGGCTGGGGAATTTGATTGGTTATGTCATTGATTACTAATGAAAATAGTGTAGGGCTTAGGATTGTACCTTGGGGTAATCCGTTTTCTTGTTTTATAAACGGTGATAAGCAGTCATTGATTCGAGTGGATATTCTACGTCCTTGTAAAAAGTGTGATAAAAAGAACATTATGTGACCTTTTATTCCATGGTTATTGAGCTCTATTAGACTTTTTAAACGCCACGTCATATCGAAGGCCTTATTTATATCGAAGAAGATCGATAGCGGTTTTTTCTAAAGCCCGATTGTGATTCGTGTGTAATATTTTTCTTTTCTAATGTCCATTTTAATCGAGTATCTATGATTCTTTTTAATACTTTACTTGTTCATCTTGGTAACGAAATGGGACGGTAGCTGCTGATATCAGATCTACTTTTTCCCTGTTTCAGTATTGGGATTATAATTAGCGAACATACAAAGTGTTCGTTGAAAAAACCGACTTCAGATGGATCGTTGTGCGCCGCACGCGCGCACCGTCCAAATATGACGTATTCGATAAGCACGACCGGCGCGGGTACCGCACAGCGCGCAAATGTGAACGCACCATAATGCTTTTTATCATACAATGTGGATATTTTTGTTTTTCATATTAATGAAAAGATTTCTATCACTTCAGAAAAAAGCATAACACTGTAACATCCTGTTCATGACAATTTCGAATGAAATTACATGAACTCACGAATATTTATTCATAGTTAAGTTGGCTTGGTAAGCCAACTTAACTATGAACAAATATCCGTATAACAGAATAATGCAAAATAGAGTTGACTAGCCTAAGACCGGCACACACGTTCCAGTATACCTGTCAGGCAAACCAGCACAGGTAAACCGGAAAGGTATACCTGTGCAGGCTAGATAGAGCACCAACTCGTTACAATAAACCGGAACATTTTAACTCAGTCAAGAGATAGGTGACTGCCGCTCTCTTAAATGAACCATAAATGTAATCGCTCTCAACTAACATAAAAACTGTACATGGCATGTCGGAGTGACTCACACACACTTTCAGGTCTATATGCTTGCGCAGGTAGTAATACTGAATTTCGATTCGTCTCCGGTCGCCTGCGCAGGTCGCTACACCTGTGTAGTTTGGCCTGCAGCGGCTGCCACATACGCTCCTGTTTACCTGTATAGGTGACCTGCACAGATAAACCTCTCGAGTATAATAGAACGTGTGTGCCGGGCCTAAGATAATCTCAGGGATGCAGTTTAGTATAATAGGTTTTTAGTGTATATTCGGTAGATAGATAAAGTTAGGTTGTTTGGATATCAGATATTAAAATTAATACGTATTTCTAATCTTAATATTTAAGGGGGCAATTGTGAAATAATATCAAAAATCCTACAATTTTTGGTCCGGTTTAAATTACATGATGGGCGTTGACAGTGATAAAAGTTAAAAAAAATCTAAGTCCATTTCACTTTTAAACTTTGCTCCTTATGTTCTTTTTATAGACATCCGGCAATTTGTATTACGATCACAGAGCGTATGTCATGTATTTAGTTAATAATAATAATAATATATATATATATATATATATATATATATATATATATATATATATATATATATATATATATATATATATGTGTATATATATATATATGTATATATATATATATATATATATATATATATATATATATTTATATATATAAATATATATAAATACATTTATATATATATATATATATATATATATATATACTTTTATATATATATATATATATATATATATATATACTTATATATATATATATATATATAAACTTATATATAATTTTTTTTGTGCTTATTTATAATTTTTAGTTTTAATGACACTATTCTCGCTCTGGTCGCAAGGGGGTTCCCCTCTTGACCCGTTGGCTCCGACAAAATAACATTACATGAATTGTAAAAAAAGTTGAAATAAATACTTACCAAAAAGTATATACCATTAGAGAATTAATGGAGGGGGGGGTATTTTTTTTGGAAGCAGAGTTCTTATGGGGGAATTTTTCGGGTTTTTTTGGGGGGATAATTTTTATGGGAGGTGGGTTTAGGATGGGGGATTTAGGGGAACTGCGCATAGATAGGTCTCACATAACATTTTTTGTGGGCGATAATTTTTAATGGGTGGGGAGGACTTCGCATAGATAGGTCTCACATTATTCTCCGTTGAATGCAAAAGAAACGTATCTTTCTAGCATGCTTTCTGGCAAGTTGTAAATGGGTGATATTTGGGGACGATTTTTCCATTTTCAAGGAGGTGGCGATGAAAAAATTTAAGTTTATCGAATAACCCCATTAGTTTGAAGAAATTATCCACCTAATGCCAAAAACCCCCTCTTTCTACCTTGAATAGAAGTTAAAAGAGTAGTTTATAGGGTTTTTTTCCCATCTTTTAAGGGAGTGGTGAGAAAAAATGTAAAGTTTTTCTAATTATCTTTTTAATTTGTAGCTATTAGGCGTCGAATGGAAAAAAGCGCATCGTTCTAGCATGTAGAGAAGACAAAGAGTGGTTTTAGGGTTTTTGCTATTATAAAACAATCCTGTTAATTTTATCCTGTTCCACGTTAAAGAAAAAAAACCCGGTCTTTCTAACATGAAAAGAAGTGAAAAAGGCAGTTTCAGGGGTGTTTTTCCTCTTTTCGGGAATTGCACTGTAGTTTATGAAATTTTCGAGGTGTTCTGATAATTTGACTTGATTTCGGGTCGATTGGTGAAAATCCCATGTTTCTACCATGAATAGAAGTTAAAAGGGTAGCTAGGGGGTGCTTTTCCCATTTTTTTCGGGAGGAAGCGATGAGAGTGTTTTTAATTTTTTTGAATTACCTTCCTAATTTGTAGCTATTTAGGGTCGAATGCAAAAAACTGTATCTTTCTAGCATGTATACAAGAAAGAGGTAGTTTTAGGAGTTTTTTCCCATTTGCGAAGGGTAATAATGGAAATATTTACGTTTTTAATGTTACTATTTTTTGTATTGTTATACTAAATCATATGAAATTCAAAACTCAACAATTCACAAAATCATACTAATTCAAATAATTTTAATTCTAATTTTTTGTATTGTTATACTAAATCATATAAAATTCAAAACTCAATAATACACAAAATCATACTAATTCACTACTACTTCACGAAATCATACTAACCAGCCATGAAGCTGCGCTTGTTAAGGCGTTGTTTCTACTTGGAACTGGGACGTTATGGGTTCAAATCCCGACTCCGGCAGTTTGTCAATTAAAAAAAAAAATTAATGAGGCGGTTGATTGACTAAACTGTCGGCGTATGGACAAGAACGATGTAGGCGGCTATGCTTGTGAAGGTTTTCTACAGTTTCCCTTCACGAACTCCAGATGAATATCGGCATAGTTCCTATCAAAGTCGGCTGCAGCCGCACAACCTACCAATTCCTAATCTGCATACGAACTTCTGATCCTCCACTCACATCATAAAAATGTAATGTAAAAAATTAATAAATAAAGGTTGAAAAATAATGATGTGGGTGGCCTCTGTTATAGGCCATCGTGTCTCAAAAACGGAGATTAAACCCCATTATTATTATGATACTAATTCAAATAATTATAATTCAATTTTTTTTATTGTTATACTAAATCATATGAAATTTAAAACTCAACAATACACAAAATAATATAAATTCAAATAATTCTAATTAAATTTTTGTATTGTTATCAAAAATCCTATCAAACTCTCAAACTATTCAATACAGAAAAATTATAAATCTCCCAAATCATTTTTTATAATGTTTTCTTAAATCATAAATCTATGAAAATCATTTTTGTATTGTTGTTACTTTCAAATGATCAAAAATCATACATTTAAAATAATAAATATAATTTTTTTTCCCTACGGAACCATTATAAAAATTATTATTACAAATATTCTTTTCTCTCATAAAAACTGCAAAAAAAACAAAATATAAAAACTGCAACAATGCCTTATTCTTACGTACAATCAAACTGCGATTCCAAGCAAATTCTTGAATCTCCAACTATAGACTTTTTAACTTCATTAATAACACCGTTTAACGGCGATCGTGATGAATTTCCTCATTTCATGTCTAATGCAAAAAATGCTATGCAATTAGTTAGTAAACCTCAACAACCCTTAATATACTCTTTCATAATCTCTAGAATTTCGCCATATGTAAAGGCACAGTTAAACATGAGTGACATATCAGGATTCGAAGAACTAGAAAACAGTTTAAGAATATTATATGAGGATCATATTCATATTTCTCAACTTCTAGAAGACCTACAAACTTCTAGACAAGGAACGTATGAAGATATTTCCACATATTTCTTTAGCCTCAAAAATTGACTACTAAATGTTTGATGGCAATTCAAAATTCTGATCATACAGAATAAATAGGTAAAACGGCTATTATCAAAGAAACCGCACTAAAACGATTTATATTTCATAGTAAAATAGAAATATCGCGAGTTCTAAGATTAAAGGAATTTTCGTCCCTTAATGATGCCTATTATGTAGCGATATCAGAAGAAAAATTTCTAAATATGCAAAGTCATCAAACAAATTTAAGAAATTTCCTACCTAAATCAAATCCGAATCATCAACCTCATTCTTATAACTCACAATAAAATCATAATTCAAATCCTCAATAATATCATAATTCTAACCCCCATCGTAACTTTAATCCTACCTCACAGCACTATCAAAATCCTAGCTCACAGCACTATCGAATGTCAAACTCTCAGCATTATCAAAATTCCAACCCAGAACAATATCGAAATCCTAATCCAAAGTACTATCGAAATCCAAACTCACAGTACAATCGCATTTCTAACCTACAACATTACCAAAATCCATATGCTCAACATTACGTTGTTAAAAATGTTAATCCTCTGCACTACACTAATTCTAAATACACTCCGCAATTTAATAAACAAAATTTATTTAATAATGACCGGACTATTAATGACAGTAATATTAAAATAATTTTCAATAAAGACAAAGATGAAAATTTAATACCACCTCATCAAGAATCTCAGATTCAAATGAATAGTGTAAATGACGTAATAGAAAACAAAGATATTTTTCTTTCAAAAGCAGACTGACTCTACTGACATTTCATTTCCAAACTTAATTCCTAAAACTGTAAACGAAATACCTGTTATGAACCCGAGCGAAAATCCTTATCCATTTAACGTAAAACAAGTTGAAATCGAATCAGATAAAAATTGCAAAATCATTTTAAAACCTTTCAATACTAATGAAGATGTTATTCAATTGTCAAAACGCCCATTGTCTAAACCAATCAATAGCATCAACAAACTAGTTACACCATAATCTTGCGACCTATCCAATAATAATGAACCTTCCAACTATGCCAACGAAAGCTGTTTCTTAAACGATTTGAAAAGGTAAAGGTATGTCTCCGAGATTCAAAACAAATTAAGCAGCGAATAATATTCTCATCTGTAAAACAATTCAACTCAAAGTTAATAACTAACGAAGCGTTCTTTAATTGTATATTGAAGTTAGAATTCCTATGCCATTCCACTAATATTAATTCTAAAACTTTCACTAACATTGCTATAAATTTCACGAAACCCATAAAAATAAACAAAAAACTTTATAATCGAACCCATCACAACGAATGCGAATTTCGAAATAAAAAAGTTATTCAAATAATTTAGCATGTCTAGAAATAATAAAACAATAAAACCTATTTTGACAAAATGGAAACCCGACTT
Organism: Nineta flava; assembly: GCA_963920215.1. Lineage (NCBI taxonomy): Eukaryota > Metazoa > Arthropoda > Insecta > Neuroptera > Chrysopidae > Nineta > Nineta flava. The sequence goes on along the minus strand of OY986043.1, from coordinate 46,141,097 downwards.
CTAAAATTAAATAATCAAAAGATGCACTAAAAAGTAAAAAAATTATTGCATATTCTTGTGCCAATTTTAGTTCACCAAAGCAAAAATTTTTAAATATATATGTACAATTATTGTTATTTTTCATGGCGGTGTCAGCATAGAGAAATTCACATAACTTTTGGACACCGCCTCCAAAAATAACAATAATTGTACATGTATATTTAAAAATTTTTGCTTTGCTGAACTAAAATTGGCACAAGAATATGCAATTATTTTTTTACTTTTTAGTGCATCTTTTGTTATAGAATATTTGATTTTAGAAGTCGGGTTTCCATTTTGTCAAAATAGGTTTTATTTCTCGCTTTTTAGTGACTTTGAAGTTCTATAACTGATTTTATTTGTCTAAATATGGGTAGACCTACTAAACGACCAACTAATTTTTAGTGAACACTTTTTTTTACCCGTTTTTTTTTTTTTTTTTTTTTGTAATTTTTAGTGCATTTTTTTATAACAGATTTTCAATTTTGTTTACAAGCATTTGGTTTTTTTTTTTAAAATTTTTTTTTTTGGGGTCGGTTTTTTTTTTTTTTAAATTTTTTTTAAGTCGGTTTTTAAAAAAATTTTCTTATTTTCCCATTATGAATGAGTATATCCTTTCAAAAAAAAAAAAAAAAATTTCGCAGAAATCGGTTATCACACATAAAATGAGGATTTTCCTCGATTTCCCGGAGATCCCCTCATCAGAATGCGATTTGGTGACAATGGGACCAATGGGAAACCAAACCCTTTAAAACAAAAAAAAAATTCAAAATCGGTTCATAAATGACGGAGTTCTGAGGTGACACACATAAAAAAAAAAATAAATAAATACAGACGAATTGAGAACCATCCTCCTTTTTTGAAGTCGGGTTAAAAATGAAACGAAATGATTATGATTTACATTGCTAACTTCCTAAATATTTATTCTTATATCCAACTAATATTTTTTGAGATCACTTAACATTGTAAAGAAGAATCCATGAAAAACTGGGTTTGCACACAATCAACCATAATCAGATAAATAGAGCAACAAACCTAGAAAGCACACTTGTTCTGAAACTACTAGGTCTAAACTACTTGGTCTAAATCAATGGGTCATCAACATGCAGCACGTCGAAGAAATTGTGTCACTAATGAACAGTTTTTTTTAATGGATTTTTTATACAATGGAAGTATTATTTGTGGAATGGAAGTATTATTATTATCTTTATAGGTGTGGATTAATCAGCATTTACAATTAAAATGTTACTGATAAATGAATCATCAAAGTCAATCATAAAGTTTCATTTGTAAAATTAATTTTTTTTTATTCATATTTTTTAAATTCATATTTTATATTTTTTTACGTTTTATTTTTGTTGTTGTAATTTTAACGATTCAAATATTTTTAAAATTATTAAGGAAGTATTATTTTCAATTGATGTGGACTTATCAGCGTTTACAATTAATATGTTACTAATAAATCAATCATCAAACACAATCATAAAGTTTCATTTGTAAAATTAAACTTTTTAAATTCATATTTTTTTAATTCATATTTTATATTTTTATACGTTTTATTCTTGTTGTTGTAATTTTAACGATTCAAATATTTTTTAAATTATTAAGGAAGTATTATCTTTAATTGGTGTGGATTAATCAGCGTTTATAGTTAATATGTTACTAATAAATGTATCATCAAGACAATCATAAAGTTTCATTTGTAAAATTAAATTTTTTTAATTTGTAGCGACACAAGTCAGTATTAACAAGTAATGTAACAACTAACTGAGTTAATTGTTTGAATACCCAGTATATACTGAGTTGTATATACTTTGTATTGTTAATATTTCTGCCTATTCAATGTTTATAAAATATGAATTATCAAAAAATCAGCACTGTTGCTGGTTTCGTTCAGAAGATATTTCGGGGTCAAATTATCTATGATATTTCCAGTAGTAATAGCACTGTAAGTAAGAAGGCCAAATGTCCCTTAAACTCGACCTTGCGCTTTACCGTGCTCTTGATTTGTAAATGTTTGTTTTGTGTTAATAATTAATATTGAAACAGTAAAAATGTTCATGCATTTAAAAAAATTGATATTAAAGTTCTTGCGATTTTTATATATTTAAATATTGAGTTATATAATTGAGTTAAACAACGCAACCGACTGTTAACGCAGAGCGTTGACCAACGCGAGCCGTTAGGCGGCGCGAAAAGTTAGTCAACGCGAAGATTTAGAAAATTAACGGAAAGCGTTGCTAAACGTAAAGCGTTGGTAAACGTAAGGCGTTAACCAACGCGAAACGTAAGCTAAAGCGAACCGTAAGTCAGCCAACGCAAAGCGTTGGTCAATGAGAAGCGTAAGTATATAGAAAGTGTTAGGTCAACGCGAAGCGTTAGTAAATCAAAGCGAAACGTAAATTAAAGCAATGGTCAATGAGAAACGTTAATTATTCAAAGTGAATCGTCCGTGATTCTACGCGAAGCGTGATTTCATGTGAATGGTAAATGCTTAAAGTAAGCGTGAAAACTTAGTCAAATCGTAGCGATAGTTAACGCGAAGCGTTAGCACGCGTAAGTTAAACAACGCGAAGAGTTAGCCGACGCGAAGCGTCAATCGATACTCAGTACTAGCTAACGAGAGGAAGTTATCGCGGAGCGTATGCAATTTAACGCAGAGCGTAAGCAAGTTAACGCGAAGCGCTGGTAAATCAACACATAGCGTTAGCAAACGCAAAGCGTTAACCAACGTGAAAGGCAAGCTAAAGCAAACCGTTAGCCACCCAACGCGAAGCGTTGATCAATGAGAAGCGTTAGTCAATAGAAAATGTTAGGTCAACGCGATGCGTTAGCAAAATCAACGCAAAGCGATAGTAACAAATAACCTAAAGTGAACCGTAAGTCAGCCAATGCGAAGCATTGGTGAATGAGAGACGTTAGTCAATAGGAAGTGTTAGGTCAACGCGAAGCGTTGGTAAACGCGAAACGTGAACTTAAGCGAATCGTAATTCAGCCAGCGACCAGCGAAGCGTTGGTCAATGAGAAGCGTTAGTTATCCAAAGCGGAGTGTCAGAGATTCGCGAAGCGTGATTTCACGCGAATCATTAACCAACGAGAAACGTAAGCTAAAGTGAACCACAAATCGGCCAACGCGAAGCGTTGGTCAATGAGAAGCATTCGTCAATAGGAAGTGTTAGGTCAATGCCAAGCGTTAGTGAATCAACGCGAGGCGTTGGTATACGCAATGCGTTTACCAACGCGAAACGTAAGCTAAATGGAACCATAAGTAAGCCAACGCGAAGCGTTGGTTAATTGGATGCGTTAGTTATTCAGATGCGTTAGTTATTCGCGGTTTTACGCGAATCGTAAATACATCGTTTGTAAACACTAAGCGTTAACCAACGCGAAACGTAAGCTTAAGTAAACCGTAAGTCATCCAAGCGTTAGTCAGCGAAGCGTTGGTCATGAGAAGCGTTAGTCAATAGAAACCGTAAGGTCAACGCGAAGCGTTAGATAATCAACGCGAAGCGTTAGTTAATCAACGCGAAGCGTTAGTTAGTCAACGCGAAGCGTAAACTAATCAACGCGAAGTGTTAGATAATCAACGCGAAGCGTTAGTTAATCAACGCGAAGCGTTAGTTAGTCATCACGAAGCGTTAGTTAATCAACGCGAAGCGTTAGATAATCAACGCGAACGGTTAGTTAATCAACGCGAAGCGGTAGTTAATCAACGCGAAGCCTTAGTTAATCAACACGAAGCCTTAGTTATTCAACGCGAAGCGTTAGTTTATCAACGCGAAGCGTTAGTTAATCAACGCGAAGCGTAAATTAATCAACGCGAAGCGTTAGTTAATCAACGCGAAGCGTTAGTTAATCAACGCGAAGCGTTAGTTAATCAACGCGAAGCGTTATTTAATCAACGCGAAGCGTAAGTTAATCAACGCGAAGCGTTAGATAATCGACGCGAAGCGTTAGCTAATCAACGCGAAGCGTTAGTTAGTCAACGCGAAGCGATAGTTAATCAACGCGAAGCGTTAGTTAATCAACGCGAAGCGTTAGTTACTCAACGCGAAGCGATAGTTAATCAATGCGAAGCGTTAGTTTATCAACGCAAAGCGAAATGTAAGCTAAAGCGAACCGTAAATCACCCAACGCGAAGCGTAGCTTAATGAGAAGCGTAAGTCAATAGGAAGCGTTAGTTAGTCATCACGAAGCGTTAGTTTATCAACGCGAAGCGTTAGATAATCAACGCGAAGGGTTAGTTAATCAACGCGAAGCGTTAGTTAATCAACGCGAAGCCTTAGTTAATCAACACGAAGCCTTTGTTATTCAACGCGAAGCGTTAGTTTATCAACGCGAAGCGTTAGTTAATCAACGCGAAGCGTTAATTAATCAACGCGAAGCGTTAGTTAATCAACGCGAAGCGTTAGTTAATCAACTAGAAGCGTTATTTAATCAACGCGAAGCGAAAGCTAATCAACGCGAAGCGTTAGATAATCAACGCGAAGCGTTAGCTAATCAACGCGACGCGTTAGTTAGTCAACGCGAAGCGATAGTTAGTCAGCGAAGCGTTGGTCATGAGAAACGTTAGTCAATAGAAACCGTAAGGTCAACGCGAAGCGTTAGATAATCAACGCGAAGCGTTAGTTAATTAACGCAAAGCGTTAGTTAGTCAACGCGAAGCGTAAGTTAATCAACGCGAAGTGTAAGATAATCAACGCGAAGCGTTAGTTAATCAACGCGAAGCGTTAGTTAGTCATCACGAAGCGTTAGTTAATCAACGCGAAGCGTTATTTAATCAACGCGAAGCGTAAGTTAATCAACGCGAAGCGTTATATAATCGACGCAAAGCGTTAGCTAATCAACGCGAAGCGTTAGTTAGTCAACGCGAAGCGATAGTTAATCAACGCGAAGCGTTAGTTAATCAACGCGAAGCGTTAGTTAATCAACGCGAAGCGTTAGTTAATCAACCCGAAGCGATAGTTAATCAATGCGAAGCGTTAGTTTATCAACGCAAAGCGTTTGTAAACGCAAAGCGAAATGTAAGCTAAAGCGAACCGTAAATCACCCAACGCGAAGCGTAGCTTAATGAGAAGCGTAAGTCAATAGGAAGCGTTAGGTCAACGCGAAGCGTTAGCAAAGCGTTTACTAACGCGAAGCATAAGCTGCAGCGAACCATCAGTCAGCCAACGGGAAGCGTTGGTCAATTAGAAGCGTTAGTTATGCAAAGCGAAGCGTTATTGATGCGCGAAACGTTATGCCAAGCGAATAAGTAACCAACGCAAAGCGTGTAACAACGCGAAACGTAAGCTGAAGCGAACCGTAAGTCAACCAACGCGAAGCGTTGGTCAATGAGAAGCATTAGTTATTCAAAGTGAATCATCCGTGATTCGCCTTGTTGATTCGCGAAGCGTGATTTCACGCGAATCATTTACCAACGCGAAATGTTAGCTATAATGAAACGTAAGTCAGCGAAGCGTTGGTCAATGAGAAGCGTCAGTCAATAGGAAGCGTTAGGTCAACGCGAAGCGTTTGTTAATCAACGCAAAGCGTTGGTCCACGCAAACCGTAAGTCAGCCAATGTGATAGCCTGGCCGATGAGAAGCGTTAGTCAATAGGAAGTGTTAGGTCAACGCGAAGCTTTGGTAAACGCAATGCGTTTACTAATGCGAAACGTAAGCTAAAGCGAAACGCAAGTCAGCCAACGCGAAGCGTTGATTAATGCGTGGCGTTAGTTATTCAAAGCAAAGCGTCGGTGATTCGCGAAGCATAAACAATTCAAAGCGTTAACCAACGCGAAACGTAAGCTAAAGCGAACCGTATTCAAAGCGAAGCGTCAATGAGAAGTGTTAGTCAATAGAAAGTGTAAGGTCAACGCTTAGCGTTAGTTAATCAACGCTGAAGTAAATCATCCGCGATCGTTTTTTGACGCTAAGACACGTTGGTCATGACAAGCGTTAGTCAATAGAAATCGTAAGGTCAACGCGAAGCGTTAGACAATCAACGCGAACGTTAGTTAATCAACACGAAGCGTTAGTTAGTCAACGCGAAGCGTTAGTTAATCAACGCGAAGCGTTAGATAATCAACGCGAAGCGTTAGTTAGTCATCACGAAGCGTTAGTTAATCAACGCGAAGCGTTAGATAATCAACGCGAAGGGTTAGTTAATCAACGCGAAGCGTTTGTTAATCAACGCGAAGCCTTAGTTAATCAACACGAAGCCTAAGTTATTCAACGCGAAGCGTTAGTTTATCAACGCGAAGCGTTAGTTAATCAACGCGAAGCGTTAAATAATCAACGCGAATCGTTAGTTAATCAACGCGAAGCGTTAGTTAATCAACGCAAAGCGTTATTTAATCAACGCGAAGCGTTAGCTAATCAACGCGAAGCGTTAGCTAATCAACGCGAAGCGTTAGTTAGTCAACGCGAAGCGATAGTTAATCAACGCGAAGCGTTAGTTAATCAACGCGAACCGTTAGTTAATCAACGCGAAGCGATAGTTAATCATTGCGAAGCGTTAGTTTATCAACGCAAAGCGTTTGTAAACGCAAAGCGAAATGTAAGCTAAGCTAAAGCGAGTTAATCAACGCGAAGCGTTAGTTAATCAACGCGAAGCGTTATTTAATCAACGCGAAGCGTAAGTTAATCAACGCGAAGCGTTAGATAATCGACGCAAAGCGTTAGCTAATCAACGCGAAGCGTTAGTTAGTCAACGCGAAGCGATAGTTAATCAACGCGAAGCGTTAGTTAATCAACGCGAAGCGTTAGTTAATCAACGCGAAGCGTTAGTTAATCAACCCGAAGCGATAGTTAATCAATGCGAAGCGTTAGTTTATCAACGCAAAGCGTTTGTAAACGCAAAGCGAAATGTAAGCTAAAGCGAACCGTAAATCACCCAACGCGAAGCGTAGCTTAATGAGAAGCGTAAGTCAATAGGAAGCGTTAGGTCAACGCGAAGCGTTAGCAAAGCGTTTACTAACGCGAAGCATAAGCTGCAGCGAACCATCAGTCAGCCAACGGGAAGCGTTGGTCAATTAGAAGCGTTAGTTATGCAAAGCGAAGCGTTATTGATGCGCGAAACGTTATGCCAAGCGAATAAGTAACCAACGCAAAGCGTGTAACAACGCGAAACGTAAGCTGAAGCGAACCGTAAGTCAACCAACGCGAAGCGTTGGTCAATGAGAAGCATTAGTTATTCAAAGTGAATCATCCGTGATTCGCCTTGTTGATTCGCGAAGCGTGATTTCACGCGAATCATTTACCAACGCGAAATGTTAGCTATAATGAAACGTAAGTCAGCGAAGCGTTGGTCAATGAGAAGCGTCAGTCAATAGGAAGCGTTAGGTCAACGCGAAGCGTTTGTTAATCAACGCAAAGCGTTGGTCCACGCAAACCGTAAGTCAGCCAATGTGATAGCCTGGCCGATGAGAAGCGTTAGTCAATAGGAAGTGTTAGGTCAACGCGAAGCTTTGGTAAACGCAATGCGTTTACTAATGCGAAACGTAAGCTAAAGCGAAACGCAAGTCAGCCAACGCGAAGCGTTGATTAATGCGTGGCGTTAGTTATTCAAAGCAAAGCGTCGGTGATTCGCGAAGCATAAACAATTCAAAGCGTTAACCAACGCGAAACGTAAGCTAAAGCGAACCGTATTCAAAGCGAAGCGTCAATGAGAAGTGTTAGTCAATAGAAAGTGTAAGGTCAACGCTTAGCGTTAGTTAATCAACGCTGAAGTAAATCATCCGCGATCGTTTTTTGACGCTAAGACACGTTGGTCATGACAAGCGTTAGTCAATAGAAATCGTAAGGTCAACGCGAAGCGTTAGACAATCAACGCGAACGTTAGTTAATCAACACGAAGCGTTAGTTAGTCAACGCGAAGCGTTAGTTAATCAACGCGAAGCGTTAGATAATCAACGCGAAGCGTTAGTTAGTCATCACGAAGCGTTAGTTAATCAACGCGAAGCGTTAGATAATCAACGCGAAGGGTTAGTTAATCAACGCGAAGCGTTTGTTAATCAACGCGAAGCCTTAGTTAATCAACACGAAGCCTAAGTTATTCAACGCGAAGCGTTAGTTTATCAACGCGAAGCGTTAGTTAATCAACGCGAAGCGTTAAATAATCAACGCGAATCGTTAGTTAATCAACGCGAAGCGTTAGTTAATCAACGCAAAGCGTTATTTAATCAACGCGAAGCGTTAGCTAATCAACGCGAAGCGTTAGCTAATCAACGCGAAGCGTTAGTTAGTCAACGCGAAGCGATAGTTAATCAACGCGAAGCGTTAGTTAATCAATGCGAACCGTTAGTTAATCAACGCGAAGCGATAGTTAATCATTGCGAAGCGTTAGTTTATCAACGCAAAGCGTTTGTAAACGCAAAGCGAAATGTAAGCTAAAGCGAACCGTAAATCACCTAACGCGAAGCGTAGCTTAATGAGAAGCGTAAGTCAATAGGAAGCGTTTGGTCAACGCGAAGCGTTAGCAAAGCGTTTACTAACGCGAAGCATAAGCTGCAGCGAACCATCAGTCAGCCAACGGGAAGCGTTGGTCAATTAGAAGCGTTAGTTATGCAAAGCGAAGCGTCATTGATGCACGAAACGTTATGCCAAGCGAATAATTAACCAACGCGAAACGTAAGCTGAAGCGAACCGTAAGTCAACCAACGCGAAGAGTTGGTCAATGAGAAGCATTAGTTATTGAAAGTGAATCGTCATCTTTGGTAAACGCAATGCGTTTACCAACGCGAAACGTAAGCTAAAGCAAACCGCAAGTCAGCCAACGCGAAGCATTGTTTAATGCGTAGCGTTAGTTATTCAAAGCAAAGGGTCGGTGATTCGCGAAGCATAAACAATTCAAAGCGTTAACCAACGCGAAACGTAAGCTAATTGAAAGTGTAAGGTCAATGCTTAGCGTTAGTTAATCAACGCTGAAGTAAATCATCCGCGATCGTTTTTTGACGCTTAGCGTTAAATTAAGGCGACGAGAAGATTTAGTTTATCAACGCGAAGCAATAGCCGATGCTGCGTTAGAATACAAATATATGTATATATATATATATATATATATATATATATATATATATATATATATATACATATATATATACATATATATATATATATATATATATATATTTATGTATATTTATATATGTATATATATATATATATATATATATATAAATATATATATATATACATATATATATATATATATATATATATATATATATATATATATATATATATATATATATATATATATATTTACATATTTTACATATTTATGTACATTATATATAGATAATGAGAGAAACCAACTATTTCTTTGAAAAGGAAAATCACTTACACCTTGAACTTATATATTCACCTGGTTTACAAAACTGAAATAAACATAAAAACAATACTATTTGATATATGTTATGTTTGTACATGTGAGGTCAAATTTTGAGAAAACTATTGAGTTTATGAAAAAATGTTGCAAACAAAAGATGTTTATTTTAAAAAGAAGAAAATTTTTTTTTAATAAAATTTTTTTCTACCTCTTACGGTTTCAAAGATATATTTTTCCCCCCTGGCGGGGGGAAACACTTTCCGATTTTGCTCATTAACGAATTTGACCTTAATTTTTTGGTCTAGAACACACACACAAATTTTCAGCTCGTTATCTCTTTTCGTTTTTGAGTTATCGACTTGACAGGCAGATAGATTGACGGACGGGCATGTGAAAATGGCCGAATTAGGCCATTTTATGAATATCTTTGTAAAGCATTTTTGTCAAGGATTAATATTTACAAGCATTACAAAGTCGGGACCAAACTTTATATACCTTGTATATTTACAAATATACTGGGTGCAAAAATAGTATTTACGGTTGTTATGTATACCTACGGGTCCATAGAGACCATGCCTTCATTCGCCTATTAATTGTATTTTTTTTTTTTCAACTTTGAGGACAAATTTTGAGAAAACTATTGAGTTTATGACAAAATTTTTCAAACAAATGTTGTTTATTTTAAAGAGAAGATGATTTTTTGTCAACAAATTTTTTTTCTATCTCTTACGGTTTCAAAGATGTGTAATTCCCCCTCTTATTTGCTCTTTGTGCACAAATTATGAGAAAACTATTGAGTTTATGGAAAAATTTTTCAAACGAAAGTTGATTATTTTATAAAGAAGAAGATTTTTTATTAAAAAATTTTTTTTCTATCTCTTACGGTTTCACAGACGGATATTTCCCCCTCTCCTAGTGGGGGGAAACATGTTCCGATTTTGCCCATTAACGAACTGAGCCTTACTTTTTTGCTCTAGAATACACAAAAAAAATTTCAGCTCGTTATCTCTTTTCCTTCTTGAGTTATCGGGTTCACAGACGGACAGACGGACATGCTAAAATAGCCGAATTAGGCAATTTTATGAATACACTTGTGAAGCATTTTTGTCAAGGATTAATATTTTCAAGCATTACAAAGTCGGGACTACACTTAATATACCTTGTATATTTACAAATATACTGGGTATAAAAATAGTATGTACGGTTGTAATGTATACCTACGGGTCCATGGAGACCATGCCTTCATTCGCCTATCTATTGTATTTCTCATTTTCAACTTTGAAGACAAATTTTGAGAAAAATATTGAGTTTATGAAAAAATTTTTCAAACAAAAGATGTTTATTTTAAAAAGAAAAAAATTGTTTGTCAACAAATATTTTTTCTATCTCTTACAGTTTCAAAGATATAAATTTTCCCCCCTGGCGGGGGGAAACACCTTCCGATTTTTCAAATTTACGATCTTGACTTTACTTTTTTGCTCTAGAACACACAAAAAATTTTCAGCTCGTTATCTTATTTCGTTCTTGAGTTATCGTGTTCACAGACGGACGGACAGACGAATTAGGCTGAATTAGGCCATTTTATGAATACCTTTGTGAAGCATTTTGTCAAGGATTAATATTTTCAAGCGTTACAAAGACGGGACTAAATATATTATACCTTGTATATTTACATATACAGGGTATAAAAATAGTATGTACAGTTGTTATGCATACCTACAGGTCCATGGAGACCATGCCTTCATTCGCCTATCGATTGTATTTCTCATTTTTTTCAACTTTGAGGACAAATTTTGAGAAAACTGTTGAGTTTATGAAAAAATGTTTCAAACGAAAGTTGTTTATTTTAAAGAGAAGAAGATTTTTTGTAACCAAATTTTTTCTCCTACGGTTTCAAAGATATAATTTTTCACCCCTGGCGGGGGGAAACACGTTCCGATTTTGCCCGTTAACGAACTTGACCTTACTTTTTTGCTCTAGAATACACAAAAAAATTTTCAAGCCGTTATCTCTTTTCGTTCTTGAGTTATCGGCTTCACAGACGGACAGACGGACGGACATGTGAAAATGGCCGAATTAGGCCATTTTATGAATACCTTTTTGAAGCATTTTTGTCAAGGATTAATATTTTCAAGCGTTACAAAGTCGGGACTAAACTTAATATACCTTGTATATTTACAAATATACTGGGTATAACAATACTATTTGATGTATGTTATGTTTGTCATGTGCCCGTTTGTACATGGAGACCATGCCTTCATTCGCTTATCAATTGTATTTATCATTTTTTTCAACTTTGAGGACAGATTTGGAGAAAACTATTGAGTTTATGAAAAAGTGTTTCAAACAAAAGTTGTTTATTATAAAGAGAAGAAGATTTTTTGTTAACAAATTTTTTTTCTGACTCTTATGGTTTCAAAGATGTGTAATTCCCCCCTTTTATTTGCTCTTTCTGCACAAATTATGAGAAAACTATTGAGTTTATGGAAAAATTTTTCAAACAAAAGATGATGATTTTAAAAAGAAGAAGATATTTTGTCTCAAAAATTTTTTTCTATCTCTTACGGTTTCAAAGATGGATATTTCCCCCGATCATAGCGGGGGGAAACATGTTCCGATTTTGCCCATTAACGAACTTGACCTTACTTTTATGCTCTAGAACACACACAAAAATTTTCAGCTCGTTATCTCTTTTCGTTCTTGAGTTATCGGCTTCACAGACGGACGGACGGACGGACGGACATGTGAAAATGGCCGAATTAGGCCATTTTATGAATACCTTTTTGAAGCATTTTTGTCAAGGATTAATATTTTCAAGCGTTACAAAGTCGGGACTAAACTTAATATACCTTGTATATTTACAAATATACTGGGTATAAGACTAAACTTAATATACCTTGTATATTTACAAATATACTGGGTATAACAATATTGCCGCCACAAACATACATGCGCATACACGCAAGAGCACACAACAGTTTGGTTACGCAGACCCAAAAAAATCAGTTAGCATACAACACTCACCAAGTATAGTTGTACTTCATGTTGTTCAAATCAAAATTATATTATATAGAAACTTAAGAATATTTACCAATAATAAAGAGTTTATTTTATTAATTGTTTACATATGTAGAGAGTTTGTTATCGTCCTTAAATTATCCATCAAAGCAACACAAACCCCTACAATTGGTGACCCGCGACAGTGAAATTTGCATAAAATAATCTTAAATTCAAAAGGACATCCATTTTATTTTATTGTTAAACAAAGAAATAAACAACTTATTTTTGTGTGAATGTTCCAAGAAAAATAAAATATAAACTACAAACCGTAAGTTTTAATGGCATATACATTAACATATACGTAGTGAAGACACAGTGAAATGGTACGACCTCAGAACTCAACGTGTTAGACATATACAAATATTGTACGTATCTTACGGAGCATATCATCTGTTCACACACACGCATTATAATCAAAATACAACACGTTATACAGTGCACATTATTAAACATGAAAATTTAAAGGTACATTTTTTTAAACAAATTTCGTGTACATTATAAAATAACGAACTACATATACCAAAAAAAAATGCACATTTTTAAATGCGTATACAACAGAATTTAAAAATTATTTTTCGTTACTTTTCTAATATATATTTTTTTACTAATTCAATCATAATTACACGTCTTAAAAGTTTACAAAACATTGGTTTAATCTCACATCTAATATTAAATATTAAATAATATAATAATAATTACATTCAATATTGAATTTCAATTAAAAATAAACACAATGATCGACGACCATAATACAAGTGCAGAAACTTCAAATGCAAATCCGAAACAAAATGTTGAAGCCACAAGTATCAAACTTCCACAATTTTGGATATCTTGTCCAGCAGCTTGGTTTATTCAGACAGAAGCCCAATTTAAAATCAAAAGAGTTTCTTCAGATTCAACCATGTACGATTATGTTATTGCTTCGTTACCGGAAGACATCATCACATCAGTTCTTGACTTATTGACGACTCCACCAAGACATAACAAGTATCTGAAGCTAAAAGAAGCACTTATAGAACGACATACGGACAGCGAAGAAAAAAATTAGAAACGCTACTATCCAACACCGAGCTTGGGGATCGACGCCCATCAGAATTTTATCGTTCATTAGAAGTTTTAGCTGGTCCATCATCTTCCGTAAGTAAAGAACTTTTAAAGAAGTTGTGGATGCGAAAACTTCCATCCAATTTAAATATTGCTTTAATTGCCACCGGTAAAACAAACATAACAGAACTGGTTTCCTTGGCCGACAAAATTTGGGATGTCACACCGAAATCCGCAAAATATTTGAGCGAAATTCACCCTCCCAATTCAAATGCTAATGAAATTTTATTAAGTGAATTTCAAAAGTTAAAACTTGAAATAAACGAATTAAAGGATCAACTCAATAGATCTAACAATTATCATGGACGCTCTAGAAGTTCAGGCCGCAATAGCCCTCATAGATTTCAAAAATTTACAGATGAGGACAAACTTTGTTGGTATCATTATAAATTCGGCAATAAGGCAAGGAAATGTACTTCGCCATGCGAATTTTCTAAACAAACAAAACCCGAAACTGGCGAGTCGAAAAACTAACGAAATCGTTTGTATTGGCGACAGACAAACGATCGCCAACCCCAAGTCGCCTATTTCTATTCGATCACATCAATAAACTTAAATTTCTTATAGATACAGGAGCCGACATTTCTGTAGTTCCAAATGGAATTTTTCAAATTTATACTCAAAACAAAAATTACATTTTAATCGCAACCAATGGTTCAACTATTAATACTTTTGGTGCAAAACTACTGAAGTTAGATTTAGGCTTACGCCGCGAATTTATTTTCCCATTCATGTTAGCTGAAGTCAATCATCCAATAATAGGTGCAGACTTTCTTCAAAAATTTGGTTTATTAGTGGACCTAAAAAATAGAAAATTGATAGATCAGAATACATCATTATCAATTGATGGCATACTTACCAAATTTGACACACCATCACCGCAACATTTTTCATTAGACAATATATTTGGTCACTTGATAAAAAAATACCCAAAGCTTACAGGACCTCGAAACTTCGACTTACCTGTAACTCATAATGTAACTCATCACATAGTTACCGACGGACGACTACCATTCTGTAATCCTCGACGATTAGATCCACAAAAATTAAAATTTGCCAAGACAGAATTCGAACACATGGTACAGTTTGATATTTGTAGACCCTCTTCCTCACCATTCGCGTCACCTCTGCATATGGTCCCAAAAAAGAATAATGACTGGAGACCATGTGGAGATTATAGACTTTTGAATACGGTTACAACGCCAGATAGATACCCAATCCCGCACATACATAACTTTTCACTCAATTTACAAGGCTGTACAATATTTTCGAAAATCGATTTAATTCGAGCATATCATAACATACCTATAGCCGAAGAAGACGTTAAAAAAACCGCTATCACGACGCCATTCGGTCTCTTCGAGTTCACGCGCATGCCTTTTGGTTTACGCAATGCAGCGCAAACTTTTAAACGCTTCATGAACTTTGTTACTCAAGGATTATATTTCATATTCGTGTACATAGACGACATTTTGATCGCGAGTAAAAACACAGAATAACACTTAGAACATTTAAATATCTTTTTCAAACGACTAACCGACTTTGGTTTAACCATAATAACATCAAAATGTGTTTTTGGCGTACAATCCATCGATTTTCTTGCTCATCGTATTACAAAAGACGGAATATCACCTTCAAAAGACCGCGTTAAGGCGATCTTATATTTTCCAGCACCCGATTCAATAAAGCAAACGCAAAGATTTATTGGCATGGTTAACTATTACCATCGGTTTTTTCCAAATTTAGCAGAATTATTAGCCCCTATTTACGATTATATATCTGCACTATCTAAAGAACCTAAACAAACGCAAAAATTTATTTGGTCAGACAATTGCAACAACAATTTCATTAAAATTCGAGAAGCTTTAGCATCAGCTACACTTTTAGTGCATCCAATCGATTCTGCACAAATAAGATTAGTTACAGACGCATCAAACTTATCAATTGCTAGTGTACTCGAACAATACACAGAGAACGCATGGAAACCACTTGCTTTCTTCTCTAGAAAGGTAAGCAAGTTGGAAACCAAATTCTCCGCATTCGACAAAGAATTATTAGCAATTTATTCGTCTATAAAACATTTTCGATACATTTTAGAAGGTCGACATTTTATAGTTTTTACAGATCATAAACCTCTAACAATGGCACTTACTTCAAAAACCGAGCGAAGTCCTCGACAAACGCGACAATTTGACTACATAGCACAATTTACCACTGACATTCAGTACATAAAAGGTAAAATTAATATAATTGCAGACACATTATCTAGGGTAAGCACCGACGAATGCATGTCTGTTGACAGCGATACGTTAGATTTACAAACCATAATCGACGCTCAAAAAGCAGACGCTGAATTACGTAATTTTCTAAAACCTGAAAATAAAAAAACAGATTCAAAATTTAAATTAACACAATTAGACTTACCTGATAACAGCCAAATCTGGTGCGAATCATCCGCTAAAATAAGACCTTACATACCCGACAAGTTACGAAAAACGGTATTTCATTGTTTACATAACTTATCTCACCCAGGCACACGCGCCACACGAAAACTAATTGCAAACAGGTACTTTTGGCCAAAAATGAACATGCATATTAATAATTGGACAAAATCTTGTCTAGGTTGCCAAAAAGCAAAGGTAAACCGACACATTAAAAGTTCACATGGTCAATTTAACACTCCACCTGGTAGATTTGATTATATCCATTTAGATTTGTTAGGTCCACTCCCAATTTCCAACGGATATACAAACCTGCTCACAATCATCGATAGATATACTCGCTGGCCGGAGGTATACCCTTTAAAAAACATCACCGCCGAAACAGTAGCAAAAACATTTTTCCGTGAATACATTCCGCTTTTTGGTGTCCCCCTTCAAATGACTTCCGACCAAGGCACCCAGTTCGAATCGAAATTATTTACCGAACTTTCAAAACTTCTTGGTATTCATAAAATACATACGACGGCCTACCATCCTCAAGCCAACGGTATGGTAGAGCGTTTTCATCGCCAACTAAAAGCTTCACTTCGAGCAAGATTCAATACGATGCATTGGTCAGAAGAAATACCAATCATTTTACTTGGTTTAAGATCAAAAATTAAAGAAGACTTAAAATGCAGCAGAGCTTGTATATGGACAAACACTTCGCGTTCCAGGAGAGATGGTAGTAAAGTCGTCTGAACCATTAGTCGATTCACACAAACTCTTAGGAAAACTTAAACAAAATATGCAACTCTTAAAACACACTGAAACAAGAAAAGCTAAATCACAAATCACATACCTAAAAATCTTGAAGATTGTGAATATGTCTTCGTTCGAGTCGACGCAGTAAAATCATCTCTACAATCACCTTATGAAGGACCCTACAAGATACTAAAAAAACTCAACAAAAGATTCGTTCTGCAAATAAACGATAAGCCAATTACAATTTCCATCGACAGAATTAAACCAGCTTTCCTCGAAAGGAATACATCAACAGAAATAAAACCAACACGACGACAAACAACAAAGAAAGTAACATTCAATTTTTAATTGCAGCTTTATATAAAAACTTTTCATCGCAAAGGGAGTATTGTAGCGACACAAGTCAGTATTAACAATATTGCCGCCACAAACACACATGCGCATACACGCAAGAGCACACAACAGTTTGGTTACGCAGACCCAAAAAAATCAGTTAGCATACAACACTCACCAAGTATAGTTGTACTTCATGTTGTTCAAATCAAAATTATATTTTATAGAAACTTAAGAATATTTACCAATAATAAAGAGTTTATTTTATTAATTGTTTACATATGTAGAGAGTTTGTTATCGTCCTTAAATTATCTATCAAAGCAACACAAACCCCTACAAATTAATATTTTTTATATTCATATTTCATATTTTTATACGCTTTTATTTTTTGTAATTTTAACGATTCAAATATTTTTTAAATTATTTGAATCTTTTTCTATGAGGGGAGGTGTTGCGTAACTCTTGTTTATATTTTTTACTTTTAATGACACTATATTATAATTATTATTGAATGTATTGTGTAATCGTTCAACAAACTTTATTTATAAAATTCACTAGGTAGTTTTTGCAAAATCAGCATAAATACATTTGTTGATGAAATTATTGAAAGCGCGTGTAACAAAAATATAATGAATTTAACTAAGTCGATTTTCGCATATAAAAACAATTGTGAATCAACTCAAAAACAGATTTCAAAGATTTAACATGTAGATTTAGATTTTAGATTAAAATTTAGATTCAGATTTAAATACAATCAGTCAAAATGTAAATTAAATTAGAATCGGATTTAATCCGATATTTAACAATCAAGTCTATTCAAATTTCAATAATCAATTCAGTCAAAATTAATTAACTAGTAAATAAATTAAATTATGTTTTTTAAGTGTTTTAAGTTTTTTAAGTGTTTTATTTCTGACTCACTTACCATTGTCTTGTAATATTAAATAATCAGAACATTACTCGTATTAAATTGGAAACGTTTGGGTAATATCAAATTTTTCAAATTGGTTATGATCAAGTATTCATCACCTGCAACAACAAATTTTGCAGCAAATGGCGTAACATAAAATTGGTGTCAAAGGTGAGAATGCAACAATATATATTATATATATATATATATATATATATATATGTTTATATACATATATATATATATATATATATATATATATTTGTTTATATACATATATATATATGTATATATATATATTTGTTTATATACATATATATATATATATATATATATATAATATAATATACAATATACATATATTTATGTGATAATTGCTAAATCTATAAAAGCTGTTGGTACATTTGACTGTTTCACATTGTAACAAAACGTCGACGATTAGTATGCCCTCCTCAGAGATAATTGATAATCAAATGCCAAACTATTGATAAAAAAACCAGATTCGGATGTTTGAGAAAGCTTATTTATAAAGGATCGTTACCCCAATATAATTACAAGAAATTTTTCAATGATGCAAAATCCTCCATTTCATTATTTATTCCACCCAACACTAATAATTTTGAATTTAATTTTAAATTAAAACATTCTTTTTTAATTAAAATTAGTTTTTAAAGCGTTTTAAAAATGGCACATCGAGATATGTGGCGACATTCAAAAATATAACTTTTTTGACTCTGTTTTATGAGACAATCTTTCCTCCAAATAATTAAGATTAACAACTCTTCATTTGTAATAATTATTTTTTAAATTTGTAAACATAAATTTTAATCTTCGACATCGTAGGAGAAAGAGAAAATGGACTATTAAATTCTGTATTTAAAAAAAAAGCAAATATGAATTAATTTATCTCATTTAACTAATGGATGTTAGTCAAATGGAGAAATTTTTTTTCATCGCCACACAAGACATTAATACGTAAAAAGTTATTCTTTTCTGGCGTCGTTTGTGTTATATAAATTTATTCAAAGTTATTTTTCGATTCTGCAGTAGTTCCCTTTCTATAAAACCTTCTCATATTTCTGACTTTTTTCTAGTTTCTAACGTATATTACACATATAATGCATTGTGCGAAAACTGTTTAAAATTATTCATATGCTTTAAATCTTTTTTTATGACATTTTCTTTCATGCTTTTTTATTTTATTTACGCTTGTTTTAATTTTTTGGGTCATTAGGATTAGACAATTTGTTAATAGTACAGCGGATTCGGTTTATTTTTTTATAGATACGAAGGTAGCAAAGTCATAAAGTTTGGTGAAGTTTGTATGGTTATTTGAAAAAGTACACAAAGGACATTATACAAATCTTGAAAGCTGATTTATTTAATTCCTTCATAGCTATTTTTTAAAATTTAAGATATTTCTGAAACGCAATATTACGTCAATTGAATTTATTCTTAACTCGAGCTCATTGCGTACCTAATCAAACAGGTACACAACCTAATCAATAGTTCGTAAACGAGTATTTATATTGAAATTTCAAATAAAATGATACAATTATATTTGATAATTATTATAACAGAAAACTCGTTCATATATTGACAGTAACGTTATATCCGATATATATAATTTATACACTAGTAAATTACGTCTATATAGTCTCGACTTTTTAACGATTGAATATATCGATCGCAGAATTATGGAAGGTGTAGATTCAGAATACCTACATCGTGTTAGATTATGATTCAGGCACCCCTTTAAAATAAGATTTACTTCCATGGAAAATTTCCATTTCCTAAGTCTGATAGTTAAAAAAATTTTTTTGGACAAAGGCAACTGGTACTCCCAGAAACAGAATATAATTTAAATCATTTTATATAGGAATGACTGAATGTCATTCCTGTATAAAAAATAATATAAATAATAGTTGGCATATATTATAAATTGGCCTTACGCACTTCCGTGCTCTAGATAAAGTGTCAGTTTTGTAAATGAGAGATGTTGATTGTAATGCACGTAGTACTATTTTCTAAAGCTTTAAATAAGGCAGACGTTATGGAATAATTATTTGAACATGGAATGAAAGTGTGTATACCGGTTTGTATAAATATTCTTTTAATTATATAAAATAATATATTTTTAAAATTCTCTCTTATTTAAAATTAATATTGTATATGATAATTTTAAAATCATATTTAAAAATTACATTTAATAGATCGTAAATTAATGTTTTTTAACGAATTTCCTCTACCAGGAAATAGAGCTATTAGCGTTGTACCGATGACAAAATTTCGCAAAAAATTACTTGAAATACCCATCGATCCTACTAACGGTTACGAATTTAAAGTCTTACCATTCAAAGGCAATCGGATTTCATGGACATATCTTACAGTATGTATTCGAAATTTATAATTTAAATAGTGAGTGTACGTATAATATTACATCTAAGGCTTTGGTTTTCAATATTAGATAGATAGATAGATTTATAGCAAAAAATTGAGAGATTTAGAATGAACAGACTTAGAGGTATAAACTTCTGCAATATTATCTGGAAAGGTGTCACTCGATTTCATTACAAAAATTGCTTCGTAAAAAAGTTAAAAAAATGTGTGAGCCTCACCAACATAAACTCACGAGGGAAATGAAACTTATTTTTGTTTGTTAAAATTGATGTTATGTAAACACTGTATACATAAATTATACGTTGTCCTCCCTTTTTCTCAATCATGATTTCTCTTATATTTTTCCGCTGTTAAATTATTTCTTCTTAGCGTTACAAACCTTAAACGTATACCTCGCTAAGGAAGTTTCACTTCAAAATTTGTAAAAGTATAAATATTATTACGAAAATAAGTAATGTTAATTATGAAAAAAATAACATACCAAAAAGGTTCATTTTGAAAATTTAGGTATTGTGTATCACTAGAACGTTGTACAAGTTGAAAATTATCAAAAATTATACGATTTTTGAAATAGTAAATTTAAAAAAAATATGATATAGGCAATAATAATTACATGCAATATGTACTCCTAATACAATTGTATCGAATTCCTACCTATCTCGCACTCAAGGCTTGTCTCTTAATTCCCCTCTATGAGTAATGATCCCTTTATTGTACCAAAAAATTTCAAACAGATGCGTCGCTATAAAAGTTGCACTTGCATAAACTTCGTTACTTTTTACGATAATGTAAATAAATTGATTTAACTCTATAGCCAACTATTTATAGTACACGACTGGCATGTTCCACGCTTTCTATGTTTTGTGAGTCTTTGGTATATTCATTGTCAGTTGCGTGTTATAATACTCGTATACCTGCTATTGTCAAATAATTGGCCATATGGTACTTTTTCACAATCGCATAATTTTCCTAATTAAGAAGTCTGATTATTTACTTTGGTTGACCACACTGGCATGCGGCTTCGAGCATTGAAAGTGTCATCGTTTCATCGTTTCTTTTTTGTTGAAACAATGGAATTTATGTTAGCAAATTAGAACTGTTTTCGCTTTTTGCTTGGACGCGAATCACCATTTAAGGTTGTTGTGAAACTTATTCAAATAATTTAATCTTTGTAAAAAACATATCCGATCAAAAACATAAATGTAAAAAAGGGCCGAGTTTTCGGGGAGATACTTCATATAATAGTTGTTTCTTAAAGAGTGATGATATCCCATTAAAGAGCCGAGCTATTTATAAAGTAATTAGCGAAAACTCAAATGTAAGAATGTAAGTGCAAAGTAAAATGAAAAAAAAAATTAGGTTAAAAAAATTTATTTCGTAAGTTTTGTGTAAGTAGTTGATTTTTATTTATTTTCTTTTGATTCAAATATTTAAAATTAAAACTTGTCGCGTAATAAAATTTTAAAAACATACTTCGCGTAAGAGAAAACTTACGAAACAAATTTTTTCAACTAAAATTTTTTTCGATTTTACTTGCACTTACATTCTTACATTTTAGTTTTCGCTATTTACTTTAATAATAGCTCGACTCATTAATGGGACATCACCACTTTTTAAGGAGCAACTATTACATGAAGTATCTCCTCGAAATCTCGGACCTTTTTACATTTATGTTTTTGATCGGATATCATTACTTTTTGAAAGGCTTAAATATACAAAGCCAAAGGCTTTGTGCCAAACGCTATATTTGGATAAATGTATCTTTACTTACTGTGTTTCGGTAATAAAGCTCTTTCATTTGATACTCCTATCATAGGCGTTACGCAGGAGCTGCGTCAACTTAGCGAATTTCCTTAGAATACAAAAATCACTCTCTAGCGGTCAGAATTTTAGTGTGATCAAAATATACCATATCTGACATGATTTTTGTATTTGAAAAATTTAAATTTATTAATAGCCAAAATACAACCATATACAACGATTAATAATAGTGTGCTGTTGTAGTTTAAAGTTACTATGGAAACGACAGTAAAAATTGACATTTCAAAATTGAAACACAATTTCAATAAAATATTTTTATAGTTATTTGTTAGAAGTAAGGTATAGTTTCTGTGGAAATGAGAAAATCAACAAAAATTTCAACCGACTCCAAAAAAAGAAAGCGGAGATTCTATGTTCGACTATATGTCATAATCTGATGAGGGGATCCCTTCAAACCGATCAGTAGGTAGCACGTCATACTAATAATAGTATTTTATTACAAGTAATGTAACAACTAACTGAGTTAATTGTTTGAATACCCAGTATACACTGTATATTAATGATTGAATTATTTAACAATTCTGCATATTCGAATTATTAACAATTCGCTTTCCGAGGAACATTTAATCACATATTATGAGAAAACTACTAAGTTTATGAAACTAAATTTCAAACAACAGTTGTTTATTTTAAAATGAAAATTATTATTTGAAAAAAGTTTCAGCGCGTTACCTCTTTTCGTTATTGAGTAATAGTGTCCACAGACAGGCAGATGGACATGTGGAATTGGCCGAATTTTATGCACACATATATCAAACATTCATCTTAGGATCAATATTTTTAAACAAAGTCGGGATCAAACCTAATATACCTTATACATTTACATATACGGGGTATAAAAATTATACGTAATAGGTTTGGACAAGAATTGTCTTTAAATCTGTATATTGTTATTATTCGCTTTTTGGTGTAATGAGTTTTTGTGTTTTTTGAAGTTGGTTGAATTTTTTTTTAAAGTTTTTACAATAAAATATATTTCATGCATTCGTGTCAAATAAACACAAAATATTAAATATCTCTCTCAATATAAGAATAATCGAAAAATGTATAAGGAGTAAAGTTGTAGAAAATCAAATTTGCTACAATTCATTACCTGATCATTTTTATCAAACTCTAATGTGAACAGAGATATTTAGAATTTTAATTTTCAATCTTTAATTGTAAATATTTCTGTAAATATTAGTGTAACAGAAAAATTATAAGAAACAAAATTAAAGTAAAACTTAGTACTTACAACTTAA
The DNA here is from genome assembly GCA_963920215.1 of Nineta flava. Lineage (NCBI taxonomy): Eukaryota > Metazoa > Arthropoda > Insecta > Neuroptera > Chrysopidae > Nineta > Nineta flava. The sequence continues at coordinate 46,117,712 of OY986043.1, read as the reverse complement.
CTCCTGATAAATTTTTAGATTTTTCAAATATTAAGGGAGATAGTCAAATATTGTGTTTTCCCCTCCCTCTAAACCCCTTTTCCTCTCGTTCGATTTTACCCTTTAACGACTTTGACCTTTAGAATACCAAAAGCGCCTCAAATATCCAATTTTATTCCAATCGGAATAAAACTGTGACAGCTTGAGAGTCCACAGATATTTTAAACAATCTTTAATTGTAAATATTTCTGTAAATATAAGTGTAGCAGAAAAATGTTAAGAAACAAAATTACAGTAATACTTAGTACCTAAAACTTAACTCCTGATAAATTTTTCGATTTTTCAAATATTAAGGGAGATAGTTAAATTTTGTGTTTTATCCTCCCTCTAAACCCCCTTTCGCCTCGTCCGTTGTAATTTTTACGAAATTCCAACATTGGTGTAAAAACAATAGCTGCATTTCTTTTGGAGGAAATTCGCTAAAAATTCATTTGATAAAAAAATTCGTTACGAAGGAGTTGCTTTAACTTAGCGAATTTCCTAAGAATACATAATTCACTCTCTTTAATATTTCAAATGATTTTTTTATTTGCAAAAATTAAATTTATTAATAGCCAAAATACAACGATATATTAGTAAGGAAACGACAATCAATATAACATAATTTAATTTAATTTAATAATTTAATTTAATAATAAAATAATTTTAAAGAATTTCATCTAAATCGGTCAAGCAGTTTAGGACCGGGTCTAATTGTGAATCTAAACCATTCACGAATCCACTGGAACACACACACAAAATTTGATCAAAATCGGTCCAGTCGTTTAAGAGGAGTTCAGTCACATACACACGGACAGAAGAATTATTGATATTAAGATATATATATTATGTATGTATATATATATATATACATATATATATATATATATATATATATATATATATATATATATATATATATATATATACATATATATATATACATATATATATATACATATATATATATATATATATATATATATATATATATATATAATGTATAATATGGTTGAAAATTATTTCGTAAGTGTTCCCTTAGTATGTTTTTAAAATTTAATAACGCGGCATACTAAGGGAAAACTTACGAAATAAAATTCAACAAAATTTTTTCTTACATTTAATGAATTTACCCCTCATTGATTTTTTTAGTAAATAGTTTACCGAGCATTTTACTTTGTATATAGCTCGGCTCTTTAATGGGATATTATCACTTTTTAAAGAGCAATTATTATATGAAATCTAGAGCTATTTTATTTGTAAATAGCTCGGTCCTTTCTTCCATATCATCACTTTTTAAGGATCAAATATTATATGAAGTCTAGAGCTATTTACTTTGAAAATAGCTCGTTGCTTTCTTCCATATAATCACTTTTAAAGGAACAACTATTATATAAAATCTAGAGGTATTTACTTTGTAAATAGCTCGGTCCTTTCTTCCATATCATCACTTTTTGAGAAGCAACTATTATATGAAGTCTAGAGCTATTGACATTGTAAATAGCTCGGTCCTTACTCTCCTATCATTATTTTTTAAGAAGGAACTGTTACATTAAGCATTTCCCCGAAAACTCGGCCCTTTCTTACATTTATGTTTTTGATCGGATATCACTCCTTTTTGAAAGGCTTAAATATACACAGCCGAAGGCTTAGCACAAAACGCTACTACAAAATTTTCGTGGGGTTGCAATGGAAAAATTTGAAGCAATTTCGCGTCGAATGCAACAAACCGCATTTTTCTAGCATGTCTAGAAGTGGGTTAGGTTTTGTATAGATCAGTGAGTGTGTCAGGGAGCTTCACTTCTAGCTTTATAGTATATTGGACTGGCTCTGCTCGCAAGGGGGTTCCCCCTTTGGACCCTTGGCTCCGTGTCACAGACAAAAACCTTACATAAATTTTTTTTAAAGTAGAAAAAATACTTACCAAAAAGTAGTTACCATTAGAGAATTTGATGGGGGTGGATGATTTTTTGGGGTGCAAAATTTTTATGGGAAGAATTTTGAGGGTTTTTTCGAGGGGAAAATTTTTTTGGGGTAGTGGGTTTAGGATGGGGGTTATGGGAGGCCTGCGCATAGATAAGTCTCACATTACCATTATCAAGGGTAGCTATGAAAAAAAATTACTTTTTTCGAGTCAACCGATTAATTTGCAGTTATTCTGCATTAACGCAAAAAACCGCATCTTTCCAACATGTAAAGTAGTAAATGAGTGATTTTTGGAGCGTTTTTTCCATTTTCAAGGGGATGGCGATGAAAAAATTAAAGTTTATCGAATAACCTCATTAGTTTGAAGAAATTCTCTACCAAATTCAAAAAATCCCATCTTTCTACCATGAATGGAAGGTAAAAGGGGGTTATTTTCCAATTTTAAAGGGGGCAGCGATGAAAAATTTTAAGTTTTTCGAATTACCTTCATAATTTATCTTTATTTTGCGTCGAATGCAAAAACCGCATCTTTCTAGCATGTATAGAAGAAAAAGGGTAGTTTTGGTTTTTTTCCCCATTTTTGAAGGGTTGCGATGAAAAATTTACGTTTTTCAAACAATCCTGTTATTTTAAACCTGTTCCACATCGACTAGAAAAACCCGATTTTTCTAACATGAATAAAGTGAAAAGTGCTGTTTAGGGGAGTGTTTCACCTTTTTGGGGGGTTGAAAATTTTCGAACTTTTCTGTTAATTAGACTTTATTTCGGGTCGATTGGTGAAAATCCCATCTTTCTAGTATGAATAGACGGGCTTTTTAGCATAGTTAAACGGATAGCTTAAGGGGGCTTTTCCCATTTTTTAGGGGGAAGCGATGTTAAATTTTAAGTTTTTCGTAAGATATTCTTAATTTATAGCTATTTAGAGTCGAATAAAAAAAATCGCAAACTTTCTAGCATGTATGGAAGAAAAAGAGTGGTTTTAAGGGGTGTTTTTGCGAATGGTTGCGACGAAAAAATTTACGTTTTTAAAATAGTTTTGTTATTATAGACCTGTTTCACGTCGAAGGGACCCGATCTTTCATGTTAGAAATCCGATCTTTCTAACATGAAGAGAAATGAAAAAGGCAGTTTTAGGGGTGTTTTTCCCATTTTCAGGTCGTTGCGATGTAGGTAATGAAATTTTTCAAAGTTTTCTGTTAGTTTGACTTTATTTCGGGTCGATTGGTAAAAATCCCATCTTTCTAGCATGAATAGAAGCTAAAAGGGTACCTTAGGGGGTCATTTTTCCATTTTTTAAGGGGTAGCGATGAAAATTTTTGGGTTGTTTTAACAACCTTCTTAATTTCTAGCTACTTAGCGTCGAATTCAAAAAACTGCATTTTTCTTGCATGTAAAGAAGAACAGGGGTAGTTTTAGGGGTGATTATCCCATTTGCGAAGGGTTTCGATGAAAAAATTTATGTTTTTTTAATAATCCTGTTATTATAATCCTGTTCTATGTCGAATGGAAAAAACCCGATCTTTTCTTTCTTACATGATAATAAGTGAAAAGTGCAGTTATAGGGATGTTTTTCCTATTTTCGGAGGGTTTCGATGAAGGTAATGAAATTTTTCAAAATTTTCTGTTAATTTGACGTTATGTCAGGTTGACATAACGTCAACCCGACCATCTTTCTAGCATGTATAGAACAAAAACGTAATTTTGGAGGGTGTTTTTACGATTTTTTTGGGGGTTGCAATAAAAAAATTGAAATTTTTCGAATATCTTTCTTACTTTGTAGCTATTAAGAGTCGAATGCAAAAAAATTGCATCTTACTATTATGGATAGAAGAAAAAGGGTGGTTTTAGGGGTGTTTTTCTCATTTTCAAATAGTTGCGGTGTGAAAATTTTATATTATAAAATAACCCTGTTAATTTATACCTGTTTTACGTTGAATAAAAAAAAACCGGTCTTTCTAACATGAATAGAAGTGAAAAGGGCGGTTTTAGGGATGTTTTTCCCATTTTCGGGAGAGTTGCGATGTAGGTAATGAAATTTTTCAAAATATTCTATTAACTTGACTTTATTTCGGGTCGATTGGTGAAAATTCCATCATTTCAGCATGTAAAGTACTGGAAAACGTAATTTTGGAGGATGTTTCTTCAATTTTCCGTAGAGGTTGCAACGAAAAATTTTAAATTTTTCGAATAAACTTCCTAATTTGTAGCATCTTTCTAGCATGCTTAGAAGAAAAGGGGTTATTTTACGGGTGTTTTTTCCAATTAGGAAGGGTTGTGATCAAAATATTTATTTTTTTCAAATAATTCTGTTATCTTGATCCTGTTCCACGTCAAATGGAAAAATTTCGATCTTTCTATCATGAACAGAAGTGAAAAGGTCAGTTTTAGGGATGTTTTTCCCATATTCGGGGGGGGGGGTTGCGATGTAGGTAATGAATTTTTTTTAAATATTCTGTTAATTTGATGTTACTTCGGGTAGAATGGTGAAAATTCCATCTTTCTAGCATGTATAGAACAGAAAAACTTAATTTTGGGGGATGTTTTTTCAATTTTCCGGGGTGTTGCATCGAATGCAAAACAACGCATGTTTGTAGCATGTTTAGAAGTGGGTTACGTTTTATATAGATGAGTCAGTAAGTCAGCTTCACTTTTACTTTAATGTAAAGTAGAAGTATAGTAGATTCACTTTCAGCTTTATGGTATAGTAGATTAATGAATTAATTAAAACAGAAATTGTCAAAATTTTCTTTTTTCCGATACAAATTTCCAGTTTTCGGAATTTTCCCGTCGGTTTGGGTACTAGTATGCCAAATCTATTTGTATGCCAAATATCAACTTTACAGAATATCTGGAAGTAGCGTAGAATTACGATAGATCATACACAATTTTTTAAGGCGTAACCGCGAATTTTGCATTTTCGAAGTGAAATAACTTTTTAACGGTTAATTCGTTAACGATGATTGAAAAAACAGTCTCTTATAATTCGCCAAATAGCTTATATTCGAAAGAATAGCACTGTTGCTCGTTTCGTTCAGAAGATATTTCGGGGTCAAATCTGCTCTGATTTTTCGATAAGTAATAGCACTGTAAGTCAGAAGGCCAAATGCCCCTTAAACTCGGCCTGTCGCACTACCGTGCTCTAGATTAAGAGAGATATTTACTATTTTGTGTTTGTTTGACACGAATACATGAAATATATTTTATTGTAAAAACTTTTTTAAAAAACCTACTTCAAAAACACAAAAAGTCACTATACTAAAAAGCTAAAAATAACAATTTACAGATTTAATCCAAAAGACAATTAATTCTTGCCCAAACCTATTAAGTATAATTTAGTATATGTAAATATACAAGGTATATTTACATATAAGTTTGATCACGCCTGTAACCCTTACAAATATTGATCGTAGGCATAAATGTTTGGTATATGTGTTCATAAAATTTGGCCATTTCCGCATGTCCGTCTGTCTGTCTGTGGACACGATAACCCAAGAACGAAAAGAGATAACGAGCTGAAATGTGTTCTAGAACAAAAAAGTAAGGTCAAGTTCGTAAATGGGCAAACTGCTTATCTTTGAAACTATAGGAACGTGTTTCCCTTCGCTCGGGGAGGGGGGGGGCTGGTTATATATACATGCTTGAAACCGTGAGGGATAGAAACAAAATTTGTTAACAAAAACTCTTCTTTTTAATATAAACAAGTTTTGTTTGAAAAAGATTTTCATAACCTCAATAGTTTTCTCATAATTTATCATTATATGTTCCTCGGAAAGAATTGATAACATTTCAACTACGCAGAATTTTAATAATTTAATCATGGACATATAACTCAGTATAAAATGGGTATTCAAACATCTAAGTCAGTTAGTTGTTTCATTACCTAACAGTCGAACATAGAATCTCCTCCTTCTTATTTTGGAGTTGGTAAAAATTTGTGTTGATTTTGTCATCTCTACGGAAACTTTACTTATATAAGATAACCTTTAAATTATTTTATTAAAATTTTGTTTTAATTTTGAAATGTCAATTTTGATTGTCGTTTCCATAGTAACTGTAAACTATAATCGTTATATGTAACGTTATATGTAAGAATAGTGTGTACTATATGCTTATATCCTACATCTTCCTTATGATTGGTATACTATGATCATGTGATTGAAGTGGTTGACGAAATAAACGAAAAAAAAAGTAAATAAGACGAGAGTTATAGCTGTTAACAAACATGCGATTGATATATTTTAAGTGAATTTCTGATTTTTGCATAGCAATGTTATTTCAGTTATATCAACTATGTTTATTGTGATGGAAAACTTTCATCAAAACTTTAATGTGTAGAAACGGGCTACTATATTATATTGTATCATAGAGCACATTAGTTTGAAGGGGGAGCGATCATCGTATTTCAGCGAACTATGTACTACAGCAAATATTACGTCATAAATGATCGTTCTGCAAATTTTTTTAACCAAAAAGCTACATAGCTGAGTTTACGAATATAAATAAAAAAAAATACAGACGAATTGAGAACCATCTTTCTTTTCGAAGTCGGGTTAAAAAAGAGCACATCATTTTACATGCCATTTTCTATCTTATCGGTAAGGAATATCCTCTAAAGTTTGTCATACAGTTAGGCGTAGTACCCAAACCAAGATTGATGGACAGATATTTCTTCGGGTAAATAAAAGTATTGCACTTCCACCTTATGGTCCATTGTGCGCCCCCTTCTACTTCAGTCTAACGAGATTTGCTTCTCCCATATTTTAGCAAAACCTTATAGCTTGCTTATCAGGTTCATATATTTGGGGCGAGGTACACCGAAAATCTAATATCTGCTGTAATTGAGATAATCGTAGTATAGTACTATGGATTTGATGAGAACTGTTGGTGAGGTGAAATCAGTGGGTATGATGGGTACTGTGGATGGAATGAATCATTCCAAAGGCGAGAATTGCTCGCGATCGGTTTCTGAACTTTCTATACTTTAACAGTTTACCTGTCTAGTTTAAAATATGTTTCCAGGACGTCAGATAATTGAATAAGATGGTAAGTGGAGTCGATCATATGAGCAAAAATCAGGTTAGACACATCAGATTGCGTGGAACCTCGGCATAGAACAATCGCATATCGGCGAATATTTTGAGCAAAAGAGAAAAAATTTTACATCCGGTCGTTGTTTTCTCCAAATAAATCTGTCAATTAATACCAGAATTGCTGACGCGGATATTGAGCCTCCCAAGTTTACCCTAATAGCTGACCATGTAAGGGACTGACATTTTTGAAATTAAAGTTTGAAAGACATCTATTTCAGGAGCCAACTTCAATGCAAACACTCTCCCTCGTTGATGTAGAAACTAAGATGTTTTAAGCTGGGACACAATTCGATCAAAAACAAACAAAATACAAAAAAGGGCCAACTTTCGAACTAATTCTTAGTATAATATTAAACATGTATAATATATAAAAGTAGTGATAGTGAAGTGAGAGCCAAGTAATTTACCAAGTGTAAGAAAATAAATATGAATTTAGTATGTACTGAATATTTTATCTTGGCAAGTTTGCAAGTTTAAAGTATTTGAAACAAAAAAAAAAACGTGCCAAGATAAAATATCAATACATACTAAATTTATTTTCATTTTCTTAGACTTGGGCGTCTGTCTTCTATGTCACTACTTTTAAAGGAAAAAATATAATATTAAGGATTACCCTGAAAACTGAGTACTTTCTTTCATTTATGTTCATGATCGGATTATTAATTAATATAATCCTTCTAATATTATAATGTAAAAGTTTCTGAAATTATTTACACAACGTACAATATTCGTAATTTACGAGATGCTCCCGTTTTATAACTTTATTATATGTAATTCCTCATCGGAGCGGGTGGGTAATAGCGGGTTAGTATTAAAATCTAGGAATAATAATTACATAATGAATATAATTGACATATAAATAGTACGAACTATATAAATATAATTAAATAAGAACCAGAAAACCCTTAGACCTGACTCTGTTTACTTATCCAATTTGACTTACAAAACTTGAAAAACTGAAAAGCCGAAATGCTACCAGACCAGATTACACCCTGAGTAAATCAAATTTCAAGTTCAATTCAAGAATATTTATTCGTTAATTACAATTAGTATTAAATTTTTTGGTACTTCTACATGAAATGGGGCTAAGAAGTAATTTTGGTTGTACTTTTTACAATTAGATGTTTTCGAGTGTTTATAACGCGATATTTGAAAAGTGATTTTGATCACTTTATAGGATCAATCTTTGTCTTCATTTTGAATCAAAATATATACTTTCCAAGTGTGATAAGTTTGATATTTGTAGCCAGAAATCTAATGCCACAACTAGAAAAAAATTTCCCCATCAAAACCGTCTATGTATAATTCAAAGTTTTCTACCATTATGGTAAGTGGTAGTCCAAACTTTTGAGTGCTTCATTCTTAAAATATAGGCAGATGTAGTAAATTTATATTCTATACTACCTTAAAAATTCATGAGAATATATAATATGCAAAACTAGTAACTATATCACTCTACATAAAAAAAATGCTAAAACGTTTTTTTTTTTCTAAATGGTACAATCAGCTGCAAAACACGCTATACTATCATTTAGTCATAGCCAAACTCACACACGACGAAATAGCACACTACTCACCATCCGCACAGCAGAAACGTACAAAACGAGACACTACACCTAATTCGCAACCCAAAAAACACACACATTTTGGTTGACAAGATAGACGTGACGAGACGACTTGAATCGGCTGACTTGGACAAGCAAGGGGGAATAGTCCACCATTACTTGACTATGTCCGTGCGGTGAAAATTTCACGCAGATTAAAAAAAATAAAATAATAATGAGAATGATATAATAATAATAATAATATATCAAGAATCACTCGGTGCCTGGCATGGATGCGGTATGAAATTTTGGTGGAAACGTTAACTTTCAACAAATACACATCTTGTCAGGCAATTCACTTCACATATCTTCGGATATGTAGGCTTTCCATCTTGGCTTACTGAAGGGCGAACAGTTCTGATTCCCAAGAAAGGAATCATTTATATTTCAAGCAATTACCGGCTGATATTCAATTTTAATGAACCCATTCTTAAATAAACAACGTGGCTCCAAACGTAGCGTATCAGGTTTGCAAAGATGATCTTCTTGTTGACAGATGTATCTGACATGACTTGTGTATGGCCTGACACTACCTTACTTCAACTAATATTGCTACTGCTCAAATGTTTGAAAATACATCCCGATATCATCAGATGAATCGAAAATCTGTTATCAGAACCCGATTATCATTAAGCCCCCCCGACCGATTGGAAGCATCAGGTAACTTATCTATTTTATATGAATGACTTGAATTCTTACATTTAGATATTGTGAGACTTCTTCCTCCTAGTGAAGGTTATCGATATATCTTCATCATCGTGGACCGTTTTTCGCGTTAGGTCGAGGCGATCCTCATCAAATTCACCACGTTTGAGAAAATATTTTGTTCGTTTCCTAGTTCTCGTGATTTAGTTATCTATGAGAATCACTACTGATTAAGGTAAACAATTTCAATCGCATATTTGGAACGATTTTTTGTCTTATCTGGAACTAAGCAAATTTCGACTACGCTTATCACGGTATTGTCGAGCAGTTTAAGCGGTCTCTCAAAATTTCCTAAACTTGCTGTCAAAAAAATACTAACTGGTACACAATTGGCATTCCTCTTCGATTAACATGATTTCTTTTGGAAAACATTGATATACATCATTCTGTTCAATAATCTACTTAAGTGTTTCACTTAAGTAAGGACAGATCGGTGAACGGAAAATTTTTTTTCACTAAAGGATTCTCGAACAAAATGTGTATGTACCAAAAGATTTGGATTATTCGAAAAGATTTTAATATAGGAGGATAATGTCACACCTCCATTATCCTGTAATTATAATGGTCCATACCCTGTCATGCAGAGGTTTTCAAAATTTTATTGGCGTCAACAACAAACCTATCTCGATAACCATTGATTGGCTACAACCTGCGTACGTTATTCAATGTTCAATATTCTACAATGTTACATATTCTTTTTTTGTTCATTGTATTTATACAAAATAAAATAAGTTATGTTTCAATTTCTTTTCTTTTCACAGGCTTTTGTATTTCTGTTTGTCACCATTCAACAAAGTTTTTGCCTTGAGAACGAGGTTCTTTTGTCTCCAACGTTTTTCTCTAGTTTTTATTTTTAAATGGTGGGGGAAGTATGTAATGTACTCGTTTCTAAATCTTAATTTTCCTTGAGCTAGCACGGTAGCATAGCCGGTTACTGCGTTTTGTCAATACGCCGGCAGTTTAGTCAATTAACGGCCCAATTAATCTTATTTAATTGACAAACTGCCGATATTTGGATTCGAACTCATAACCTCCCAGTTTGAAGTAGACAGAGTGCGTTGGACCGCTCGGCTACTCCCTTTCTTCAAACATATTTCTTGCGATTTTGCTCATTGTATCTGAAACCACTACCCTCTTGGGGAGCTTGGTTGGGAGAAATATCTAACTTTTAAACCGTAAACGATAGAAGAATATATAAAAGACAAAAAAACTTCTGCGGTTCACAGTACATCTAGCCACCGCAAATGGGTGGGAGGAGGTGAATATCTATTCTTAGAAATAATATGTGTTTTCCTTAAAAATATATAGCATGAAAAGTTTATCCTTTATCACTTACTTTACATGGAGATAAAACGTAGGAGGTAGAAGAAAAATTTAAAAATAAAGTGCTCCTTAAGAACACAGAAGCATTTCTTAAAAAACTCGACAAAATCAATAAACGATTACTAAGTTACGTTTCAAGTTATCCTCAGCGAAGCGGGTGGGTAATACCTTGTAATATAATAAGATCATGTAATTTTCGTTTCATCCTGCTTTAAATTCTATTTTAAATATTCTTTTATCCCAATAGTTTATTGTATACTTTTATTTTCTAAACTATACTTTCTTTTTGTTATTTTTTTTTTGTTGGTTAAAATTATTCTTATTGATTGAGTAAATTCCTGTAGATTAAGAATCACCTCAACATATATCGTGTATACTTATTCTTTAGCATGTTTCACAAACGAGTGGGAATAGAACAATGTAACAGTTGAATAAAACCATTGGTGTATATTATATTTATTGTTAATAATCATAATTCATATGTTAAATGTGAATGTTTATTTCCACACAACGCTTGAAAATTGAAACTCATAGTAGATTAAATTAAATGTAATTTAATTAAACTAAAATGCGTGTTAAATCAACAAAACATAACATGTATAGTTAGTATATGTTACTCAAGCAAAGTGAGTTGAGTATTCATATTAACAATAATTCTTCATTATAAACTTAACACTTTCAATGGATAGTTTTAAACATTCCTATTATTAATTGTAGTAGTGGTTTAATCTGCAAGTATGTGGGTTATGGATTTGAGATTCTACACCTATTTAGACTTTTAATAATATGGCTAATCATATGTAAGGTGCATCTGGAGTTGGTGTTTTTCGAAATTAAATAACTTGGCTAGTTATATACACAAATCTTATGATATGAGCAATCCAATAGGTATACTGGCTTTTAGCAGCTATTAGGTTCATTTGACCTGAGTTTTGCTTGATTCATACTCTAAGATTCGAGTTTGGAGACCCTTCGCTACGTTGATAAAATCTTTCAAAAATTCTTTAAAAATGCCCGGGCTTAAGAGATGATCCAGATTCCTCGTAGCTTGACCTAAGAATGCGTTAATGATGTTAGCTATATTGTGTTGGAGAATTGAAAATGAGACACCCGTAAAAACCTGCGTATCTGTGAGGTGAACGTTCCGAACAATATTATTAGTATATTTTATAAAACCTTGCAAGGTTTTCAAAATCGTTTTTTATGGTTTTGTGTAAATTTGAAGTCGATTTTCGACTCATTGCAGAATTTTTCCTCTCATTGCTATTTGCTCGAAGTCTAGGCAACTCATCACTTTTTAATTAACTCCTTGATATGGAAAGTCCTTTGTCTACGAAAACAAATTATGAGCAATTTACGGTTAGTTCTCGGCCTGGAAGTTCGGAGACCCCCGTGTTATATAACGCGATTATACACATTATTATCATTACCATAACTTGTATTCGTTTTTTTAGGATAAGCCATTTCGTATTACGCACCATTTATAACATTCTCGATTCTTTAGCTAAACGACCTTGGATTTTAATAGCGAATGCGAGCAAGTTCACTGTAGTAGAGACAACTCAAAACATTTTCATTCTTTCTAACATTTATTGTTTTAAATTATTGTTCTAACAATCTAATCATTAAATTAAAAGCACGTGAAGTTTTGAAAATAACTTAGTCCAAGCCACAGATGTGTTATAAAACATTTGAAATTGCGTTATAAAATTAGATGCTGTGGCGATTGCAAATTTTAAACTAAAACTTTGCTCTCACCACAAGTACCTAAGAGTAAAATCCCGATTAACAATTAGGATCTCTAGTGATCTTATGATAGAAAAAGGTACGCCTGCATCTTCGTACATAGAGATAAAAGGAATATAGAGTGCGTTTTTTTTAGAAATAGAGGTAAAAAATAAAATAAAAGTCTCAAATATCAATCATTGGATCTTTGATGACTTGACTTTTTAAATAAATTGAGTTATGATCAAAACGTACACTCAAGTGTCCCTCCTATTAACCGTACTGCCTGATGCGAACGCTGCCATACTGTACTTAAGTCTAGTCACGCATTGATAATGTAAAATTAACATACTTTTCGATTAAGTAATCCGATTAGTGAAATATATATTAAATATTATTCCAAGTTAATAATAGTAATAATAAGAAAGAGGGGTACCGACGGGTCCCTAGCACCTAGACCAAGGGGTCCTCCTTGAGAACAAACTGTCACCCGAAGGCGAGATGCCTCCGGGTGAGAGGTGCTATTTTAAGCAGATGAAGCTATAGGATTCTATTGAGGCCAGACGCCAAACAGAAGGCCCACACCTTCTCCACCGTGATTGCTCCCAGGATTGATGGATCCAACGTTTCGGACCCAAACATTCTATATCTGACACCCTGCAGGCCTCTGCAGATGCATATAACATGTATGGAGGTTTCATCGTCCTCCATACAGACCCTGCAAGTGGGATCATCAGAGATCCCCAAGTTATGAAGGTGGTAGTTCAATCGACAGTGTCCTGTCAAAATCCCCACCACCCTTCTCAACTGCATTCTATTGAGTTTCAATCAAGCACAGTCGAATGGCCTAGCTGTGTTTATGCACAACTTGGTGAAAGAGGCGCTTGAGATGACCCTTCTCGTGCCAACGAGTCCGCTACTTCATTTCCCTTAACGCCAGAGTGACCCGGTACCCAGATCAGCCTGATTCTGTTACTCATTGCCAGGCGGTTCAGCTCCTCGAAGCATTCATAGACTATCCTCAATTGGAATCTTGACGCCTCAAGGGCCCGAAGTGCTGCCTGGCTATCTGAAAAGATGCTGATAGTTGCCCCGTTGTAACCTTTCGTGTTACAAATCGGGGCACCTCTCAGCATAGCGAAGATTTCCGATTGAAAAACCGTCGCATATTGACCCAGAGGAAACGATTCCCGTATCCTAGGTCCATAAACCCCCGCACCAGATAAATCTCCAGCCTTTGACCCATCCGTATAAAGATATGGTTCGGGAGGGGGTGAAAAGTTAGGTACATCTCGATCCAATTCCTCCCGGGAGGGAACGATTACCCGAAATTTGCGGTCAAAACGATGAGTCGGAACAGTGGAATCCTGTGCCATTTCCACAAGTGGAGTCATTGTCTCCAAACTGTTCATTATACTCGCGTGACCTGTGTTTGTCCTACAGTGCCACTGTCTACAACTCCTAAGTCGATAGGCCGCTCGCATCAATCATTAAATGAATCGGCCTCAATCATTAAATGAATCGGCGGTATACCTAGAAGCGTGCCCAGCGCAGCTGTAGGAGTTGTTCACATGGCTCCAGTGACACTAAAGCGTACGACTCTGAGCAGGTGATCCAATTTTTTTCTGGCTACAGCCAGAGAGGTTTTTGTCCACCATACTACACAGCCAAATGTAAGCATTGGCTTTACAATCATTGTAAATAACCAGTGCACCATGTGAGGTTGGAGTCCCCAAGACTGTCCAAATGCTCTACTGCACATCCGGAAGACACTATTTGCCTTGGCTAGTCTCCAATCCAAATGATCACTCCAGTTCAGTTTTGCATCCAGGATGACTCCCAGATGCTTAACCGTTCCGGTTTGTGTAATTTGAATGCCAGATATGCTGATCATCCGTTGAGCAACTCTTCGTCTCCTTGTAAACAGTACACATCCCGTTTTTTCTGGTTTGACAGAGAGTTCGTCAATGCACCAGTGCTCCACGTACGAGAGCGCTTGTTGCATCAGATCATAGATAGTGCCCTCGTCTCGGCCATTGACAAGTATGGATATGTCATCAGCGTAGACTTGAGCAAATATCCTTGAGACCGGTCACTAAGCTATCCACGACGAGGCACCACAGTAATGGCGAAAGAACTTCACCCAGTGGACACCCTCTACCCACAAAGCCTCTAACCGATTGTCCCCCTAAAGTTGTGGTAATGCACTTCACTTCGAGCATGTTGCAGATCCATCTTACCAAGATGTCTTCTACCCCGCGCTGAATTAGCGTTTTAACCGTTGTATTGCTTCCTTGATATCAAGGAAAACCCCTAAGGCCATTGCCTTTTCTTAGAGCGCACCTTCTATCGACCCTACCAGTCGGTGAAGTGCAGCATCAAGCATCCAGCAGCATCCGCCGGCTTGGTAAGCAAACTGGCACTCTGATGGTGGTCTCTACAAGACTTGTATCTCGAATATGCCTGTCTATTAGCCGCTCAAGAGTTTTGAGCAAGAATGACATCAGGCTTATCGGCATGAAGTCTTTTGCGTCTTTTGCTTGGGCGTCCAGGTTAAGTTATGAATACCGCGGGGGATTCTTCCCATTTTCTGGGTATGTAGCCTAAAGCTATGCATGTTTTAAAGATCTCCTTGAGCCTTCCAACAATTATATCCAAGCCCTGTTGTAGCAGTGCCGGGAAGATGCCCGGTAGCAGTGTCGGTGCCCGGAGACTTGTACGGAGCAAATCTAGTCACAGCCCATCTCACTTTTGTAATGCTTACGATGAGTTTTGCCGTGGCCCAATCCTCCCTGTTTGCCCTTCCACCATCACGCCTCTGATCGTCCGGTTCTTCTATGGTAAAGCCAGGGAAATGCGTGGACAGTAGATGCGTCATGGTCTCAGACACTGTAAGTAATTGACCTGCTAGTTCGAGGCAACCCAACTTTGCAGTATTATCCTTGGATATTACCTTTTGCACTCTAAAAAGAGCGAGCATCATGTTAATGTTGCCACAAAGCTCTCTCCAGGAATCTTTTTTCGAATTTTTCACTGACCTTCTATACTCTCGCTGCTTCTCCCTAAAGATTAGCCAGTCCGAGTCCAGACCGGTAATTTTCGCTTTGTTGAAGGATGCTCTAGTGTCATGGCGTAGTCTATCAAGATTTCTATTCCACCACGGAATATCCTTAGAATTGGTAGTAACACTTGCAGGACAGTTGTTTTCATACAATGAAATCATGGCATCCTGAAGTACACTAACCGCAGATTCTACATCTTCCTTCATTTGCAACCTATTCGCACCGCCGGCAAGTAGCCCAGAGAGCTTCCGCCTGTAAGCATCCCAGTCAGTGCGTCTGCGATTGCGATACGAGGTTACGGTACACGGTTTGGTTAGCATATTAAAGACAATGTGTCAATGATCAGATAGGAAACTTTCCACCCCGAGAGAAACTGTAACAGCCTCGGGGAGCAGAGAGTAATGTCAATGACCTCTGACCTAATTCTATTTATAAAGTTTGGAGACATGCTTCTATTGACAATCTCCAGACCGTTGGCCGAAATGAATTCCAGGAGAGCCCGACCCCTAGCATTTATGTCGGAACTGCCCCATTAAGTGTGGTGCGAGTGGTCCAAGGATCAATGGCAAACCTCGAGATTCACAATATTCGACCACAGTTTCCACCTCTATTGGAGGAGGAGGTGATTCTGAGACGTAAAATACGCTGAGCACAGAATTACCCCCCTCTCTTGTCCCAAGAGATTAACCTGCACCGAGGCCACCGCAATATCTACCAAATAGGTGCGGAATAGGTACTGCGTCAAGACCCCTGTACACCAGGCAAGCTCTGGGATTATTAGTCACGGAAATAACTTTAATCCCCGACCCATTTAGACCTCTGATGCCGTTCGTATATATATATGGTTCTTGCATCAGAGCAATGTTGATATTGTCGGAAGCTAGCCTTTTGCTCAAAATTTCTGCGGCTGCTCCACTGTGGTGTAAATTAATTTGGATGAAACTCACCATAATTAGTTTACCTTTAATAGTTAAGTTGATGGTGGTTTGGGCCCACTTTGCTTCTTCCTACTATTCTTCGCGGGCCTCCATCCATCTTTACGTGCGGACTCTGATGGCAGTGAGTCCGCCTCTACGAAAAGTGTAGCAGAAAGAATAGTAGCAGATGGTTCAGATTCCTGAGCACCAGCCACAGCTTTGTTCTCCTTTAGATCTGAGAGGGTGACTCTGGCAACCGCCCCAAGTGTTGCGGCTGCTATCGGTCTCACCCCCTCTAGAACCTTTGTTGCAACGGCACCTTTGACATTGTCAAAAGTCTTTGGCTTTGCCGGGCGCCGTGCTTCCGGGTTAGGTGCCTCCCCACTCTTGCTGGGCGCTTTCCCTGTTTGAGACAGGGAGGCACCCCGAGTACCAGTCTGGAGCCCTTTGTCAATAAATCCCGGGTGTCAATACCCTGGCTTTGGCGGGTTATCCTCTTCAGGATAATTATGTCCTGTACCCTGGATGTCGGTACCCCTGGGATCCAGAGGAACATCTTCTTAAGGACGATGCGAGGAGGAGGGATGGATGCACTCAACCTCGAACCCTTCCAAGCGACTATTTCCGGTACTGTCTTTATAAGCCCGTCCCTGGAAACAGCGTCCGCGGCTATCACTTCGAGTCCATTTGGTCCCGAGGTGAAGCTTTCAAAGCGGGGAACGATGGTCGTGATCCTGTCTAAAAACTCGTCGATCGCCCGCTCAAGGACACCGTGGAGCATTTCGACCTGTTCCGTCGTTCACTCGGTCGTCGAGGCCTCGTTCCGAATGACGGCATGAGGTAGGTTCCTCGCAACCGAAACGAAGGCATAATCAGCCACCCTGCTCCGTTTCTGTGCCTGTGTGACAGATGGTGGTGTGTCCCCTACTATCCTACCACGTTTCTGCGGACGGACAGGGGTCGACTCCACCATAGTTTTGCCAGCTGCAGTTTGGGGTTAGCTTTGAACTTCATCCCTTCCTACAGCTGCTTGTTGAGACATGGCTCTCTGCTGGGCCACCCGCTTTCGCTTTGCGCCTCCAGGACGTTTAGCTTTCAGAGTCTGTTTGGGAACCTGGGTCCACTAATGTGAACCCAAGGTGAACCCAAGGTAAATCCTATACTTTTCTGAAAACCTTATACAAATCAGTTCGGTAATTTTTACGTGATGCCTACAAAGAAACAGAAATCTTTAAAGGTTTTATTTAAGTATAGTTATTGCTGGCCATAATTACATCCACTCAAACTTGATTGTTTGAAGCAAAGAGATAATGTGTAGCTATAAAGTAAGTGTTCATATAAAACGCCAAATGTGACATTTTACAACACTTGAATTCCTAAAATTAAAGTTTAGTTTATTAACATTTATATACCTACAACAAAACTTCTCTAAAGGCTTATAAATATATTGTTATTATGATAATAAGAATAATATTGTTTTGACTTGGTTTAAAATTCTCAGTAAGATCACAAATTCTTTAAGTACTATTTTGAACTTTGTTAATTCACTTTTGTTTTGTTTTCATCAATCAAGATGATCTCTTTGTATTTATTTACATTCATTTTATCCATGTGTCGACTTAAAGTAATTTATCTTGGGGTTTTTATTTGAGTTAGTAAAGAATTTCTAAAAAGAATGGTGCCGTTATTTTAATCTTTGATGCATGTTTAACAGGCAAATATATCAACTTCGAATGGAATGAATTCATCAGCCGTCCGTTTTACAAAAATAATACTAATAATAATATATTTACTTCTATTAAGAGAGATTTCTTTGTCTAATTTTGCCCATTAACCAACTTCGCTTTCAAATTCAAATTGCACGTCATATACCAAATTTTATTCCGATTAACCTAAAATTGTGGTCTGCACAATGCGACAAACACATATGCAGGCACATATACGAGATGTTATGAACATCTGTGACCGGTTATACCAGAGCATATTCTACACACCAAAAAAGCAAAAAAATATTTAATTTTTATTTCTACTTTGGCCTGGTTTACCCGCAATCTGTCATTTTGTGCGTATTTTTCTTTTATTAGTATTTAAAACACTTTTGAAGATATTCTTCTGAAACTAGGCAAAAAACTTTAGAAAGTACCTTATTATATTGTTTTATAATATATTTGAAATGTATACATTTGCAATATTATAACGCGATTGGATTAATAGATAGTAAATAAACATTTGAGTACAAATTTCGTACCGGAATATACAAGTCAAGTTAAATAAAAATCGGCAAAATGGTGTTACTATTTTATTTACATATAGTCTAAGAGCTCATGATCGCCAGATCTTCCTCATTTTATAAAAACTGAAAGTTTTTCTGCGCATGTTCCCAACAGAGGTGGATACAACCAATGACTATGAAGTTTGAATCATCGTGGCTTTGGCAGGTAACAGGTAGCAAAGGTTTATAAAATTGCTACTCGATTTCGTCAAAGTATAAAGCGTTATTTCTTTAAAATTTTCTTCGGGATAGTATAAGAAATGACGTCATTCATTTCCAGAATCTCAGATAGATAGGTAAATGTATCTTGGGGTATAAAAACTACTGCACTTTGACCTTATGGCCCATGATATTCAATTTCCAGACACTTATAGTGGTAACCCTCCGCCGGACACCCTTTAAAAGTAGCCAAGCAGTTTTGTAAGTTCTAACATCTTGCCAGACAAAGATGAAGGTCAGCCGTAGGTGCGAGCACGAGACAATATACATACAAGCGTGTACAAGTGAGATATTTTTTTGAATTTATTTTTATATTCGTATTCTCCTGAGGAAGCTAATAATGGGTAGCAAAATGTCGCCACGGGCTCTTGATCTAATAGATTAACGTCAAATGAAATATTTAATAAATTATTTTGTAAAATATGAAAAGTATTATTAATATATTTTGTAAAAGACAATTAAAATAATTCTGAAACCATCATTGTAACATTTTTATATTCGTATTCGCCCGAGGAAACTAATAATGGGTAGCAAAAAGTCGCCACTGATATTGCAATAAAAAATAATCCGATCAAAAACATAAATGTAAAAAAGGACCGAGTTTTCGGGGAGATACTTCATATAATAGTTGCTCCTTAAAAAGTGATGATATCCCAATTAAAGAGCCGAGCTATTTATAAAGTAAATACCGAAAACTAAAATGTAAGAATATAAGTGCAAAGTAAATAGAAAAAAAAATTTGGTGAAAAAAATTTATTTCGTAAGTTTTCTCTTGGTATGTTTTTAAAATTTTATGACGCGGCAAGTTTTAATTTAAAATAATGGAATCAAACGAAACCAAATTACTTGCCGCGATATAAAATTTTAAAAACATACTAAGAGCAATTTTTTTTTTCATTTTACTTTGCACTTACATTCTTACATTTGAGTTTTCGCTATTAACCTTATAAATAACTGTGTTTCGCTCATCAAGCCCTTTCATTTGATACGCATATCATAGGGGTTAATGTGGAAATTATAAATCGCCATTTCTGGCAGCAAATCTCCATTGGCTGCGGCTGCCATATTGGATTAAGAATGGTGTCACTTTATTCATTATGTTTTGCTCATCAAGCCCTTTCTTTTGATGCCCATATCATAGGGGTTACTGTGGAAATTATAAATCGCCATTTACGGCGGCCGCCATATTGGATTTTGAATGACTTAACTTAACTTATTGTGTTTCGCTCATCAAGCCCTTTCATTTGATACCCATATCATAGGGGTTTATGTGGAAATTATAAATCGTTATTTTGCGGCGGCTGCCATATTCGATTTAAGATGACATCCTACACTATTGTAGATATCTAAATAATTTTGAGTCGGCGCCAAAAAATTTCCATCGAAATGGAAGAAGGGTGGATCTGATTTCGGTTAAAAGTAAAAATTTCCTATTATCAAATTTGACCTACTTTCTTTGTTCTAGAACACACAAAAAAAAATTAGCTCTTTATCTGTTTTCGCTCTTGGGTTATTGCGTCCACAGACTGATAGGCGGATGGACATGCGGAAATAGGCGAATTGGGCCATTTTATGAACAAGCATTTATAGCAAGGATTAATATTTCCAAACGTTAACAGTCGGGACTAAACTGAATATACCATGTATATTTACATATACTGGGAATTAAAAGGTAATTTTTGGAGTTTTCCCTCATTTTCGGAGTTGTTTAGTTTTAAAGTTTTCCAATTTTTCCAGCCTTTTATAAATATCAAGTTAAAACAGGTTTTATGCAAAAAAATCGCATTGTTATTCTCTAGAATTGGGTAACATTTTTGAAACAAAATTACGTGTATAATTTATAATTAATAAGATCCAAATCTTCTTTATAGCGAATTTCCTCCAAAAGAAATGCAGCTATTATATATTGTGTCATGTCTGATTCCAGACTTTGACAACTATGCTTTTCCAGGATGCTCTGTCCTGGGCTTTATGAATAAGATCTGTGGTGGTTTGAAGTTTTGTAATTGGCAAAATGCTGTTCAAAAATTTTATTCTTTTTCGACCTCTTCCTCTTTTTCCAACCATTTTCCCTGTTAAAGAAAGGTGTTCTAGCTTTTGCATTCGGATGATGTGACCAAGAAATTCCAGTTGCCTTTTTCGAATCCATTTTATTACGCATTTATCTATTCCTGCCTTTTTCCACACTTTATTGTTTGAAACAAAATCTTTCCAACTAATTTTGAAGATTCTTCTCCAAAACCACACTTCGCAAGCTTCGATTTTTTTAGCTATACTTTCGCATATAGTCCAAGTTTCACATCCGTATGTTAGAACCGACCACACACAAGTCTTTAAAAGTTTATGTTTAATGTCTAATGTCACTGATTTATTGAAAAGAACTTTTTTTAATTTATTAAATGTTACTTTGGCAAGGGTAATACGTCTGTTTATTTCCTGAATACACTTTCCGTCATTAGTTATTAAGGACCCGAGGTATACATGTTTATCACTTATTTTAATATTTTGGTCATTCAGTTTTAATGAGGTTTCTATTTTGTTCTTTGAAATGACCATTCCCACCGTCTTCCTTGGGTTTATTTCCATACCCCATTTTTTGTTGGCTTCCTGCAAATTATCCAGTAAATACTGCATTTTTTCTTCGCTGTCTGCGATAAGAACTGTATCGTCGGCATACCTAATATTGTTGATATTTTTCCCCCCTATTGTGATACCTTCAATGTCCTTGATATTATCAAAAATTTCTTCGGTGTATATATTGAATAGAGCTGGCGATAATATACATCCTTGCCTCACTCCTTTTTTTATATTGATTTCCTTCGACATACCATTGTTGCTCTTCATTTTCGCTACTTGGGCCCAGTACATTTTCACAATGATCCTTAGGTCTTTGTCGTCTATGTTTGTGTTCTTGAGCACTTCAATAAGTTTTTCATGCTTCACGTTGTCGAAGGCTTTGGTATAGTCCAGGAAGCATAGAAAGATGTCTTTTTGCATTTCCAAGCCCCTCTCCGTAATTTGCCTTAAGATGAATAATGCATTTCTAGTCCCTTTTCCTTTAACAAATCCCATCTGTTCTTCGCTGATCTTTTCCGATATTTTCCGATTTATTCTATTCATGATTATATTAGTAAGAATTTTCATCGTATGGTTAATTATGCTGATTGTTCTGAATTTTTCGCATTCGACCGCTTTATTTTGTTTTGGAATGGTAATGAACGCTGAAGTTAGAAAGTCTTCTGGTATATCGCCTGTTTCATAGATATCATTCAGTATCTGAAGCATTTTCCCAGTCAGCTCTTCATCGAAGCACTTTAACATTTCTGTTGATATGCCATCTGTGCCTACGGCTTTATTGTCTTTCAGTTTTCTGATAGCCTCGGTTACTTCATCTTTTAGAATTGTGTTTCCAGAGTTTACGTTGATCACAATTTCTTCCCCTCTTTCCTGGTCGTTGTATAACTCTTCAATATATTCGACCCATCTGTCCTGTATTTCTTCTTTATCCATCAGCAATTTTCCACCTTTACTTTTTATTGCTCCTGTTATTGTCTGTTTTGATGCATGGTTCCCACATATCATTTTCAGAACTTTAAATTGTCCTTTTGGGTCGTAATTAATTGTTGTACTCAGCTCATCACAAACCTTTCCCAGCCATTTATTCTTTTCTATCCTACATAGTTTCTTAATCTGCTTGTCTAGCTGTAGGTATTCATATCTATCGACGTTTTTGAACCTTCTCCTCTGCTCCATTAAGTCAATTATTTCATCTGTCATCCAATTAGTTTTCTTTTCAATTACGTCTTCCTTTGTTTTTAACTGCATAACAGATTTATGTATTGCTTGCTTCAAGCATAGCCATTTTTGTTTCACATTGACGTTTTCCTGCCATTGTCCTATATTTACTTTTACTTGGGAGGTAAGTAAATCTTGGTCTTCTTTATTTAGTTTTTTGCGATGATTTATTTTATTCGTTCCATTATTATTTTTCTTTGTTTTAAAACCTACTTTTAATTTGGCCATTACCAAGTTATGGTCGCTACCACAGTCAACATTTGGATACGCTCTCGCGTTTTTAATTAAGTTTTTATATCTATCGTTTATGGTTATATAGTCTATTTGGTTCTTAACTGTTCCTGTGGGACTAATCCAAGTCCATAGTCTGCTGTGCCTGTTCTTAAACCACGTATTGCATATCGTATGGTTTTTCATTTTGCACCATTCAATCCACCGTTGCCCTCTTTCATTTTGCTTTCCTAACCCAAAAGGTCCCACAGTTTGCCCATCTCTCATATTTCCTACTTTAGCATTCAAGTCCCCCATTACTACCACAATATCCTGCGACTTAACGACGTTATATGCTATTTCTAGTTGTTCATAAAATTGGCCGAGGTGCAATTCATCACTGTCTGATGTCGGAGCATACACTTGGATTATGACCAAATCATACGGTGTTGTCTTTATTTTCACCGCTAATACTCTATCGGATATCAACCAATAGTCCTTTATCTTTTTAATCATTTTCTGGTTAAAGATAAAACCAACACCATAATCATGTGTCTCCCCTCCCGAACAAAGAATACAATAGTTTTCTGACTCGAATTTCCCAATTCCTGTTAACCTCGCTTCGGCTATTCCTAGAATATCAATTTTCATTTTGTTCATCTCTCTGATCACATTTTGGAGCTTTCCTGGTTGGTATAATGTTCTAACGTTCCATGTTCCGATATTGATTTCTTTATAAGTTTTTGATTTTTTGATTTTCTTGTTTGTATTATTTTTATTAACGTTCATATCAATGTTTTCATTTTTAGTTTCAGTATTTAGTAAAAAAGCATAGTTTTCCTGAGCAGATTTAGTCGGCAGTTTGCCATTTCCTACCGACTCGATTTTCTGTACATAATCTGATTTGTTTGTTCGATTTTTGTTTCCAGTATTCGTTATCCTTGATTCATTTCCAATTGTCACCGGTTTTGTCAATCTGTTTGACGCTGCTTGGCTTATATCTTCGTCTTCTGAATGTCCTTGCGAAACGGTTCTATGTCGGACGTAGATACTTTTCGTACCAAAAAAGAGCTTATTAGCCGATTTTCTCGAGTTTCGTTATCTTTCTTTGTTTGCTTATTCTTCTGTACAATTTTGTTTTCTGTCGCCGTTGTTGTTCCCAGTTCTGTTGTTCCCTGTTCATCTTCTTCGTTACTATCTTGTCGCTTGTTTTTAGTCCCAATGCTTGATACCTCTTGTTTCGTTTCTGTATTTGGCTCTTGTTCTTTGAAATGTCTAACTTCTTTTGTACCATTTTGTTCCAGAATTTGTTCGGTATTTCTATTCTTTATTTGTGAGTTGATTCGAAAAACTTTTCCATCAACTACTAATTCATCTTGCCTAAAAAATACTTTTTTACCCTCTTCTCTGAATTTGTTCAAAAAAGGCATCATTGTTTTTCTAGTTTGCCTTACATGTTCTGGGAGATCCTCTGTGATATAAATTTCGCTGTTATTAAGCCTCTTCTTGTTTTGCATTATCAAAATTTTTTTGCGAAATGCTAACAAACGAACTAAAATAATAGGCCTATTATTTTTGTTTTTTGAACCAATTCTATGAATAAAATCTATGTCTTCCACTGAAAAATCCAGCATTAATCTTTCTCTAAATAGACGAACTACTGTTTCTTCCAGTTCATAATAGTTCTTTTCATGCTGTTTAATCCCATGTATTATTATATTATTTTTTAAAAGTTCTTTTTCTATGAATTTGTTTTTTTCTTCTTGTATTTTTAGTTTACTCATTACTGCACTATACTCGTCACCCACTATTTGTAGCTTTCGATCAAGTTTTTCATTCAAGTTCTTAATTTCGTCTTTCATCTCTTGCTTAATTTCTTGCAGGATTATTACTAATTTTTCCATATCCATTCTTCTAATTACAATTAATACTAATGTTGTTCTGTTTTTTTTTAACACTAAGATACGTCACAAACTTCACAAACACTTTCTGAATAGCAAGACAACAAGACAAAAATAAACCAATTGCAAAATAATTCAATTAAAGATAAACAAAAAAAGTTTAAAAAAAATTTTAGATGCCTTTGCTCGGTATCGAACTCAACTTAATTGTTACTGTTTGTTTTGAAGTCCGATATCATAACCACTCGACCATCTAATTGCTTGCAATTAATACAAAAACTGTGAGGATTTTATGTGTTTAATATTCTATTATTGTGAATAATATTAAAATGGGATAAAATAACCTTATTTTATTGTTTCAAATGTTTTGAAGTTTTTTTTTTTTAAGATTTTTCACTTTAAATTTAACTACACAGTTAATATCACAAGAAAATATTTCTAGAAACACTTGTTATTATATTTGCTTTGCACGATTCCACTTTTTACTACAATTTTATAACAATTTTTAGCAGCTCTTCTAAATCACGTCTACACAGATTGAATGCAGCTATTAGTGCAGCTAATTCCAACTAATGTTGGAATTTTGTAAATATTTCTTCAAATGTCCATCGATCCTACCTATTGGATGTTAAAAATCACTATCGCTAAAATTCGTATATATATATATATATATATATATATATATATATATATATATATGTATATATATATATATATATGTATATATATATATACATACATAAAAATTTTTGCAATAGTGATTTTCAACATCTAATAGGTATGGATCGATATATATATAATAGATGGATCGATATATATGAATGTACTTTTTTAAAAATGTCTGTGGACTCTCTAGTGGTCACAGTTTTATTCCGATTGGAATGAAATGTGGTATTTGAGGCACTTTTGGTATTCTAAAGGTGAAGTTTGATGAAAGGGGGTTTAGAGGGAGGGGGAAACAAAAAATTTGACTATCTCCCTTAATATTTGAAAAATCGAAAAATTTATCAGGAGTCAAGTTTTAGGTACTAAGTTTTACTGTAATTTAGTTTCTTATTATTGTCGCGGTATTCTGGCTCTCTTTTTACTTCAAAGGAGCGCTGCCCGAACCTGCAATGATTCCGATACTCAACAAAAACAAAAAGAAATATATTAGTAAAAGATTTTACTAAATATTTTGTAATGAAATGACACGCACGTTTTTTATTAAAGAAAAGAGAAAAAAAAAATTAAATTAAACACAAGTTTTTACGAAACAGAAAAAAAACGTGATTTTATTGCTTTAATAAAAATGATTATCCAATTTCTTTTTCAACAATTACTTTAATTTTTTTCACACAATGTTAAACTTTGAATTACTTGATCAACTTACTTGTACAAATTCCAACTTTAACTTTATCTGGATTGAACAACAATTATATACTTTGAACTAATCAATCAATAGCCGAATTTCAACTTTGATACTAACAGACAATAGTCGATATTAAACTTTGAACGAATCAGACAATAGTCGATATAAAACTGATTTGAATCGACACTGGTCACCGGTTTATATACCCGCCATGGGTCGTTCTAGAATATGATTGTTTTTTTGAATAAATATTTTGTTTTTGACAATATATTTTCGCATGGAGGCTTCTAGAATATTTTAGTATATCAACACCCATGGACGTAGTCGGAGTGTTCAGACTATTTATAAAATTAATTAAAAATTATACCTCTCCTTTGGTTTGACCCATTGTCACACCCCGCTTGGTTGATATTTAACTACCGACTTAATGAACACGGCCAGTGTGAATTCAAAATCTATACACAAATTTTATGCTACATTCATTACTGTAAGCTAGCTTGTTTACTTGTTTTACAAAAATTATCTTGTTTTTACACAATTATTTATTTGTGATCTATTTATGTTATTTATTAAAACATTCAATTTGTATGACTTTTGATTAAAATTAAATTATATGTAATAATTTTTTTCAATTTTTGATTTTTTTTTTAAATAGAAAAACTTTAAATCAAAAGCATCTATTAATCTTAGTATCATTTTTCGACTTAAAAAAAAACTTAGTTTAAAAAAAATAAATAAATCGAGCTATTTTCTTTTTGTACTGCTTTCAAAAAAAAAAAACTCCTTCTTTTTGCAAGGAGAAAAATATTGTTTTGTTAAATATTTTCCGTAACATTTTACTTAATATTTTTTTATTTCATAATTAAAATGTGTGTTGAATCAAAAAAATTATTCTCAACAATTTTCATTACAACATTATTTTTCTGTTACACTAATATTTAAATGTTTACAGAAATATTTACAATTAAAGATTGAAAGTTAAAATTCTAAATATCTCTGTTCACATTAGAGTTTGAGAAAAATGATCAAGTAATGAATTGTAGTAAACTTGATTTTCTACAACTTTACTCCTTATACATTTTTCGATTATTCTAATAATAAGAGAGATGTTTAAAATTTTGTGTTTGTTTGAGACAAATACATGAAATATATGTTATTGTAAAAAATTTTGATTGTCGTTTCCATAGTAACTATAAACTTTAATCGTTATACATCATTCTATTTTGGCTATTAATAAATTAAATTTTTGCAATTACTAAAGCCATATCAGATATTATATATCATTTTGATCACACTAAAATTATGACCGCTAGAAAGTGTTTTATGTATTCTAAGGAAATTCGTTAAGTTGACGCAGCTCCTGCGTAGCGAATTTTTGTTTATAAATTTGACAAAGTTACTTTTTTGAAAAATTTTAACAATTAGTGATATCCCTTTGAAGTATGCATAAGTAATGATTACAATCTAACGTGCAAAATACATTTATAGTAAATATTATATTTATATTGAATGTGTTATCCAATTAGATAGTCCCCAACAAATATCAACGAATCAGAATGGACTATAATAAACATTTTTGGTTTTTTCCCGTTTTTTCGAATGTTGCGTTGGGAAAATTTTTTCGATCTACAAATAGGTTTTGCAATATTCCACGTCGAATGCAAAAACTCGCATGCTTATCGAATGTCTGGAAGTGGCTTATACTTTAACACATAGGTTTAATTTTTGATTTTCCATATGTTTCGTTGGAAAAATTAAATCTTATTTAAGATTTCGAAAATTTCGCGTCGAATGCAAAAAACCGCATCCTTCAAGCATTTCTGGAAGTGGAGCAACAAAGTGATGTGTGCTAAATTTTTAGTATAAATATAGAAATATGGACCAATCATAGAGCAGCAATATTTCTATGTTAATTTTATAAAAAAAAAGCAAAGATTTCCCATTTCCCGATATAAATTTCACGATTTTATAATTTTGCCTGTGCTATGTTTTACGATGATCAAAACAAGAATATGTCGATCAATTATAAGATTAACTCATTATTAATGCGATATAGGAAACTACCTCACATTACGACAGGCAAATCTCCCTCTATGATGTTATTTGACCGATAAATTAAAACAAAATTAGACAAAATACTTCCAAAGTTAAGTACTAGTAATAATAAAAATAGTTACAACAGCCAAAAGGTTCCCAGAAATTTTGAAATAGCTATGAGGGTTGGTGTGAGAAATTATGATGGGTACTAGACCTTACTATATGCCAAATATCATCTCTAAAGGAAATCTGGTGTAGGACCTTCGTGTTTATCCTGTCTAATGAAAATTATGGGTGTACCTCTCTCTCATGGGTGTACCCGCTATTTAACGGTTTTCGAACCGAAATAACTTTTTAACCGTTAATTTCTTATCGAAAAGCAACAACTTCTTCTCTTATTGTTATGTCTTGTAGCAGGAAAACGTTTGGTAGTAGAATTATAGAAATAGTAACTTCAATAACCGAATATAATCATTCTTTATTTCCTTATTATGGCATATATTATAATCAATGAATTCTTGGTTATATATCTGTCTGCAAATATATTATATATATTGCGTATCAACTGAAAACTATATTCTAGTAACTTTATTTATTTTACAAGAGTACCAACTATCATAAAGGTCGTATTACATTCTTTATTTTCACAATGTTGTAACACTCCCCTTACTTAAAATGAAATGTTCTAATTCTTAACTTTGGTAATGTTATAAAACGATAAACATAAGTAATTTTAAAACATAAATAATTAAGTAGTTAAATATTTAATTTGTCAATAGGTTTTTTATCCTTGCCGACTTCTTAATAGTTGGCTCCTCCAATGATACATGACTTTTCGAATGAGTGGAATCAATTGGAGTAGTATCCTGGTGTGCTTAATTTGAATGCTTGGAGCCTCTGACACTATCGGAGATTGTTCATCAATTTCAATTTTTGGTTCATTTCTTATTGTTGGGGGAGGAATAAAAATTTTTGAAGCACATTTCACACTTGGTGTTTTTTCACCAATTTTAATTATTTGGTCTGTGTCGTTTAGCGATTTTACCATTATCCAAATCGATAATATAATGTAACAAACCAATTTTTTCTTTTATTTTCCCGTCTAACCATTTATGCCCATGATAATTTCTCACACCAACCCTCATAGCTTTTTCAAAATTTCTGGGAACCTTTTGGCTGTTAAAACTATTTTTATTATTACTAGTACTTAAGTTTGGTAGTATTTTGTCCAATTTTGATTTAATTTCTCGGCCAAATAACATCATAGAGGGAGATTTGCCTGTCGTAATGTGAGGCATTTTTCTATATTGCATTAATGAGTTTATCTTATAGTTGATTGACAGATTATTGTTTTGATCGTCTCTTCCGATTTAAATTGTGTTCCGCAATCAGTCACAAAATAATTTGGAACTCCAAACCTAGCAAAAACCGACATGCACACTTCTATGGTGGATTTTGCAGTAATATTTTTCATTGTGTATATCTCTCAAGCTATTCTGAAAATGAATCTACTAGTATGAAGAAATAATGACCTTCATAAAGACCTGCATAATGACGGTGAATCCTTTCGAAAGGTTCCGAAGATGGCAACCAGGGGTGATATACCTTACTGGGATTGTTTTTATACCTTACTGGGATTATGTCAGTATCTAAACCTGGCCACCAAACATAGCTTCTAGCCAGCATTCTCATTTTTGTTGAGCCAAAATGTCCAATATGTAATTCGCTCAGTATATATTTTCTAAAAGTTTCCGGAATGTATACTCTTAATTCTTGGAAAAGACACTCCCCTGGTAAGTAGAATTCGTTTTGGTTAATGTTAAATCTATTTTGTGATAGCACAATTTTTCCGGACTTCAGACCATCTATTAATTCTAGTACTTTTTTATCGTTTTGAATATGCTCAGACAATTCATTGAAAGTAGTTGGTAACGAATTTATTTGGTGAATATTATTCAAATCCGCCCCGTCAAGTTTGTTTGCTGTGGTTGTATGGTTAACGGTAATTAAACGGGACATGGCGCCCGCATTAGCATGAATTTTTGAATTTTTGTATTTAAAATTGTAATTAAACGATTGTAAATAAATTGCATAATGCTGCATCCTTGCCGCCAAGTAAATCGATAAGTAATTATGTGGATTGAAAATTTGAACTAAAGCAATGTAATCTGTGACTAGTGTAAACTTGGTGCCGTACAGAAATTAGTAGAAACGTTTTACACCAAAGATAATCGCGTAAGCTTCCCTATCAACTTGTGAATAACGCCTTTGACAATCAGTCAGAGTTTGCGACGCAAACTGAACTGGCCTCTCCGAGCCATCTGGCATAATATGGGAGAGTACTGCCCCAACTCTTACGGGACTGCTGTCTGTGGCTAACAGTAGAGGCAGTTTTGGGTTAAAGTGTTAAGTACTAATCCGTGCTCATTTCATTTTTAAATTTTTCAAAAGCAATAGTGTATGTTTTGTCCCATTTCCAAGGAATATCATTTCGTAGTAAGTTGATTAAAGGAGAAATAGTTGAACGAAAGTTTTCGAAGAAACTTCCATAATAATTTAGTAGACCTAAGAAAATACGAAGTTCATCCTTGTTGGATGGTGGAGGGATTTTCTGAAGGGTTTCGATTTTCTTTTGAGATTTGTTTGAACCCTCTTTTGTTATTATGTATTCACAGTTGTTCAACATTGTATTTATAGAATCTTTCGAATATTTGGTGCAACCGCTGTAGGTGTATGGTATTGTTAGGTGCCGTTACCCGAACATCATCGAAAAAGACAGCTATTCACTCGATACCTTGTAAGATTCTTAAGATGTAAGATTGTTTCTATAGTTTTCTGCCATATAGCTGGCGCTGACGCGACCCTATACATTAACCGAGTTGGTTTTAGAAGGCCCTTAATTGTATTTAAAGTAAGAAATTCTCTGTCATTTTAATGTACCTTCAGGTGCAGGTATGCTTGAGTAATATCTATTTTCGAGAATTTCTCGCCTCCAGCCATGTTAGTAAATAATTCGTCAATTGTTGGTAGTGGATAGTCATCTACAACCAAATTCGGGTTTAACATTAATTTCCCCGCTTATCCGAATCTGGCCATTTCATTTTACTACCGGAACGATTGTACTCGCCCACTCACTCGTATTTACGAGCTCCAGAATATTGTATAATGAGTGAATCCAACTCATCTTTCTCTTTTTCTACTATCGCGATAGTAACCGATCCCGCTTTTGCGAAAACGGGTGTAACATTTTGTTTTAGTCTTAAACCTGCTTGAATGTCCTTAATTTTTCCGAACCAATTTTCGAATAATGGTTTGTATTGTGAAATAAGTTGTTTTAAATTTCGGTCTGACGAACCGTCTAACAAATTTACGAAATTTATATGGGAAAACTTTCCTAATTGTAAATCCAGTAATCGAATCCATTCCCTTCCAAATGTGTTTGTATTACCTTTACTTTTTTTCATCATAACTTTAGGTACTTCACTGGGCGGACGATCCATATTATTCAATTGCATCTCCGTGGCTTCGAAAGTTTTTGCAATTTCACGTCCTTCTTTTAGTTATTTCTCTATTATTTGATCACGTATTTGACCGTCTAAATCATTGTAAGTGCAATTTTTTCCTTGTTCCTTTAGTTTTGTTACAAGCAGTTCAATACATCCCCCTTGTTCTTGTTTGAAATTGCGAAATACATATGTTTCGTACACTGTATTAGTTTTAGGTGAGAAGTGAGCATTTAATGCATCCATAGTATGTACGTATTTATTTGTCTCTGGAACACTTTCTGATTCAGCTAATGTAAAGTAAATATCCTGTACCTCTGGCCCGGCGCAATGTAATAATAAATTTGTTTTTCTCACATCATCGGTTATTCCTTTAGCGCTTATGAATATTTCAAAACTTCTTTTCCACTTTTTCCAACAGATGCCCAATGAAGCAACATCCTCATTACATATAAATTTTGGAACTGTCAATCTTGTTGATTCCATTTTGTTTAATCCAATCCTTGTCGCCACTGTTATATCTTGTAGAAGGAAAATGTTTGGTGATGTGACGAGAAATATCTTGAAAAAATTTTATAAAATATTAAGTTTTTTCAAAATAAAAGAAATTTTAATTAAGATTTAGAGTTTTTAGATTTTGGTTTTGATTTAATTAATTTCGGTAAAGATTCAAGATTAAGATAAGATAATATTAATACTTAACATATAAATATTAATATTAATTTAGATTAAAGAAAAATAATAGATATAATAAGTTGTAGTTAAGAAAAGAA
Source organism: Nineta flava (assembly GCA_963920215.1). Classification (NCBI taxonomy): domain Eukaryota; kingdom Metazoa; phylum Arthropoda; class Insecta; order Neuroptera; family Chrysopidae; genus Nineta; species Nineta flava. The sequence continues at coordinate 46,085,281 of OY986043.1, read as the reverse complement.
AATGATATAGATAAAGAATTTAGAATTGTATTATTTTAAAGAAGACAGAGTGTATTCAAAAATCGTGTTTTTGGCCCATTAAATAATTTCTTATGTCAATCGGATTAGGTGTTCACATCCCACAGTTGTAAGATATTATCCCCAGAGACTCGTATTTCGTTAATGGCTTCTTCAAAGCCCCCTTTTTAATCCTTTCTCTACTTCTGCTTACGATTGTAGTAATTTTAAATGTTTTTATAGAAAAAACAAAATTATACTAAAAGCAACTTATTTACAACATTTAAATAAAAATGTACATATATTTACAATTTAAAAATGAATCATAGTATTCTAAAATTGGGTAAAAAGTATAATTACCCCAAAAGTTTTGATTATTATATACAAGTACAAATCTAACATACCTAATTAATTCAATTATTCAATTATCAGTTTACGCTGTCTTTCGTGAACTAAATCCAATTACATTAGCGGTGTCAAGAACAATCGTCACTCAGTGGCCCATTATTCAGTCAGGTACTAAGTGAAGAATATTCTTGAATATTACTGGGGTTGAAACCCTTAAAAGTGTCTAACATTAGAACACTTAAATATAAAGTCTTTTCGACTTGAAGCTAAAAGGTATTGTTAGTTTGACGCTACTAAAGAGAGTGTCTTTATAAGTTCACTCATTAATTGCGAGTGTTCTTTGTAACTCCGTAGAGCATACAAGTAACGTACACTCGAAACAAAACAAAACACCATCGAAAAACAATGCGCGCGCAAGCAATTATACTCAGAAAAATAGCTTAGTAACAATAAAAAAAAATACGAGCGCGATTAATATCTTGTATACCAGATATTTTAAATAAAAATATATTTATTTAATTTTAATTCACAATTTTCATTACAATCGTACAAATTTTAAGTAACAACAATTAAAATATCAACAATAATAAATATTTTATTGAAACAAAATTATCCTTCGATCCGAACATATGTCAAAGAACGAGACAACAAGTCTGATTTGTCCTTTCAAAAGTTTGGTTTATATATAGTATCAAACTACTGAATAATAATTAAGAAATGTGTTATTTAAACCACCTTTCTGTACAATCTTAGTGAACTGTGAACTACGTCACCTTTGACCGTCTAGGAGAGATAGTATAAAATTAACGTTATGAGAAATAGTTTTAAAATATTTAAAATAAACTTAAATATTCTAATCTATATGAACTTTGAACTTGATTTTGAAATATTAATTGTATAATAAAAATGTAACATTAAATATATTAAAAATAGATAATTAATGCAGAAAGTGTAATTCCTCCCTTCTAAGAAAGAACTACTGCGCCTTTTACAGGGTAGTTCGATCAACGCAAAACTTTGGTATCGGGATTCCAACCATTTCTAATTGAGTTCGATTAATTGCAGGTATTGGCACAGCTTGTGTGTTTTGATTCATTTGACCATACTTGTAGATTATATAAATTATGCCTGTTATTATAATTACTATAACAATAATTAAAGACCATGTTATGGGATGTTTATAAAGTTTATTTGCCATGAGTTCCAAATCTTCTATATTTTCTAAGTCGTAGTTAACTAGTTTTTCCATTCCAATATCAGGCTGTTTATATGTGATGTTTATTTTATTAAATAATATTTGTTCCACTTCGACGTTAGTATATGTAGTTTCCAATGTTCCATATCGTATACCATTGATATCCATATAACATTGATTCAGGGAAATATGAAGTTTACCAGATAGTTGGTAATGTTCTTTCCACATGACGAACTAATATTTAAATTAGTGTTTGTAAAAATTATAAAATGATTAGTAACTAGTTCTATTATAATATTCATTTCGTCTGTATGCTCGTAAATGCAGTGTCCAATATGATTTTCCAGTATTTCCATTTCGCATGTACTGCGTTTTCTGTCATTCAGTTGCATTGGGTAACAAATGTAGTCTTGTTCTATTCTTTTGTAATTATCATCTCTTATAAATGAATATTCGTTAGGATTATGTAGGATTAAATTAGTTTCAGGATTTATTTTACTATGATTTGTGGGCATTGGATATATAGTCGTTTGTAAGTAAGGTTTGCTGAATTGAATATGGGGATTTGTACTACGAATATAATGTTCGAATCGTTAAAGTACGCTTTCAATTCTAATAACTCGTATATATGTTCTACGTTTATTAAATTAATATGTTTATCTAACTCAGTTTTGGTTAAGTTCAATTCGTTATAACTCAAAATATGTTTAGAAATAACGTTTTCTCCAGCTAATTGAATTGTTGTATCTGTCATGGTGTTAGTGAGGAGATTAGCTTTTGTGTAATAAAGTTTGTTTAATTTGGTAAGCTGATTTAATTAATGGGTTAATATTAACTATGTGAATTAAATTATTATAGTGATTGATTAGATGGTCCCTAAATTCAATGCGAATAGTCCTTGAGTACTGCTAATGTCATTGTAAGTAATTTTCTGTCCAGCAACACATAATCTGGAACAGATTTTTTTTTTCTCACTTTAATTTTCCCTTTATGATATTTTTGTACTTTCTGGATATTTTTAACTTTAATTGATATAATTATATAATATATTTTCACCTACTGTTAAATCTGGAGGATCAATTCGGCCTTTGTTTCGGACTTCCAATTTTTGTTTTAATTTATCGTTCTGTTTAGTAATTAAATCTTTTATAATGTTTTCCTCAGCATGTTTATTAGCATAAATAGAATGTATATTATTTGTAGTGGGTTTTAAGATTTGGTTATCTCTGTACCAAGGTGTAATCTTGGTACTTGAATGTATGGCATTATTATAAGTTAATAAAGCCGTATCTAATTGCTCTACTATTGTTAGGTTTTTATGAGTAGTTTTTAATATAGTTATTAATTCTACTAAGGTTGAATGAAATCGCTCAACTGGTGAGTTGCCGGTTGAGTTTCTAGCACAAGTAGTGTGATTACGAATATTATAAAGATTCAGAAAATCTTTAAAATCATTACCTTCAAATTCCATTCCGGGATCATGAATTATAAGATCAGGGATACCTGGCCTTGACAAATAATGTCTAAGTGCATCTAGAGCATATTTAGAATTTCTAGCTTTCATAACCGTAGCTTCTCCATATTTACTAAATTTATATATGATTGTTAAAATATTTGTATTATCAACATGAAATATATCTATGTGTAAAATTTCAAATGGTTTGTTTGCCTGTAGTGTTTGCGTCCATTTGATTTTTAGTGGATGCCTTTCATATTTGTTTATTTTATAGATATCACAATTATTTATATATTTTTGAATCTTTGACTTCATATTGTCAAAATAATATAGCCTTTTAAGATGGTTCAGTGTTTCATCAATCCCACGATGGATTGATAACTCTTGATAGTCTTTTATCAGTTTCGTTTGCTCATCTATTTTTTGAACATCCTGTAAGAATTTAGTACACCGAATGATTTTTAATTTCGGATCAAAATGTTTTACATGTGCGCTTTGAATTATGTTGAAGATATTGTCTTCTGTACAGATAGCATTTTGTTTATTGTTGACTATTTCTGTCTTTAAAATGTTAATAGCTATGGATTCGTCTATTTTTGGTATTGTTAGTACAATATGTTGCCTTTTTTTAAATAATTTAGTTAGTTTTCTTTCATTTTTTTGTTCCTAATTTAATTATTCTTCGTTGTGAAAACTCATTTAATGCTCGTTTGGATATACGAATTCCGGGATTAAGGTTTTCTTCGGCTGAATGTTGGGTACTATTACTACTTAAATTATTTATTTGAACTTTAGATAAAGCGTCTTCATTAGTGTTTATTTTACCAGGTTTATAGTCTAAAGTTTCTAAGTGTTCTTCTTCAGGAATTTTATTAGTTGGATCATATGAAATAGAGTTATAGGGATCGATATCATATGAATAATATTGGTCACTTAGATAACTATCATATGGGTTATTTTGAGAATATTTGAACTTATCGTAAGCGTTAATATTATTCAATCGATGAAATACCATAATATCCATAGGTTCAGGGCTGGGTACTTGAGATCTATAAATTGGTGAACTGTTAAATCGACTTTGTTGTGGTTGAATTTGATTTTGATTCCAAGTCGGTCGATTATACTGTGGGGGACGGTAATGAATGGGTTGTGGTGGTCGTAATTGCATACGATTCGTTGAAAAGTTGGGTATTTTATAATTATTTATATAATTCTGTGAAGGTACACGATTGTTATGAGGATAATTATTTTGTATTTGTCTCGGTTGGGAATTTACATTTGATCGAGAGATTCTATTTCTATCTAGATTAGATTGTTGCATTGAAATTTCGTTGACACAAATATCATATGCTTCTTTGATTGTTGTTGGTCGATTGGATCTCACGATATATCCTAAATTTTGATTTAACCCTGCTATAAAGGATTTTAAAACAATATTCAAATATACTTCATTTTGGCCTTTTATGAATTCTTGTGATTTTGTTCGATCTATTGAGTTTAACAAAACGGTTTGTAAATCGACTACGTCTGTATAGTAATCTTTTAATGGTATATTCCCTTGACAAATAGTATTTAGTTTATGAAGAATTGATTCTATAGATCGTTTGTCTGAGAAATGAGTTATTAATATTTCTTTAATAGTTTCCCAGTCAGAAGGGGTTCCAGATGCTGTTAGAGTATCTCGAGCTGGTCCTCTTATTTTTTGTTTCACCATATTAGTCAATAAAGAACTGTTAGCATTTTCTCCATGGAGAACGGCATCTCCTATTTCAATAAATGTATTTAACATTCCTGGACAACCTTCGTAGGGGCCCATACTTCTAATTATATCAATCACTGATATGCTAGTAGCCATATTAGCGTTATTATTTTCTAATATTATTTTTGTTATTTGAATTATTTGGTAAAATATTATTTAAAATATTGTTATTATTACTTTTATTTGAATTTTCTAAATTATCATCAAGCGATATTTTATTTAATAAATATTCTATTTGTTTTATTTTAGAATTGTTTTCTTTAATTGTTGGTAAATCTTCGTCCGTATCTGAGTCAGAGCTAAGATTTTTGAATAAACTAAAGTTTAGTTTATTTTTTACTTTAGATTTAATTGGATGTTTAGGCATTAAGGTGTATAGGTATTCGAATATTCAATAAAGAAAAATTTACTTACATATGAAATATGAACACCAACCACATTGTAACTTTAAAATTCCAGATAAGTCCAAAAAAGAATACCATAAATTTTCGATATGCAGTCAAAATGAATTTTACCAGTTCCAGTGTTGCTTCCAATCCAGTAAATTTTATTTTGTACTCTGGCTGATATTAAAAATTTATTTGGAGTGTAAGTAACAACAATTAAAATATTAACAATAATAAATATTTTATTGAAACAAAATTATCCTTCGATCCGAACATGATCCGAACACGATCCGAACATGTCAAAGAACGAGACAACAAGTCTGATTTGTCCTTACAAAAGTTTGGTTTATATATAGTATCAAACTACTGAATAATAATTAAGAAATGTCTTATTTAAACCACCCTTCTGTACAATCTTAGTGAACTGTGAACTACGTCACCTTTGACCGTCTAGGAGAGATAGTATAAAATTAACGTTATGAGAAATAGTTTTAAAATATTTAAAATAAACTTAAATATTCTAATCTATATGAACTTTGAACTTGATTTTGAAATATTAATTGTATAATAAAAATGTAACATTAAATATATTAAAAATAGAAAGTGTAATTCGCGCATACATTTATATAACACAGAAAAATAAATATGTAAAAAAAATATTAAAGAGTGACGCCCGTATGTATGCTGAGTATTACAAGCGCGACCTCCGTATACATGGACGTATAAAAATAATTCTATAAGTTTGCAACGGTATTCACATATCAGTGTTAGAATTATAGAAATAGTAATTTCAATAACCGAATATAATTATTCTTTATTTCCTTATTATGACACATGTTATAATCAAGGAATTCTTGGTTATATATCAATGTGCATATATCTAGAGCACGGTAGTGCGTAAGGCCGAGATTTAAGGGAGACATTCGTACTTTTCACTACAGTGCTATTACTACACCTTAATTTAGCGTCGTTTTTTAGGTGCTGTATCTTTTGAACGAAAAGAGCTACAGTGTTGATATTTCGAATATAGATACTTTACGGAATTATAAGAAACAGTTTTTTCAATCAACGTTAACGAATTAACCGTTAAAAAGTTATTTCACTTCAAAAACGCAAAATTCGCGGGAACGCCTACAATTCTTGGTAACTAATAGATCAATAATCTACGATACTTCCAGATATGCTGTCAAGTTGATATTTGGCATGTAGATAGATGTAGTACCCAAACCGACGGGAAAATTGCGAGAACTGGAAATTTGTATCGGAAATGCGGAAAATTTAACATTTTTTTGTTTTAATTAACTTAAGACTGTGTCATCAGCAAACTACCATGTAGAAAACGTAAACAGAGCAATATCATATATACCTATTAATTTTTATACCATATAGAAATAGACATAGCAATTTGAATACAGCAGTGTGCGTCTATCTTAAAAGTTAAACACAGATGATTATAATTAGTTTTTGGATGGGTAACTCAACACTGTGTGAATTTATTATATTTTATACGTTTTTTATTGTAATTTTGTAAACATTAATTTATATTCTCATTTTATATTTTTTAACTTTTTTATTATATTTTGCATCGATCAATTATTATTCATTACTAGCATTACCCGTTGCAGCTTCTATTGCAAAATTTTTTTAACAAAATTTTGAAAAGTGATGATATCCTATTAAAGAGCCGAGCTATTTACAAAGTAAATAGCTCGGTAAACTATTAACTAAAAAAATTAATGAGGGGTAAATTGATTAAATGTAAGAAAAAATTTGGTTGAAATTTATTTCGTATGTTTTCCCTTAGTATGTTTTTAAAATTTTATGTCACGCGGCAAGTTTTAAAATATTTGAATAAATTTCAACCAAATTGTTTCTTACATTTAATCAATTAACCCCTCATTAATTTTTTTAGTTAATAGTTTACCGAGCTATTTACTTTGTAAATAGCTCGGCTCTTTAATGGGATATCATCACTTTTCAAAGAGCAACTATTATCTGAAGTCAAGACCTATTTACTTTGTAAATAGCTCGGCCCTTTCTTCCATATCATCACTTTTTAAGAAGCAACTATTATATGAAGTCTCGAGCTATATACTTTGTAAATAGCTCGGTCCTTTCTTCCATTTCATCACTTTTTAAGAAGGAACTATTACATTAAGGATTTTCCCGAAAACTCGACCCTTTCTTACATTTATGTTTTTGGTCGGATATTATATATATTGCGTATCAACTGAAAACTATATTCTAGTAACTTCATTTATTTTTCAAGAGTACCAACTATTATAAATCGTATTACATTCTTTATTTTCACAATGTAGTAACACTTACAATTCCCTAAATAGCTTATATTCGAAAAACCAGCACTGTAGCTCTTTTCGTTCAAAGATATTTTGGGGTCAAATCGTTTCTCATTTAACGATAAGTAATAGTACTGTAAGCGCGAACGCAAAAAACTCCTTAAACCCAGCGAACTGAACTACCGTTCTCTAGATATAATAACAGTTTTTTTTATTAACTTTAACAATATGTATCTCGAAAACGAAGCTTGAAAACATCCAAGTTCATATGAAGTTTTCTTCTTATTTTTGGATCTGTTGCCTATTCAATTTTTCGAATTACAATCTCAGACACTTATCAATGTTGAAATTTGGGTACAATTATGCGTATCCAATATTAACATTTCACTAATATGTAGATAGTTATTTTTTATTGAAATGTTATTAAATATTTTATATTCTCGAAAAAATGGCGTGGTATTTTATGGTGCAGAAAAATCGACTTTTTATTCCCAACTCTCTAAACCTTAATAATGAACATTTCACCGTTTTTTCTTTAAACGTGAACACCAACAATACTTTATTGAGTTTACAGATTTTTTATTGATTTTGCCATACTGACCAATATCCTTAAGAGATGAAACGTCGTTGAAATCATTTTTTCTTGCCCGATGAAATAATAAAACGGATATATTGTTTATGAAAATCGATATATCCTTCAATTATATTATGTATAATGTTTATGATAATAATAGTAAGTATTGTTGTTTATAAGATTAAATAAATGTAAATGCTATTTCCACATTTTTTCACTATACGTGTTATAAGTATATTCAATTGTTCAAAAACCGTTTCGTATATTTAATTTTAACCATTCGTACAGTAAATATAATTCTTATTAAATCTAGTGTATTTGATTAATGTTCTAAAACACATTAGTTGATCTTAGTTCATACGGACGTGCAAGATATTGGACCAAATGAGTAATTGTTATTTATAACCAATTAAATGCAATAAAAAACATTTAACTATCCCGATCGATATTTAGGGTACCATTATAGCCTCAAAATCATCATTCCACAATAAAATTGAAAACGTGTTTTCTTATTTAACAATAAGGCGTCAATAATAATAATAAGTCATCGAGTTCTCAGCGCCCACAGAAACGGATATAGTGTTGAAAGAGGAGCAATAACTGACTAAATACCTCGATATATTCAAGAACAACGACAACTACACCCTGGCTACTCAGTCAAAATGGATGTTCTCATTATCGGTTGCCTTGGCGATATACGCTTCACTCTAGAGTCTAATCTCACCACCATTCCGCTTTGCAGGTCTCATCCTTGTTACCTTATCACCTCCATGCAGATGGCTGTCATCATAGGCACCCTTCATTGGTTGATATCGCATCAATGTTCAAGTAATAGCCCTTGAAGTTGTTTTATATTTTATTTTGCAGGTTCCATATCCGTGCGGTGCAAGGTCGGATTTAAGTTTTTTGAAGACGTGGTGACCTTGCGGTTTGTTATCCTGTATCCAGTCTCCCGTTTCAACAGACATAAATACGTTAAATTTCAAACAATAATAATAATAATAATTAATTCATCTAATTAGCCAGAGCAAACATTAAATATTGAAACATGCAAATTTTTTATAATCAAACAAGCATTATATAACTTACTAGCTAAGGATAAAATTTTAATTGTATTGGTTTTTGTGAGTTTCCCACAGTAAAACTACAATAATATTAACTTTTTCGTGTTTTTTGTGGTATGCCCGATACTGGTCTATTGGTTTGTTGGTCGTTCATTCATAAAAACATAACTATTTTTAAATTTATATGGAAAATTTTCACTATTAGCTAACTACACTTGTAATTACTTCAGAAAGTATACATGACCTAGATAGGTAGATAGATTGTCCATTGTGATGCCTAAGTATGCGACGATGTGAGTGGAGAACAAGGAATTTTGTATGTAGACTAGGAATTGGTAGCCGACTTTGATAAGAACTATTCCGATACTCATCCGGAGTTCGTGAAGGAAACTCCAGAAACCTTCACAAGCAAAGCCGGTTAATTCGATCTTGTCCATACGCCGACAGTTTAGTAAATTAACTCCCCCCCCCCATTTTTTAAAAATAATTGGCAAACTGCCGATGTCGAGATTCGAACCCATAACCTCAACCTTTACAAGCGCGGCTACTTGACTAGTCGTGATACATGACCTAACCAAAATAGGATATGAACATACACATTTATGCATTTTCGGCTTACTTCAAAGAAATTTTTGGGTAAATAATTTACTAAAAAATACTTAGTGTTATTATTTAAATTTTAAAGCATATGGTTTTTTTATTGCATAGCATTTACAATAAATATAATAAATCTATATACGAGGTCTGCCTGAAAAGTATCCGACCTGCTTTTATATCTTCGTGCCAGAGTGTTCCAGTGACCTTTGCTAGGCATGAACGCCAACAATAAAGTCTCACGAACTTATCGGTTGCTCGTCGACACTTACAGGACGTATAGTTCATGCGCAGCGTGTATTTATTACAAAGCTTTTTTTGCGTTCGTCAGATTTTGTTATAGTAAAAAATGCCTAAAAGTGCAAGATAAACGAATTTGCATCAAATTTTACTTCAAACTCGGAAAAACTAGTTCAAAAACTAGTCAAAACATAAATAAAAGAGTGGTATAATCGTTTCAAAAGTAGGCGCACAACTGTTGATAGTGATCGACGTTCTGGCCGACCTTCGACGACAACAACACCGGATAATATTGAGCGCGAGCGACTTGCGATTGATGAAGATCGTCGCTAGTCTATGCGCGAACTAGAAGATGATATTGGAATACCAAAAACTACAATTCGGGAAATCTTAACCTCAAATTTAGAAAGTGGACGCGGTGGGAAAGCTCATCGAATCTTGTGCAGCAGTTTTTAACTAAACACAACATCGCACTGCTTCGCCAACATCCATACAGTTCCGACAGAGACTTTTTGTTGTTCCCGAATTTGAAAAAACCGCTCAAAGGACACCGGTTCGACGACAGACAGACTTCGTATATTTTATACACATGTATTGATATCTGTAATGACCTATAGAGCTGAGGTGGGCATGGATGGCTCTTCAAAACTACTGGGCTCTTCATAAGCTGAGTGAGAGTAAGTAAGGAAGGTAAGTTTTGAAGTAACACGGAACGATGTTTCAATACAGGTTTTTCTACCAATTATTCCCCAATAATTTATTTAATCAATTTAGGAATAGCTTTAGGAATAGTTAGAAATATTTTCAATTTCCGTAACTGAAAGGCTTTTCATGCATAAAGCCTGCTGATGTACGATACAATGAAATGATAAAATATTTTTAATTCTGGGATTTTTTTAAAAATTGCAATTAAACCGTTATTACATTACATTAACCGATTAAACCGTTAACTCATTATATTACTTGCTCCATCCGCGGTAAAGGAAACGAATTATACTAAAGGTAACGATTTTATTCGTGCAAGTACTCCGTCATAGAGATTTTTGCGATGTAGGGAAATCATCACAAAGAGTTTTTCTTTAACAAATAAATCATCGAAAACCATACGAATATAAATTAACATTTGCGCAGTACTTGTGCAAATTACCCCTTTATCAGTTTTATTAAATATACTAAAATGATATTCCCACTCGTTGATGTCAAAAAATATCCTCCTTGTCTTTGCAGACGCAGCCGCACCTCCACTGCTGAACTTATCCAAGACTGCTTGCGATGTATTCTCCATTATTAAAATCACGACTTTAATTTTTTTTGAAAACTAAATTATGCGAAAAGTAATTTTCACTAGCACGAATAGTACTTTTCACTTTTCTTATTCAAAGTAGACCAACTCGAAGAAACTCAGTCAGGTTGAGTAAGCTAACATAAAATTCCTCCTTTATGAAAAATTTAACCTTTGAGAAATCAGTAACAAACTACCCCCCCCTCCCAACTTTATCATTGGCATGTTTATTGTATCCAGTGTTTTCAAATTCCCATGACACTATACCCCTAACGAAGAAAAAATAATTAAATCAGGTAAATAATTGTTTATTAGTTCTCCGATATGAATAGTTAGGCAAATTATTCGGAATTTCCAAAAATCTGAACCATCAAAAAATTTCTCTAAAAGTCAAAAATTTACTTCTTTTATCATAACGGTCAATCCGTAAATGATCAAAAGATTTATTTTTATTTAACGTTTTATGCTCCAAATTACCAGCCCAAAATTCCAGAGTATGTATTCAATGTATTGTATGTTTCGTATACTTTGTATATAGTGACCATAAAAAAGAGTTGGTATTATTATATTTTTTTCAGAAAATATTTTAATTAAAAAAAGAAAATAATAATAATTAGTAGAAGGCAACCTGTATTTACTCTGTCTCTCTTCCTACCTCTCACTCATAGCTGAGTGAAGTGAAACTTTGCCCACCTATGCTAAAGAGTATTGTTACATTTATTAGGCTCTATTGATGACCAAAATTATAAACAGGTCATCTATTTAAAGACTTATATCTTTGCTCTTTTGATGATCTAAACCATTCAAGAAATGACACAAGAAATTATGTTTTGGATGCTCAAATAATGCCCTAAATTTGGAGTCAGGATCCACAGAGGGTCAATTCGATAAAATTTTCCTCACTTATTAGATCAGTGATTTGTATTGTATACATTTCGACTACGCATTTCGTCTTCATGATGATTAATTAGAAACAATGGTTATAAGTGAGACATACATATATCATTGTGAGTCATTGAAGAACTGTTTGTCATAAAAAAAAATCATTGTTGACATTTTCTATGTTAATGGTAGTGGATACTTTCTTTTTAGGTTTAAAGGCAGTTTTCACAATCCTGGGCCGTCGTCGTATGTTCCGTTCTAAAGTAGTACAATATAATGCTAACGAAAATTGAAAATGATATATTTTCCTTTGCCAAGAACAATGCTACGCAATCTAATCTAATAAATGACATATATGCTTATTAAATGTGATAATGCCATAAATTACTACTCGTAATATAACATCATATACCTACAATTTAATATTTTTTTTTCTTAAAAACCATATTATATGATTTTTTTTAAATCCAAACTTAGTGTATCAAGCTTTAGTTTGTACTATTAAATTTATATTATACATAATCACATACAAATTGTGAAATATATAATCGGACGTTTTTATCGTTCACTTAGTCTGACAATTTTGGAGAAAACTTTTGTTACTTTAGTAAAAATAAATAAACGAAACACATTGTGAATACTGCGATAACGTTGTGGATAAAAATCTCCGAGTAGTGCGTGAACTTAGATCTTGTGCCTAACATCTTGTGCATATATTTGAATGTTAAGAGTATTCCTTCAATTTTCTTTACAATAGAAACCGGAGGTAGAATTTGCATTATGTACATGTACTAGTAGTTTCATGATACAACAATATTTCTTCTTCAGATGTAATAAAAAAGGTTTCCTTTCGTCTTTGAGACTTTTAAATACACCTGTATGTGTATGAACCTCTAAGCATATCCCATAATGTTTTTTTTAGTTCATTGGTTTTGTGATTTGAAAAGAGAAAATGCAGACCGAAAAGTCCTTTGACTTTTGTAAGTACACTCTCATTCAATAAATTTGAATTAATCAGAACCGAAAAATATTCCATATTTTTGTTGATATCTGTTTTGTAAATGTAGTATAGAGAACCTGCATAAAGACTGGTGGCGCCTCTTCCGGTAATTTTTTAAGCTTATATGTGAGTACAAGCTGTTTGTAAACATACATTCTAATATAAATTTGTTCATAATCACATAAGTTTTTATTAATTATTACTTCATAATGTTTATAACATAATAAAAACTAGTCAAGATATACAAAAAAACTATGCCACCAGCATTTATTGTAGACTTATCATAGATTATATGGAAATAAAATTCTAATAACCTCTCGTCCTATACAAAATCATATGTATTCTTCTTACAAATCAGGAATATACCTCCTTCAGGAATGATCTCATTTAAATCCGAGTGCCACTGAGGGAAATCTAGTGATTTTTTGTGACTAAAAATAGAAATTTTTTTAAATTACTAGAGCTAGGGGTTCATATGATAGTGGATAGGTTTTCTTGGTAATAAAATATCTCTAGATGAACTGAATGTAACAATTATAGTTACATTTCTACACGCTGGACATTAGACCGACGAAAAAATAGAAGAAACTTTTTTTTTTTTAATTTTTATTTCCATTTAATTATACATCAATGAAAATAGAAACTTTTTATTATTATTAAAATCTTGTAATATAGAAAAGAAACATTTATATTTATCATCACTAGCTGACACTTTTATCACGTTCATTACTCATTCTTAACATTTTTCCATCGCGCATTAACACCAATATAAGCTAAATTAACCCAAGAATAAATTTAATTTATAGTATACAAAATTTCATGGAAAATTTTCTTGAATAATTCATCACTATATTTGTAAAATTGTACGAAATATAAACATGATCACATAAATTTAAACACTTTTGAGCACATGCAGTATCAATTACAGAATTAATTCTCTGATAATCCAATTTGGCTACTTTGGTTGATTTAGCCAATTTTACAGATTTCAGCATATAATTCAACGAACACAAAAAATTTAAATAATCTAAATTCACAAATTATTATAATTTTAAACGATTTGATTGATAATCTAAAAATAATATTGTCAACCTAAAAGTTTTAAATACGTTTTGACAGATGACGGTTGTTAATCGGAGACAATAATTTTTTAAATATCACTTTTAGTAATAATACACCAGATATTTGTTTATAAATTTTATGTTTTATGTATAATTTATATTTACTATTAATTATATATATTATATAGCGCCAAGTATAAAGTTTGTATTCTCTCACACAATAAATGCTAATCTTCGTCACCATGAACGCTTGTGTCTAATCATAAAGGTCACGCAGGTTCTCTATACAAACGTAACATATTAATTTTTATAATTAAGAGTTACATAGACGTATTAGTTAATTATTGGTATTAATTACTCTCAAATCCTATTTAAAACGTTTTTTTTCCTTCAATCTCAACTATTAAATTTTTAATTAAAACTCCCTAAATTTAAAATAATCCATATGCATACGGAGGTTACTGCTAGTCAAATGTTTCAAATACTAGTCAAATTTAACCTAAATGTTTCAGCACTTACGGATGACGTTTAAACACACAAAAAAAATCAAAACTTACAACAAGATTTAAATGTCTTTTATTTATATTTATTTAAATAATAATTTAATTTTAAAAGAAATGTTCATGAACATTATTCAGGTAATTAATATTAAATATGAGTTACACTATAACTTAACACAAAAATGTTATTTATAATCTTTTACAGGTTAAGAATATTACGAAAATTCTTAAGAGGAGATTATTTAATAACATTAAACGTTAAACAGACTTAAATACATAAAAATATTACGAAGAATAATAAACACGAAATATTATAACATTTAACAAAAATACGTACCACAATAATTAATTTACTTATCAATAATGTCTGTAAATATTCCGAAACAAAACGTATTGGAATATTAGATAAATTCCACGTTCTTCGGACGAGTCGACCGTCTTGATCGATAATACAAACGCAAGAGAGTTGATATTTTAATAAATCACCATGGAGGTAATTTTTCAATTTGGCATAATTCCACAAAGAATCAAACAGTCGGTCATCTTCCATATTAGACACGAATCCTATTGTCGAATAATTGAACTGAATAAGGTTTCTAAAGTTTATACCGATGTCATATTTAAAAGAAAAAGAAATTTATAAAAAACAAATCAGCAACTGAAGAAATAAATATCATAATCAAACGATTAGATTTCAAAATGTTTTAAATAAATAATGGTGAGTCTTATACATAATTTATATAAATTAATCATAAATCAACCACAAACTATAGCATTAAATGATAACATAATAATCACGATTATTTTCGTTTCATCAACACACACTCTACTAAAAAAATTTTTCAGGGAGAAAATTTTTGAAAAATTATATGTTTCCCGCTTATTTAATTCAGTGCGCATGTTTTGATCTGCTATGACAACATTCTTTATTTCAGATCAGAATGTTATGGATTGGTAAGACTGCCATTCTGGATTTTTTTTTTTTGTTTGACACACGCACTTTTGAAAATAAATTTGACAGATGTTAAAAAAATTTTAAAATAAGGAATTGGAAGATATTCCCCCTAATAAAATGCATGATGATGAAATTGAAGGTGATTCCATTACATGCCCTCAAATGACACTAAAGGTAATTATTATTTACTCAATTTCTTCTATTATTTTATTTATTTTTTGATACTCATCTCAACCGTGAAGAATTTTATGCACCAAAATAAATTTTCCTTCGAAATATGACATACAGACCCACCGTCGAAATCGCATCCAGCTCAATCATTATTTGTTTGGACGCGCTGGTGGTACTACTTCAAATGCTCCAGATGAGCACGCGAAACGTTGTTTGACTCCGTGTCTCGTAACTCAACCGTAACAGGTGTCCGAAATCGTACGATTTCTTTTGGTCCAGTAAATCGTGGAAGCAGTTTTTTGTTGTGGTCAAAGTCCGTCGTCCGAAGAGATTTTTGTAGAACTAGGTCACCTATTTGATAAGGTTCACCTTCAGTAAAGGTTCTTTCAAAAATCCTTTTACGTTTATCACGCGCACTTCCTCCTTACTGACACGATGATCAACGTTTACAATCTCAGACACGGCCCATATATTATCAAGGGGTCTTCGAAGCTGTCTTCCAAGGAAAATCTCGGCAGGTGTAAAGCCCGTGCTCTGGTGAATTGAATTATTCAAACTGAAAAAGATCTGCTTAAGAAAGGTATCCCATTTTGAATGTGATGCTGCACTCGTTTTCAGAAGGATTTTAAGGTTAATATCGAGATTTCGGTTTACCCTTTCTGAAGCGTTAGAAGTCGGACGATATGGAGACGTGAATACCTGACGAATTCCGAAGGCCATACAGTGACTTTTAAATTTTTCACTTTTAAAAGTTTGGTGATTATCGCTAATCAGTCTTCGACAAGTACCAAAACGCATCCACACCTCCTGAAGCTTTTTGAGAGTTGCGTCCGCCGAATTTCTCGTCAGTGCAAACATTTCTGTCCACTTCGAAAATCCATCCACCAGAACCAAAACATATTGATTTCGATTGTTTGACAACTTTAATTTTCCGATGTGATCAATGTAAACGTGGCTGAAAATTTCATCCGGAACATCTGAAAAAATAGCAGGTCGAATTTGTTTTTTATTGACCGGTTTACATTTTTGGCAAGCCTCGCACGAGGTCACGTAATCACGTACGGTTTCATAAAGTGACGGAAACCACCACTTTCTAGCGATCGCGTTGTATGTTTTCGTTACACCGCCGTGCGAAGAAAGACCTGAATCATGATAATAAAAAATGATCACCTGCCTGACCCTCAATGGAACATATACCCTCATGTGTTTTCTCTTACCCACTATTTTCACAAGCAGACCGTTTTTCAACTCGTATCCTTGTACATGCTCTCCGGCTTTAAGGCCCCGAACCATGCCACGAGTGAAATCGTCCTGCTTTTGGTGCTCCAATAGCGAAGTAAAAACTTCTGGTATATCTTGCAAATAATTAATTTGGTCGTAATCGGGGTAATTTTGTATTTCGTCGTTAGCATCACCATCTTCGTCGAAAAGTCTACTCAAACCATCAGCTACTTGGTTATTTTTGCCGTCGATGTGGCGAAGTTCGAGATTATATTTCGAAATTTCGAGAGACCATCTTGCTGCCTTTCCTATCTTTCGCTTATTTGTTGCCAGCCAGACAACAGCACTATTGTCGACTTCGGCAACAATGGGGTGTCCGATGATATAATCGTGGGAGCACCTCAGAGATATCACCAAAGCAAGCATTTCTCTTTCGTAGATGCAATATTTTTTTTCTGCGTCGGAAAATTTCTTGCTGGTGAAAGCTATGGCGCATATCGTTACCAATTAATTGGAATAAAGCTCCACTGCTAGCAATGTCGGAAGTGTCAGTTCGGAGTATAAATGGCTTGCTCCAGTCAGGGTACCGCAAAGTAACCGTCTCGGTGAGTGATAATTTCAACTTATTAAACGATTCAACCTCTACCGATCCCATAGTGAATTTAGTTCCTTTCTTCTTTAGATTATTTAAAGGAGCTGCTAGCTCCGCAAAGTTTGGAATAAATCTAGAGAAGAACCCTACAAGACCGATGAAACTACGAATTTGTTTCAAATTTTTTGGTATTGGGATTTGTTGAATCGCAATAGTTTTGTCATCATCCACCGACACGCCATCCTTGGATATTATGTTACCCAAAAATTTAAATTTTGACTGAAACAAACTCATTTTGTCACAGCTGATCGTCAACCCGGCTTCTCCCAGTCTCTTAAAAACTTCTTCAAGCAGCTGAAGATGTGTGTCGACGTCTTTGGTGTATACGAGTAAATCGTCATAGTATGGCTGAATCCCCTTATCTATGAGATCTTGAAAAAGGTCCATCATTATTCGGTTCAGTATTGCGGGAGATATACATAGCCCGAAAGGGACCCTACGAAATTGATAAATTCCATATTGCGTTGTAAATCCGCTATATTGCCTCGAATTTCGTTCAATAGGTAATTGGTAGTACGCGCTTACGAGGTCCAGTTTACTGTAAACCGCGCTACCACATAAGGGCATAAACAAATCGAGGGCCTTTGGTGTTGGATAATGGTCCATTAAAATTTGTTGATTGATGGTTCGATAATCCACAATCAACCGTGGTTTTTTGTTCGGTTTCATTAGCACGAACGCAGGAGATGTATATCTACTATTACTCTTTTCAATTATACCTTTTTTTAAAAGATCCTGTAAAAGTTCTTGAAGAACCTTAGCCCTAGGTGGATTTAGAAAGTAAGGTGACTTCTTTACAGGATTGTGATTTTTTAATGTTATCACCATCGGATAGCGCTAATGAAACAGGCTGTTCAACCAACAAATTTATTCGTTCTTTAGGCGGACACACATCAGTCACAAACGGAACACAAATGTCACTATATGGAAACGTTAATTGTCTTTTTGGAATGTGAATCATTGCTTTAATTAATTGAAGTCCGTCAAAACCTAAAATAATTGGTACACTTAGGTTTTTCACCACTGAAAATAATATTTTCCACGTTAAATTATAGATGGTTAAACACAGTTCCACTTCTTTCCGTATTCGTTCGATGGAATCATTTCCCATGGTAACTATTTCACATGATTTACGTATTGCCATTTTATTTTTAAATTTAATAATTAATGTTTTGAACAACTCACCACTTATATAGTTCGAAGAAGCCCCACTATCGATGAGAACTCTTACCTTCACATCGTGAACACTAGCTTCAATAAATGGAAGTTGTCCCACATTTGTTTGATGATGTTGATGACGATTTTTAGCTAGATCCTTCCATTGTCGGTATATAGAATACGACGGCAATTGTTGGGTCAAACAATGGAAGTGGTCTAGTTTTTTGGAATCTTTCCTGATGTTGTGGCTTGGTGTGACGACGGCGCTGTATCGGGTGATCGATTCATTGCCTCTTCGATGAGCTTCCTTTTCTGAAGGTGTGACTGAGCCAGCTGTATTAATCCAGCTTTGGTAGATGGTATGTTGTCAAAATTTATCAGCTCTATTGTCTCCAAGTTGACGGCTGATAAAATTTGGTCCACCAAATTTTTCTCCTCAATTCCGCTTTCAAAGACCTCGGACATGAAAAATATATCGTTAATAAACGATAGAAAAGACTCACCCGATTTCTGATGTCGTCTTAAATATTTGTTTTCTAATTGGACCTTAATTATTCTAGGTATAAATGTATTAATCAGGTCCAATTTGAAGCTTCTCCAGTCGTTCCCATGGAGTTTCAAGGCATTCACCCACCATTCTCTGAAATATCCGGATGTTTTGGATATCAGGGCAGATGATAATTTCGACCACGTGGTTAAGTTCAATCCGTAAGTTTCCTGAACTCTGGATAAAAAAAGTATCAGGTCACTTGGATTTTCACCATTACATTCCGGTATTTTTTTAAGAAATTCTGTAGCAACCATTTTAAAATCCCATTTAACACCATCTTCCTCTTTACTTGCTGATTTAGGAAGATTTGCATTAATTAATTTTATATGTTGTAGGATTGCTGCAGACATGTTAAGACTGGTTGTTAAAGCTGTTGTGATTGATCCTTGGAATTCAGTTTCGGATAATATTTGTTGAGGCATGATATAAGGGTTCGAATATACCTGTTGTTGGATTGGTTCAGTGGTTAATCTATCGTCTGTATTTTCAGGAATTGGTTCCGTGGATTGCGCCCTAAAAGCTGGAATGTCTGGTTGATCATGTTGTGACTGATCTGCACCACGTGTTCGGTATGTGTGTTTGTGCTTTGCTCCTGGTGTTCCATCTTTATTTGTTGGAGGAGGCATTTTATTTTATTTGAATTCTGTGTGTGTTTTGTAAATTTTAATTGTGTTTAGTGATTAGTTTTAAACTATATTTTATATGTGTTTAGTTTTAAGTTTTAAATTATATTTTATTTTTATTAAAATTAATAAAAATAATTTTAAAGTTGTTAGTTTTTTTTATTATTGAAAGTTCCGATTGTGAAAAGCACGTGTTTTTATTAAATAGAATTATTAAGGCATTCGTTTTTTTTGAACTTCCAAAAAAAAAATTTGACACGAGGTTTTTAAATTTTTTTTTTTTTGGAAAGAAATATCCTTTAATGTTTCCTTGACGATGCACCAGTTGAGACGTATTAGTTAATTATTGGTATTAATTACTCTCAAATCCTATTTAAAACGTTTTTTTTCCTTCAATCTCAACTATTAAATTTTTAATTAAAACTCCCTAAATTTAAAATAATCCATATGCATACGGAGGTTAATGCTAGTCAAATGTTTCAAATACTAGTTAAATTTAACCTAAATGTTTCAGCACTTACGGATGACGTTTAAACACACAAAAAAAATCAAAACTTACAACAAGATTTAAATGTCTTTTATTTATATTTATTTAAATAATAATTTAATTTTAAAAGAAATGTTCATGAACATTATTCAGGTAATTAATATTAAATATGAGTTACACTATAACTTAACACAAAAATGTTATTTATAATCTTTTACAGGTTACGAATATTACGAAAATTCTTAAGAGGAGATTATTTAATAACATTAAACGTTAAACAGACTTAAATACATAAAAATGTTACGAAGAATAATAAACACGAAATATTATAACATTTAACAAAAATACGTACCACAATAATTAATTTACTTATCAATAATGTCTGTAAATATTCCGAAACAAAACGTATTGGAATATTAGATAAATTCCACGTTCTTCGGACGAGTCGACCGTCTTGATCGATAATACAAACGCAAGAGAGTTGATATTTTAATAAATCACCATGGAGATAATTTTTCAATTTGGCATAATTCCACAAAGAATCAAACAGTCGGTCATCTTCCATATTAGACACGAATCCTATTGTCGAATAATTGAACTGAATAAGGTTTCTAAAGTTTATACCGATGTCATATTTAAAAGAAAAAGAAATTTATAAAAAACAAATCAGCAACTGAAGAAATAAATATCATAATCAAACGATTAGATTTCAAAATGTTTTAAATAAATAATGGTGAGTCTTATACATAATTTATATAAATTAATCATAAATCAACCACAAACTATAGCATTAAATGATAACATAATAATCACGATTATTTTCGTTTCATAGAACACAAAATTTACATATATTTTTTAAAGTTTCTGTTTATCATTTACAAGAAAACAACACTTGTGTTAAGTATAAATGTAACACCCCAAATTCCTAGATCAATTATTTATATTTTATAGATACGTATTTCGACTGTAAAGTCGTCATCATCAGTATAAATTTTCTCTCATGCACCACGACACGCACCGAAATAGCAACGAGTAACATATCATGGATTGCATATCCAGGAGATAGTCAGGATTAGCTGATTCATACTGATGATGACTATTTCGTTGTCGAAATACGTATTTTAAAATACAAATATTAAATCTAGGAATAGAGGTACACCCATGAGCAGTACACCCACAGCTGCCATGGAAATCATACAAGCTAAAGCTAAAGCTAGATCCAGCGCCTTATAATAGCTAAAGTCAGATCTCGCACCAATAGACTGTCTTGCAATAATAACTGGACTAAAAAAAGCTAGGTTGGATATGCAAGGATCGTGGAAACATCAATAATTTCGGACCCCGTTTTTGTCATGGACACAGGCATGCTTCCTAAAATATACTCCTTCTCTAAACCTTTCAATGTGGTCTGTGATAGGGATGTGGACGGAAAGAGAACCACCCTATCTCAAGAAAGAAATCATCTCGTATACAGACGGATCCAAAACTAAAGAAGGGACTGGGGTGGGAATATACGGTGAGAGACCTAAAGCAAACATAAGTTTCATTCTGCTTGCGTCTGTGAGAACCTACGTAGAGGCTACATAAACCAGAACGTATGTATTCTCTTAGACAGTCAAGCTGCTCTAAAAACTTTGTCTGGAACTGAGGTCACCTCAGGGGTAGTCAAGGATTGTCTGGAGGAACTGCCGGAACTGGCAAAATGGAAAAATATCAAATTGATCTGGGTGCCGGGTCACAGTGGTTTCAAAGGAAACGAAAAAGCAGATGTCTTAGCAAAAAAAGGACTCGGAATGCCCTTCATAGGCCCAGAGCGTATTATAGGAATTCCAAGGACTGCATGTAAACAGGTGATCAACGAGTGTTCAAATGCTAAACACCGTGATCAGTGGGAAAAAGTACCGCGGCAGGAGCTCTGGAAAATACTGCTTCAGAGTGCAACCAAGCGGCTATCTCTTGATGCACTGAAGCAGAACAGGATGCAACTGCGGAGCGTTACCGGATTCATTATCGGGCATTATCCCCTGCGGAAGCATCTGCACACAATGGGACTCCATAACAGGTCCACTGTGTGCATATTGTGTGGCGAGAAAGAAGAATCATCCAACCACATTATCTTTGACTGCGAACCACTAGGTTACAGCAGATACAAGATATTCGGTGTATCTCACCCCGAATATATGAACCTTGAGGAAGATCTGATAAGAAAGCTCCTGGCTATTTCCAACATATGAGAGAAGCGAATTTCGTCAGACTGAAGTAGAAACAGCAGTGGACTGAAGTAGCAGTGGAACATAAGTTCAAAATAATTTTTTGACCCCCAAGATGTATCTATTTATTTATCTAGGAATAGAGGAAAAATTACAAATATAATTTAAAAAAACTAGTTCTTTGTTTGAGATCTTTTTGAATATTTTTCATTAACTTTATCCTGTTTTTACGATACGAAAAACTTGTTTATCGAAATTCGACTTACCAATTTTGTAGAACGTTTGTGAAGAAAGTTTAGTGAAGCTTGTGTAAGGCTTGAAATTCGTGGATAAGAAGGATAATGTGGAGTTTCCTGCATTCACGTCAATTGACGTGACCCACATTTTGATTCCCATTGATGTGAAACCAACATTCACATGGCAAATAATTATGAATTTTTGATACCCGATTAGCAACAAAGGTTTTCCATTGAGAAGAAGACGAATGAATCCAACATAAGACGACAGTTGAATCAGAAAAGGCCAAATTTCGCTGAGATTTGTAAAGATCACTGTAAGTTTTTATAACGAAATTAATTAATTTTGCCAATAAAAGTGCGCCACAAGGATCTAAGCGAGGAACCGACACAAATTTCAATGGAGCAAATTTAGATTTTGAACAAACCAAGTTAATTAGTACCTTGCCATCTATGAACGTTCGAACATATACGATAGCTCCATAGGCTCTTTCACTTGCATCTGCAAATCCAACTAAGGTAGATTGACCACCAGTTGTAGTTGAAATATGACGGGGAATCTTAAAATTACTTAGTAAATGGAGTTCCTCTATGAAAGTAAGCCATAGCTTTTGTAATTGTACAGGAACACACTCATCCCAATCTAATTTCAATTTCCATAATTCCAAAAATCCGAGCAACTATTGACAAAATTGATCGCTTCGTACAGGTGGTAGTCGTACTGCTAATATTAAATGAAAATAAATCAGTGTGAGGATTCCATTCGAGACCAAGTACCTTTAAAGCACTATCATCAAAAGATTTAGTTTTAGGATTTCGAATTGCCTCAGGAATACGATTTAATAATTCGGGCGAGTTTCATGACCACTTAACCAAATCAAATCCCCCCAGCTTTGAACAAACTTGAGTTGGGAGTGTAAAGGGCTAGTGTCCTCCAATGACTCCACACTACTGGACAAATCATCTATATACATATCCCGTAAAATGGTTTGAGCTGCTATAGGATACGATTTATTTTCTTCGTGAGCTAATTGCTGCACAGTTCAAATGACTAGGTTTTACACCGAATGCAACAGTATTAAGCTGATAAGTTCGCAATTCTTCCTCTGGTGTAAATCTCCATAATAAATCTTGAAAACAATGATCCTTTTCTGAGAGGTTGATTTGACAACTGTTTGATGTCCGCCATCATAGCAATAGCGAATAAGCGAAATTTTAAAATATTTGTTAATATATCCGACTGTAATTTGAGGCCAGTATTGTAATACATCATTTAACGAAAACGAAGTGTCAGTTTTAGCACTAGCATCAAACACCACACGTAAAGGTGTACTTTCCCTATCTACTTTCGTCACACAATGATGTGGGATGTAATAGTTGGGTAACTTTAAAGCACTATTTTCAACAATTGACATATGGCCTTGATCAATGTAGTCTTGAATTACAGCGTTGTAGCTGGTTTTCAATGATACAGATGATTCAAGTTTTCTCTCCAAAGCAAGAACTTTGTTTAAATGGTAACGACACTTCAAAATGACCCGTATTGTCTCGAGTGACAGTAGAAACAAAAATATTCTCGCATTCATCATCGTCTTTAGCCCACGATGAAGAATCTTCCACATCTTCAGTTTCAAAAAATCGACTGAGAATAGTTTTAATAGGTGTAGTTACAGAACAAAAGTTTTGTATTAAGTTTGTGTTGGGAATGGTTGGACCATTGCCTACAACAACATAACCAAGAGAGGTTTTGATTGCTATTAGTGTGCCTAACGGACCAGTTATTTGAGTCGAGCCTATTGTGATAACAATAGATATTCGTCCAATTAGAGGTTTCACAGTGGAACTTATTCCTTGCACGGAGAAATGTATTTTCGAAGCGCGTAGACCGGTTTGCTTAACACAGCGGAAGGTAATAAAATTTGATTGACTGGCCGAATCCTATAAAAAGCGCACCATTTGTACATTATTATGTATGTCAAGAACTTTTACTATAGCAGTTGAAAACAATACGGTAGTGTTGAGTTCGGCTGAACGAACCAATGACTGCGTTGTACACAAACTTTGTGAAGGCGTAGTTGAGCTGCTAGGTTGGTTATTAGTAGCCGTTTGGTTAATTTGAATGTGTGTGACATCCGGTTTGGAATTCCCAAAATGTAACAACGAATGATGACGACTTCCACACTTTGAACAATTTGATTTCGATTTGCAATTGACAAGACGACAAACTTCTTTATGTTTATCCAATTTAAATCGTTGGTCGGGTGATAGTTTTAAAAATTGTGAACAACTATATGGCAGATGGCTATCATTATTACACATTAAACATTTAGACGTATTAGTGTGCCCAATTCTACGAACTACCAGTGAATTTGTATTGAATCGTGGAGAATTTTGCTTCATAGTACTTTTTCGAGTGGATGTTGTTTTATACAAATTTGTGCTTTGTGAAAAAAGTAGCTTTTTACCTGAACCTTTACAAATTTTAAAACTTCTGAATAGGAGGGTATATCATTCGTTCGACGATTGTCTTGGAATAATTTCTTTGTTTCGGAATCGAGTTTACTTAGAGATAAGTACGACATGATATAATCCAGGAAAACGCTAATATCTAATTTTTGTAATGCGCGATAAGAATTATCAAATGTTTCGACGAATTTATTCAAACATTCAGCTGTAGGATTAGTGATTGGTTTGAATTCGAGAATTTGTTCGAAATAACAATTAGCTAACGCGCATGTATCATGGTATTTTTCAACTAACCGATCCCATATGATATCTTAATTCTCTCCGATAGGGGGTATTCCCATACAAGAGGCTAAAGCCTTTCCCGACAATTGACCAATTAAATGATGAATTTTTTCAGAATTTGAGAGGTTTTTATTTGTATGGATTAAACTATTAAAATGTTCATAAAATAAAATCCATTCTTTGATAGAACCCGAAAAAGTTGGCAGTTCTATCTTTGGTAATTTGGGATTAATAGAACGATTAGTAGAATGAGTTGAAACATGAGTATCCACACTTGGACGTGACTCAGATTTTTTGAAAACATCTTCCGCAGTCAACAAAATGGAACAATAACGATCGTCAAAAGCATCGATAGCCTGAAAATTAGGGACAGAATCTCGAGATATTTTCACTTCAATGTTTTTGATATTATCGATAAGGTTTAAGAAAATTTTCTTTGTTTCTTCCATTGATTGATATATCTCACCTTTTTAGCCAATAAAACCTTCAATTGTTGTTCTAATTACTGTTTCGTCGGCATGATTTATAATTTTTTTTTCTAATAAAACAATTAATAATATTAAAAAACAAAATTAATTTCAAAGAAAATTATTGAAATACAAAATAATGGCGACCACAAATTAGAAATTAATACAATTCTCAAAAAACAAAATTACAAAATCAATAAATTGTCTATTCAATTAATTCAGCCAATGGAAGTAATAAGCAATTACTAGAAACGCAATATTAAGAACGAATACTACCAAACTTTAAGAAGTTATGGTTAATTACAAAATAACTAATACATGTAATGCTACGACACGATTATATCTAAGGAAATTTATAATCAATTATTAAATAAAGGTTTACAATTAATGAAAAATGAACGACATATGAAATACAAAATAAATGCAAAAATGACTACGAAAAATTAATAATTGTAAAATGCTGCAACGACGGAATTTATAATCAATTACAAAATGGTGATAATAATTTGATTGTACCGAACGAAAATTCATTTATTGTATCCTTAAATTAATAAAAAAGAATTATGCAACAATTATACTGATTAACGAACAATTTATTGTATTAACAAACAACTTCACAAACAAAGGGTGTAGTTCATGTCCTGGGATGAATCGAAATTTCATCCGGCTCGATCAGGACCAAATGTTTTTTACGATACGAAAAACTTGTTTATCGAAATTCGACTTACCAATTTTGTAGAACGTTTGTGAAGAAAGTTTTGTGAAGCTTGGGTAAGGTTTGAAATTCGTGGATAAGAAGGATAAGGTGGAGTTTCCCGCACACACTATTTTTACACGTTTTACTATTTTGATAATTCGATTTATTAATGAAACAAACAAAAAAAGATCTGATTTACAACACTAATGATAGAACATACAACAATTATTGGTTTATTTATTTATCATTGAATAAAAATCAATGAACGAAAACTTGAACGAATTTTTTTATGTGTAGAGATTTTTAGCGCTAAGACTACAAACTAACTGATCTTGTTTTTATCAATGCAAAAGAAAACATCAATTTACTATTTATCAAAAATCTCTACAATTGTTGCATAACTCTTAGAACAAAAACTATTTTAATATTCAATAATTACGCCAACAATATCTATTGGCGTAAACAAAAAAAAATTAAAAAAATAAATAAATGTATTTCATTGGCGTCAATGAGAGAGTACATAATAATGTAAGAATACATATGTATACATTAAGCAATGTGCATGAGAAGGAGGTCTTATGAGCCTATGTGTTTTGTTGTGTTGCATGAGACAAACACCAACCACTCGAACAGTTATAAATATTATTCACTGTTTTGAAAAATGTGTTTGTTTATCAAAGCTATAAGACCTCCTTCTCATACACATTGCTTAATATATATATATATATATATATATATATATATATATATATATATATATATATATATATATATATATATAAATTATATTTTCGATCTCGAAATGTATAAAAAAAATACTTTATTTAATTTAACAAAAATACAATATTATAATTTATTTTATTTTAAATACAATAACAATTATACAATTTATAAGTTTTCGCTAGTTCGCTACAATCAAGCGTGCAAGAAGCCAAACTTGTGTAATGAAAAAGACAATCGTTATCAATTTTACAATGACTTATATACTAGTTTTTGTTATTTTAGAAAGTGTCATACTGATTAGAATGTAGTTTAATGTTTAGGACGTTTTTAGAAAGTTATGTTTAAGTAATGTGTACAAAGTACGTCATTACATGTTTGTAGAAAGTTGTGATTAAGTAATGTGTACAAAGTACATCATTACATGTTTGTTTTACAATGTCCATGAAATAGAGAGATAGTTATTTTATATAAACTAATACACATTCCAGGATCTGTAACTCCTCCCTCCTTAAGATGGAGCTTTGAACAGAAAGGTTATTGGGGCTTTATGTGAGAGCTCCACAGGCTCTTGGGGTGCTGAAGGCGTATACTTTGTTGTTTCAATAATTCTAGAACGATTCTTTCTATTTTATAATATTTAAAATAACTAAAAATAAATGTTAAAATAAGATAAATAATTAAGATAAATAATATTTGTAGAAATATGAGTATAATGTTGATATTTGATGAGTTCTAGTTCATTCGTGTTTTCAAGAGTTTTTAAGTTTAATACATCCAGTGTAGAATCGTTGGATAATTGCGTTATTTCCATGTTGTTGATTTGTTCTAGTTTATAAGTAGAAATACTTGATGAGATAGTTCCATAGATTATACCATTAATAATAACCATACATTTGTTATAATGAATATACAGTTTTCCAGTAAATTTGGTGATGTTTTTGCCACAGGTTGTATTAATATTTATAGGTTCATTAACGTAAGCTATTATGTGGTTACTTTCGATTTCTTCTATAAAACTCGTTTCGACAGTGTGATGTAGCGTTCATTGCGCTGGTTCGTTCTGAAGCATTTTTACTTCGCAAGTGTTGATTGAATTATTTTGTAATTGTAATTGCTTACACATATAGAGTTGTTCTATCTGCTTGCAAGGTTTAGTTACGAATGAATACTGCTTTTGATTAAGGAGCAGGTAATTGGATTTTGGGATAATTATTGTATTATGATTTGTGGGCAGAGGCCGTAGCCTGTAGGTTGTGTATGATTCATTGGTCATTTGTGGGATTTGTACAACAAAAATTAGGTTAGTATTGTTGAAATACGCTTTTAATTCTAGGATTTCGTAAATTTGTTCGTCATTATAATTTTGAATGATTTGTGGAAATTTGCTTTTAACAAGTGATAATTCATTTTTATTTAAAATGTGTTTTGATAACAAGCCAAGTTGTGCCAATTGCACTGATTGGATAATGTTATCTACATGATCGGTAAGTGTAGTGATTTGGGTTTGTAAAGAAAAGTAGACTTGGGTGGCAAGTAGTTGATGCTCGATATTACTGTAATTTTTTATTGATTTTGATATAATTTGTAATCGCGTTTGTTCTGTGTTCATGAATTTAGTTATGTTCGAGAAACGTTGGATCATTTGAGAGTTTAGTTTATGTTGATTGTTGATTGAATCTTTGATCAAAAGGGAGTTGTCTTGTAAATTGTTTATCTGTGTGTTTATTTCTAGAGCGTCGTCATTGTCCATATTTCCTGTAATTCTCTTAATTATACTACCTAGTCCGTCTATTAATCCACAAGTATGTCGGTGATTTATTTTAAGAGAGTAAACTTTATCTAATAGATTTTGAACAGACTGTTGAAGATCAGGGTTATAAAAAATGTAGTATTGGCTTCTTATTTAGTTAAAGTATTTTTAATTTCTAAAGTTGTAGTTTCTAAATTATTTAGGTCTACTATATGGATAAGGTTATTGAAGTGAGTAGTAACCAGGGTTTGTCCTAAGTTAAGTGCTAGTAGTCCCTGTGAATGCGTCAAGTCATGTAATTCTATTTGTTGGCTGGTCGCCATTGCGAACCTGCAAAGAAGATTTTCTTTTGAGTAAATTTTGGTTATTTTGTGTTATTAAATCTTGAATTAGGTTTAATTCATTTAGATGATGAGAATTGTAATCGTTAAGGGCGTTATTAGTCTAAGGTTCAATTAATGAGTTTTCTCTAATACCATTGATTACTTCAAAAGGAGTTAATTTAGTAGCAGAATGAATTGAATTGTTATAAGTCAAGACGGCTAATGTGACCATTTCAAGAGATAAGTTTTCTTTCTTAACTCGTAGTACTTTTAGCGTTTCTACAATTGAAGAATGAGATCTTTCAATTGGTGCGTTTCCTTGTGATGTTCTAGCACAAGTAGTATGGTTTTCGATTTGGTAGATGTGTAAGAATTCTTTAAAAATAATGTTTTCGAATTCTAATCCGGGGTCATGAAATATTTTAGATGGTATTCCGTGTCTAGCTAAGTATTGTCTAAAACCTTATAATACTTCTATACCATTTTTAGATGGCAAGGGTATGAGTTCAAGAAATTTAGAAAATTTATCTATGATAGAAAAGTAGATAGATTTTTCAACAAAGAATAAATCTATATGTAGTATTTCGAAGGGTCTTGTTGCTTGTTCGGTTTGATTTTGTTTAAGTTTTAGGGGATGTCTTTCATATTTTGCTAGAGCACAAACTTCACATGAATTTATGTATGTCGTTATTTTCTGTTTCATATTATCGAAATAATATCGTCTCTTTAAGTATTGTAAAGTCTCATCGATGCCTCTGTGTATAGATATATCGTGATAATCTTTTATCAGTTGGTATTGTTCGTCTATGTTTTCAATGTCTTCAAGTATTTTAGTGCAACGTATTATTTTATAATTTTGGAAGTATTATTTATGAATGTTTGTAAATTTAGAAAGAGTCTCGTTATCTGTGTAGACAGCGTTTACTTTATTAGGTGAAAAGTATTGTTTAATAATGTTCGTGATAAATTCATTTTTGAAATAGGGGTTTTCAAATACTTGTCGTTTTCTAGTATTTTTAAAAAATGAAAGATTTGTATGTTTGTTACCGATGGTTTTTTCAAATACTATTTGATTATTGAATTCATTTAATGCTCTTTCTGCGATAGGTATGCCTTTATAGAGGTTTTCGTCGGCTGAATGTTGGGTAGATACTTCAACATCAACAGACTGAGTTTCGTTGTTATTGGGCTGTATACGAGAGAATGCATCTGCATTGGTATTTTGCTTACCAGGTTTGTAGTCAATAGAAAAATCATACTCGGAGAGTTTGATCATCCATCTTGTTAATTTTGAGTTAGGTTCTTTGAGGGAATGAACCTATTTTAAAGGCTTGTGATCGGTTAAAATTCTAAATTTTCTTCCGTACAAGTAGGGTCTGAAAGTTTACATGCCCATACAATTGCTAGTAATTTTTTCTCTATCGTGGAGTAATTACATTCAGATTTGTTAAGTGTACGTGAAGCGTAACTAACGGGTTTATCTGAGCTAGGTGTTCCTTGGGATAGGACATCTGTTGTTAGGATAAATGGTTTTTCGAAATCAGGGTATTGTAATATAGGATCATTACTGAAAAGTGTTTTACAGTATTCAAAACATTCCCTGTATTTTGTATCATTTATATTAATGACTGTGCCTTTCTTTAGACATTCTGTCATAGGTTTAGTTATTTTGGCAAAATTATTAATAAAGCGCCTATAGTAACCGATTAATCCTAAGAATGATTTGATTTCTGTCACTGTTTTTGGTATTGGGAATCTCTTTACAGCGTCTAGTTTCTTAGGGTTAGGTTTTATACCTTCCGTAGTGACTACATGTCCTAAGAATTCGATTTCTTTATGGAGAAATTCACATTTGTCAAGCTGTACTTTAAAATTTGATTTTCTGAGTTTGTCAAATACTTTGCGTAACATGTCAATATGTTCGGTTAGTGAAGATGAGTAAATTATGATATCGTCCATATAGACTAATACTCCTTTACCTATGTACTCACGTAACATATTGTCCATTACTCTCTGAAAGCTAGCAGGAGCGTTCTTTAAACGAAAAGTCATTCGAGTGAATTCATAATGACCATTGTCTACTGAAAATGCAGTTTTTGGGATATCTTTCGGATTCATTTCGATCTGGTGGAAGCCACTGGCAAGATCTAAAGTGGTGAAGTATTGACTTTTTCCTAGCTTGTCTAAAACGTCTGTTATGTTTGGTAGGAGATATTTGTCATCGACAGTTTTTTCGTTGAGTTTTCTGTAGTCTATGACCATACGCCATTTTTGTTTACCTGACGCGTCGGCCTTTTTGCTAACTATCCAGATGGGTGAGCTCCAGGGTGAGTTAGAAGGTCTTACTATATTTTTTTCCAACATCTCGTTTATTTGTCGAGTCACTTCATCTTTGTGTATATAGGGGTATCTGTATGACCGTGTATACATTGGTATGTCGTCTGATGTATGTATAGAGTGTTTAACATCTGAAGTGAAAGTCATGTCTTGGTCTGGATTATGAAATATGTCACTATAATTAGAACAGAGCTTAAGGGTATTATTTCTTTCTTCTTTGTTCAAGTGGGATGTACGTAGATTATCTACAGCGAATTGGTAATCGTATGCGTTCTTGTTTTCAGTGTTGTTAAGTCCTACTTGTCTAATTTTATGAATGCGTTCTGCACGGATTGGTTGAGAAATTATTATTTTTTGTTATTTTTGTGAGTCGTTAGTCACAAGTACCTTAGCAATGAAGTTATTTGCTTTGTATACGCCAGATAAGATTTTTATTTTATCGTCAATTTCAACATGGGGGATTAACACGTCGCCATTCTTTATGTTGGTTTTCATGGAGATAAATTTTTGTTCGTTTCCGCTATTAATGTGAATTTGGGGCCTATCGAGGGGTTTTAAGTGTAATTTGTTTATGATTCCATTTACCGATTATTCCGTCAAAAAAATGATGGAATTTAAATATGAGAGAGAATATGGGTTTGTCATTATTTTAATTTGGTAAATAGTCGACTCTGACTTTCTGCGTTATATTATGTTCTTTCAATGCAGTTTTTACGATTGTATTAGTTGGAATAGTTGTTGGGAAATAAATGAGATGTTTTGGGTCGAGAAAATTGTTGTCAGCTCCAGTATCGATTAAGAATCGTAACTTATCGATCTTAATATACGGGAGAGTACCGTTGGTTTTGTGGTAATTTAGCTCTAACAGTCCGGAAGATCGGATGTCAAGGCTACATTCGTAAAATGTTCATCTTCATTATTTTCTAAATATTCGTTCGTATCGTTATAAGGATCGAGTGTTTGATCGTGCGAAAGGTCATAATATTCGTCCTCTTGATGGTCGTAGGTTTGATCGCAAATTTTATCGTCAGTTTCGGTATTATGTAATACTTTTCTTGTATTACCTGAACTAATGTCCATTGGGGTTGGTCTAAATGGTTGTTGTTGTTGTGGTCTATAAGTACTGTTTATGGGTTGATTTGATTGTTGAGGTCGGTATTGTTGCTGTGCAAGGACAGGAGGTCTTTGATGTGAGGCTAGATTTTTATAAAAAGGGTTTTGATTGTTGTACATTGGGGAATTTGACTGTTGTGGTGGATTGAAATTACTATTATATGAGTTATTTTGAGGATTTGGTGGTGGTCTAAAGTTAGAGAAATTATTCACGGGTCTCTGCATGTAATGCGGGGTGTAATTAGCTTTTTGTTGTTGCATTATGGGTTTTGAGTTATGAATAGGTCTCCTGTGATTATCTGAATTATAACTAGGATGCCTATTGTTAATCTTAAATCTGTCTAAATTGGATTGCTGCATACTTAACTCGTTTAAACATATATCGTATGCGTTTTTGATTGAGGATGGATTATTAGCCCTAACTATGTATCCTAGTTTATCTAACCTGCTATCTATCTAACTAGTATCTAAACCTGCAATGAATGATTTTAGCACAATCATTACGTTCATATCTGTTTGTCCTAGTATATAGTCGGCGGGTTTCGATTGGTCGATTTAATTTACCAATGCCGTTTGTAGATCAGATACTTGTGCGAAATAATGTTCTAAGGGCTTATTACCTTGTGAAATAGTATTAAGCCGATGAAGTATTGTTTCTACAGTGCGTCTATCGGAGAACTGAGTTCTTAAACTGTGTTTCGATAGTTGTCCAGTCTGCTGGGTCTCCTATGGAAACTAATACATCAATCGCTTTGCCGATTATCTTATTTCGCACTAGGTCTGTGATTATTTTTTTATTTGAAACATCGGTTGCTGCGTTAACTATTCTATTTGCATTACGCAAAAATCGGTTTAAAGTTCCAGAGGAACCATCAAAAGTTGAAATGTTTTTCAACAAATCCATTACAGTTAATGTGGAAGCCATTGCTGTAATTTCGTTACTAATATTAAGGCTAAAGTTATCGTTCAATTTAATTGATTCAAGTATTTAAATTTTTTATTTGTTAAATCCACAGAGTCAGCGTCTGAGTCTGTGTTTGAAGAGTCCGAATCGTCTGAGGAAATCGATTTTTGTATTTCAACAGGGGAAAATTTGGATTTGCGTGTTTTGGGGAATTTGGGCATTAAGGATATTATAAGCAATAATCAAAAGTAATGTTACTCACAGTTGGATTAAGAACAACATCCACATTATGTTTTAACAATTTAGTGTTAATTGATGAGCCAGAATTAATTCCACTTGCTTCAATATCCACTTGAAGTGTTCAACAATTAACTACAATGCTGCTTAATTTCCAAGACACAATTTTTCGATTGAAAAATATAATAATATTTATTTGTTCAGTAGATTCTATCCATTAAGCATAGAAATGCATTCTTAAATTTCACTAAGTCGATTTTTGTACTTTTTAATGTGACTTTACGATGGACGCTGATAGTGCTGTAGTAACGACACTATCCTACCGGCTGCGCCAATTATATTTTCGATCTCGAAATGTAAAAAAAAACTACTTTATTTAATTTAACAAAAATATTATAATTTATACAATATTATAATTTATTTTATTTTAAATACAATAACAATTATACAATTTATAAGTTATCGCTAGTTCGCTACAATCAAGCGTGCAAGAAGCCAAACTTGTGTAATGAAAAAGACAATCGTTATCAATTTAACAATGACTTATATACTAGTTTTTGGTATTTAAGAAAGTGTCATACTGATTAGAATGTAGTTTAATGTTAAGGACGTTTTTAGAAAGTTATGTTTAAGTAATGTGTACAAAGTACGTCATTACATGTTTGTGGAAAGTTGTGTTTAAGTAATGTGTACAAAGTACGTCATTACATGTTTGTTTTACAATGTCCTTGAAATAGAGAGATAGTTATTTTATATAAACTAATACACATTCCAGGATCTGTAACTTATATCTGTAACTTATATGTATATATATATATATATATATATATATATATATATATATATATATATATATATATATATATATATATATATTGTAACGGTTGAAAAGTGTTCAACCGTTCGATGAATGTCTTTTATTTATTTATTTATATATTTTTTGGATTATTGACGTGAATTCGACGCGACTGGTCGCTGGTGCTACCTGAAGCTGGTGACACCGGGGCCAGAAACGAAGAGAACGGCTTCGAAATCCGATGTCGCTGTTGAACTTTATAATTTTAATTATTTTGTATTTATTATTTTTTTATTTTTGTTAAGTTAACCGCACGCATTAAATAATTACCGATCTCGCTCAATCATCGATCATCGACATGGAGGTTGGAATGGTGTACGAGGAGCCGAATATTTGTATGGAGGTTTGCAACATCCACTACCGCTAGTCAACTGGTTGCGATATTTGTAAAAAAACACTTTTTAAATAATTACATAAAAATTGTTGTTGGAATTTAAAAAACATAACAGTCCCGTATTATGGACTTGTCGAATTGGTGATCGTTAAAATAAAAGTTCGAGTTATGATGAACAATTAGACAAGGCATATTTCTGTTGTACGATGGTTGAAAATGATCATATTCCAGATGAAATAATGCATCGTTATGTTGAGTTATTGGATGAATTATTGCTGGGTGCTGAAATACAAAGTAGCATCTGCAATATCATATTATTAAGGCACATAAAAAAAAAAATTGATTATTCCTAAATCCGATCCTGGTGTTAAAATTTAAAACATTTAGTGACAAACTAGTGACAAAATTGTGTGTTGTTTTGTTTGTTTTCTTGTGACGGACTTTGCGAGGGACAAGGATTCTGATTTCGAAAGCCGAACGATTCGCATCGTATTGAAATTTATTGAGCCGATTTTTTTTTGAACTGTTGAAGATTATTGTTATTTTTTTTTAAATTTTTATCGTGTTTTTTGGATTTGTTGTTGTTCACCGAAACGTTGATTCGAGCGAGGTTTGGTGGTAAATTTTTGCGTGTGAGCGTGTTCACGAAAGTAGACTTTTTATAAATTATTATTTCGAATCATTTTTTTTTAATTAGTTCATTTTGATTTGTAATTTTTTTTTGGTTTAATATCAAATTTCGTTAACACGTTCTGGTACTGTATTTAAATAAATTTATTTTCTGCTCGATATGTAATTTTGTTTATTTGTTAAATTCGAGGATTTTATTTAATTTTTTTATATTATTGAATATTTAAACTTTTGTTGTGAATAAATAATTTATTATTTTTTGTTATTGTTTTTGTTTCGTAATTTTGTTTATTTGTTTACTCATAATCAGACGAGTGTCCACTTTTCTGACCTGCCACCCAGAGCAAGGGTTGACGAGCTGCCGTGTCGAATTCGTGAGTGGTACTCTATAAAAACCTGGCGCCCAACATAATTTTTTTGTTTCGAATTGCTAAATAAAATGCGGCTCTTGCTTTGACGACATCATTTGAGACAAAAAACCATAAATTATTTAATCAGTTTACTTTTATATAGCGAGCTCTCAGTCTATTATAACATTGTTTGTTATTGTATACCTACCGTTTAGTTTACATCTTCGCATAGTAGATCTCCCACGAGTATGAGAGAGTACATATATATATATATATATAGCGATTTCTATAAAATGCGGCTCTTGCTTAGTAGATCTCCCACGAGTATGAGAGAGTACATATGAGAGAGTACAAAATGCGGCTCTTGCTTTGACGACATCATTGGAGACAAAAAACCATAACTTTTTTAATCAGTTTACTTTTATATAGCGAGCTCTCAGTCTATTATAACATTGTTTGTTATTGTATACCTACCGTTTAGTTTACATCTTCGCATACTTCTCCCACGAGTATGAGAGAGTACATATATATATATATAAACTCTATAAAAACCTGGCGCCCAACATAATTTTTTTTGTTTCGAAACAAAAAAATAA
This sequence comes from Nineta flava, assembly GCA_963920215.1. Lineage (NCBI taxonomy): Eukaryota > Metazoa > Arthropoda > Insecta > Neuroptera > Chrysopidae > Nineta > Nineta flava. The sequence continues at coordinate 46,048,318 of OY986043.1, read as the reverse complement.
TATATATATATATATGCATAATATATATATATATAAATATATATATATATATATATTTATATATATATATATATATTATTTTTTTGTTTCGAAACAAAAAAAATTATGTTGGGCGCCAGGTTTTTATAGAGTTTATATATATATATATATATATATATATATATATATATATATATATATATATATATATATATATGTACTCTCTCATACTCGTGGGAGAAGTATGCGAAGATGTAAACTAAACGGTAGGTATACAATAACAAACAATGTTATAATAGACTGAGAGCTCGCTATATAAAAGTAAACTGATTAAAAAAGTTATGGTTTTTTGTCTCCAATGATGTCGTCAAAGCAAGAGCCGCATTTTTTAGAAATCGCAGTGGAGGCAGAGAGTGAGGGTGGGGGGTTATTCGTGTAGAGTTTTATAAAAACAATGAAACAGAAAATTACATTTTGAAAATAGAAATTGAAAGAATAAGTTCCCAAAAGTTTAGGCCTAACCGCTCCCAGAAGCGGTAAGATAGTTAACTATCATTTTAAATTGAACTCATAAGATATAGTTCTGCAAGTTTGTTTAGACTTGCCAGTTTACGATACAATTAGACTTTTTACCAATTTGCAGAAGTTAAAAGTGAAGCTAAATGATCAAAAAATTTAACTTTCGGCAAAAATTTGTATGTATTAAAAACATAGTAATTTAAAAAAATTGTTAATTTAAAACATGCATAAATAAGTATAATGGAATTATATTCAATTTAACCTTGTAATTATGTTGTAGCGAAATAATAGAAGTTTAATCGGAGGAGTTTTATGATTATCTTTAAAAAATATAAAAAATAAAAGCATTCCTCTTAAAAAGTATTAGCATAACTTCAATGTTAAAAATGGTTAATAGTTTGATTATCGATTAACTAAGAATAGAATAATAATTATCTATTATAGAACCGATTACTTGAATCAAATTTAAATATAATGAACCTTATATGCGCGGCGATAAGGGAAACATATTTTAAAGTAGAAGGACAACTTATTTTAACTATATTTAAAAAATGACCATTGCTTGGTGATGAAATATTTTAGAGATTTCATCTTATAATTATTATAAGCTAAAAAAGAATGTAAAATATTTCTCTGTTAGCATTAACAATAACAGCGATATCATGGTTATTAAAAATAAGTTTATTTTGGCCTTTTTCTCTGTATTAAAAAGACAAATAGTTTATTTTTCATGTAATGACAATGTAGTTTCTTCCTCTCCTAGGCATGGTAGGATCTTGTAGTTGGTGGAGAGGCTTTAGTGCATCCATCGATGAAGGGCTTTGCTACGCCGTTGGTAACTATGTTACTGGCAGGAATACCCACGCCGGACAGGATAGTCTTGAGAAGCATGACCAAGAAACCATGTAAAAACCTTAGCTATGGTGCGAGGCATTGTGCCAAGAGATCTAGCCGAAGGCTAGGGCAGCAGGGTTAAATGCTATCATAAACAATCTCCCTGGAGCAACTGGCGAACTCCAATGTATCAACGCCCTCCCCATCAAATGGCCGATGGGGTAGTACACGGCCCGATTTTTATCGTGGGAACAAAATGGATAAACACAATAAAGAAAATAATAAGTCTGGGGCTCAAATCCCCTCAAAAAGTGAATCAACCGAGGCTGTACAAGCAAACCTCGCCGAGACACAAAAAACTGCAGGTACATCCAGCCCAGCAGAAAATATGGACGAAAAAGTCCAGAATCCTTTCCTGAAGGTGGAAATGAAAAATCTCTCGGGTGCAGCCCAGAGAAAAGCATTTGAAAAGAAAGCAAGAGCTGAGGAGAAACCGATTCCTCCGATAAAGAGAAAAATCCGGACAAAAAAACCCACAGCTCTGGTTTTGTCAGAAACAGTGATACCTGTAGGGTCTGACTCAGGGAATCAACCCTCGAAAAACCCACAGGAAAAGAGACTGAGATCTGAAGATGGGACTCCAAGCCCGAAACAGATCTCGAAAAAACGAAGAAAGGGGGAACAGGCAAGTGCTATTAATACCTTTGCTGAAACCGCCGCAACAACAAAGATATGCATTGCATTGCGGGGGTATCCTGAGGTCAAAATGACTCAGGAACAATCCGAAGAGGTTCAACTCTCGATGCTACAAACCCTTATTAGCCAAGAGCTCGTTGAGGGCCCACAATATCGGGGTTGCCACCTGGACAGGGGGGCCCTCGTTGTGCGGTGCATAGGATCAACAGCTATAAACTGGCTCATGGAGAACGTCCCGTATATCAGACCATGGGACGGAGCGGAACTTGTGGTCGGGGATGCAAGAGCCATGATGAACACATCAAAGGTTCTGCTGTATACTCCCCAGATCTATAACACCGTTGAAACGGGCAAAGTGATCAAAACTCTTCGAGTGCAGAATGCAAATCTGCACACTCAAGAGTGGCCAAGTATCAACAGCACGAGGGCCAATGCAGGTTACACCATCGTACTGGAGGTGGATGCAGCGGATCTGGGGTTGATTCAGGACCGAGGGTTTAAATTATACCTCGGGCTTGATCAAGTCAACCTTAGACCACTGAATACATCAAAAAGAAAAAAGAATGTCTGATCTTCGGATGCTTCAGATAAACCTCCACCACAGTAAGGCGGCCTTCGCTGTCTTCCGTCAAAGTGTGCTGAAAAAGGGAATCTCCATAGCTCTGGTCCAGGAACCTTGGGCTGTTAACCATAAGATTCTTGAACTAGGAGATACTATAGGACAAATTATCTACGATAAAACCTCGGAGAGACCCAGAACTTGCTTTTATGCAAGAAAAGACATCAATGTCTTGTCGCTGTTAGAATTTTGCCAGAGAGATCTAACAGTAATAAAAGTAAAATACAGCATGGGAAGCGGAACTGAAGTGGTAATCATCGCTTCGGTCTACCTACCCTATGATGCATCTACTGCACCACCATCAACAGAGATGGAAGACCTGATCCAGTATTGTGTGAAAAAAAACCACCAACTGATCATGGGATGCGATGCAATCGCGCATCACACTGCGTGGGGTAGCACAAACTCAAATACAAGAGGTGAGTACCCCTTTGATTATATCATAGCTAACAACTTAGATATAGTTAATCAAGGCAACAAGCCGACTTTAATTAACAAAGTGCGGAAGGAAGTCATTGATGTAACATTGAGAGCTTATGAAATCAGTGGTTAAATCAAGAAATGGCTAGTGTCCGATGAACCATCTGCATCGGATCCCAGACAAATCTATTACAATGTGGAGGTGAGAACAAACCAATGTCTAATATACAATATCGGGATCCGAGGAGAACCAATTGGGACGAATATAATTCGTTACAAAAGTTCAAACTCGCCACAATTCCGAAAAAAGTTAACACAGTATTGGACATTGAGCTTACTGAAACTGAGCTTCAGCATGCAATAATTAACTCCTTCCAAGAAAACTGCCCGAAGGTCTCACAAAACATCAGCAGGTCGACTTGTTGGTGGAATGAGGGCCTAAGGAGTCAGAGGCGAAGTGTTCGCCAGCTATTTAACAGAGCAAGGAGGTTGGGAAACTGGGATAATTACCATGAAGAAAGCCAAAGTGGACACATGGAGGAAGCTCTGTCAATGCTTATTGAAAACACATCTGAGGGAGCAAGACTCCATCGTATCCTGGCGAAGAAACCCCCTGACACCATCAGCTCACTTCGTAAACCCGATGGTGAGTATACTAGCTCTGCGAAGGATACACTCGAGACACTGCTCCGGATTCATTTCCCGGATTCGGTGGCAGTGGACGGTGAAAACCCTTCTCAAGAGCAGCTTAACCAGAGTCTCCCGCCGACTGGCGAGGACTGGAGTAAGCGGTGATTGCCATTAGCCGATCAAAAATCGAATGAGCAATAAACTCATTCGACCCTTACAAAGCACCGGGACCAGATGGGATGTACCCAGTTCTTTTACAAAAAGGAGCAGAGCATCTTTTAACTCTGCTTGGTCATATATTCAGGGCAAGCCTGGCTACGGGTTATATCCCCACCGTATGGAAGCAAGTAAGAGTGACGTTCTTGCCAAAACCAAGGAGGCTTAATCACTCCACGGGAAAGGACTTTAGACCAATTAGTCTGTCATCATTTCCACTGAAAACAATGGAACGACTAATAGGATTTCATTTGACTCAGGGGGCATTGTCAAGAAATCCGCTTCATGCCAAGCAACACGCGTATCAGGTGGGGAACTCCTGTGAATCAGCCCTCCACATCCTAATATACAGGATTGAGGAGGGATTCGCAAGGAAACAAACCACCTTGTGCGTTTTTCTTGACATAGAGGGGGCATTTGACATTGCTTCTTACAATTCCATGGTTGATTCTGCAGGTCGGCACGGAGTTGAAGCTTTTGCAGGTGGATAAAATCAATGCTGATAGGAAGAAGAATACAAACTTCTCTTTTCGGAGAGTCTGTCACTGTGAGGGCCGCAAAGGGATGTCCACAGGGTGGTGTATTATTCCCACTCCTGTGGAGCCTGACAGTGAACAGCTTACTGACAAACCTCAACCAAAATGGATACTATACACAGGGTTACGCGGACGACATTGTAATTGCAATCCTGGGACCCTGTGAAGACACAATCTCGGAGCTTATGCAAAACGTTCTTAGAATCGCACAGGAATGGTGTATCAATCAGGGATTGAAAATTAACCCTAGTAAGACCGCACTAATTCCATTCACACGTAAAAGGAAGGTGGATAACATAAAACCACCAATCCTCTTCGGTGAAAGTTTACATATCACAAGGGAAGCCAAGTTCTTGGGAGTAATGCTGAACTCCAAACTAACATGGAACCCTCATCTGGAATATATAACAAATAAGAGCAAATCTTCTCTCATGCTTTGCAAGAGAGCTTGTGGAAAAGTCTGGGGTCTAAAATCCAAAATGATCCACTGGCTCTACACAACAGTAGTCAGGCCCATTATAACCTATGCTGCTCTAGTGTGGTGGCCAAAAGTTTAGCAGATTAATGCGTGCAAAAAACTGTCCAGGATCCTGAGACTGGCCTGCTTGTGCATCACTGGATCCATGAGCAGTACACCTACAGCGGTCATGGAAGTCATACTGGGGCTGCCTCCGCTAAGCATTGGTGTAACAGCTAAAGCGAGATCCAGCGCCTATAGATTGTCTTGCAATAACAACTGGATTAATAAAAATCAGGTTGGACATGCAAGTATCGTGGGAACATCAATTATCTCAGACCCCGTCTTTGTAATGGGCACAGATATACTTCCCAAGACATACTCCTTCTCAAAACCTTTCACTGTTGTATGTGAAAGGGCCATGTGGTCGGAAGGAGAACCACCCTACCTCTGGAAAGGAATCGCCTGGTATACATACGGATCCAAAACTGAAGAAGGGGCCGGGGCGGTAATCTACGGTGAGAGACAAAAAGCAAACATAAGCCTTAACTTGGGGAAATATGCCACGGTCTTCCAAGCAGAAGTCTACGCCATACTGGTTTGCGTGAGAACCTACGTAGAGGCTACATAAACCAGGACGTATGCATTCTGTCGGACAGTCAAGCTGCTTCTTGTCTGGAACTGAGGTCACCTCAAGGGTAGTCAAGGATTGTCTGGAGGAACTTCTGAAACTGGCAAAACGGAACAATGTAAAATTGATCTGGGTGCCGGGTCACAGTGGTTTCGAAGGAAACGAAGAAGCGCATACCTTAGCAAAAAAGGGAGTCGGAATGCCAGTAATGGGCCCAGACCCTATTTTAGGAATTCCAAAGACTGCCTGTAAACAAGTGATCAACGAGTGGTCAAATGCTTAACACCTTGATCACTGGGAAAAAGTACCGCGGCAAGAGCTCGGGAAGGTACTGCTTCAGAGTGCAACAAAGAGGCTATCTCTCGATGCACTGAGGCTGAACAGGATGCAACTGTGGAGGGTTACCGGGATCATTACCGGGCATTATTCCATGCGGAAGCATCTGCACACAATGGGACTCCATAACAGGTCCACCGTGTGTATATTGTGTGGCGAGGAGGAGGAAACATCCAGCCACATAATCTTTGATTGCGCACCTCTGTGTTACACCAGATACAGGATATTCGGTGCATCTCACGCCGAATATATGAACCTTCGGCAGGACCTGATAAGCAAACTCCAGGCTATTGTCAACATATGGAAGAAGCGAGTCTCGTCAGACTGATGTAGAAGGGGGAGCACAATGGACCATAGCGTCGAAGTGCAATAGTTTTTTACCCCGATATTAATCAATCAATCAATGTCCTTTCATATTCTCTATTTGAAATTTGTATCATAGTGCTACATCTACTACAATAAAAATAATTGGATTTTTGCATTATGAATTATATAAATATTCATGAATAATACAATACGATATACGATATTCATGAATAAAACAATGTATTTTGTAGCTTATCAACTTGTGACGAAATGTTTTTCGCCACATAAAATTATCCAACATCAAAATACCTCAAATAAAATTTGGAGCATGAAAGAGGTGAAATGGTTGAAATAACTCGTGGAACATCTGAACTCTTTCTCGAACTACCGGTAGTTTTTCGGCGAAAGAGGGTCTTTCTTAAGCGGCGGTAAATGTGACGAAATGTTTTTCGCCACATGAAATTATCTAACATCAAAATACCTCAAATAAAAAATAAATTACAAAAACAGTTTTTAACAAACCTAATTCACCACTGACGACAACAACAAAACAACATAGAAGACAACAACAGAGGTGTAATGGTCGGTGGATAAATATACTAAGACAGTTCACTTACTTTTGGATAGTCGAGCGGTCGAATGCATGCGTCAGCAACAGAATCAATAATTATCTTGAAACTCGAATCCAAATCGATTCAGTGAGTAATCACAAGAATTTGATTCTGTTGTCAGACAATTGTATTCGATTGTGAGATTTATCCAAATTACAATGTATTTACATCTGTACATCAAATTATTTAAAAAAAAATAATAATAAATAACTATATAGTTCATTACAATTTTTTACTATATATTATGTTAAAAAAACCTTTGAATTTAATCATCAGTCAATCATCAGTCAAATTGGAACTTGAACAAGGAAATTAAAATTTGTAAAAAGTAGTTCAGTAAATTTTCGTTTCATTGGGGGCTCAACCGGGATTGATTGTTTTTATCGTTCAAGTTCCATTTGCTATGCCACCGACGAAGCCAACGAGCATGTGTGACATCTCCAACACAGTCACCATACATTACCTTAAATTGGATGCTTGCTGGAAAAATTTACACTGGGCGAATAAACATGTGGGTTTTGGCAACTAAGGAGCACACCACCTGCAAAACGATGTGGGCTCGAAGAAAACTACACGACCTTTTACACCAGATACTGCCGAATTGGAGCATGAAAGAGGTGAAATGGTTGAAATTACTCGTGGAACATCTGAACTCTTTCTCGAATCACCTGTAGTTTTTCGGCGAGAGAGGGTCTTTCTTAAGCGGCGGTAAATGTGACGAAATGTTTTTCGCCACATAAAATTATCCAACATCAAAATACCTCAAATAAAATTTGGAGCATGAAAGAGGTGAAATGGTTGAAATAACTCGTGGAACATCTGAACTCTTTCTCGAACTACCGGTAGTTTTTCGGCGAAAGAGGGTCTTTCTTAAGCGGCGGTAAATGTGACGAAATGTTTTTCGCCACATGAAATTATCTAACATCAAAATACCTCAAATAAAAAATAAATTACAAAAACAGTTTTTAACAAACCTAATTCACCACTGACGACAACAACAAAACAACATAGAAGACAACAACAGAGGTGTAATGGTCGGTGGATAAATATACTAAGACAGTTCACTTACTTTTGGATAGTCGAGCGGTCGAATGCATGCGTCAGCAACAGAATCAATAATTATCTTGAAACTCGAATCCAAATCGATTCAGTGAGTAATCACAAGAATTTGATTCTGTTGTCAGACAATTGTATTCGATTGTGAGATTTATCCAAATTACAATGTATTTACATCTGTACATCAAATTATTTAAAAAAAAATAATAATAAATAACTATATAGTTCATTACAATTTTTTACTATATATTATGTTAAAAAAACCTTTGAATTTAATCATCAGTCAAACTGTCAGTCAAATTGGAACTTGAACAAGGAAATTAAAATTTGTAAAAGTAGTTCAGTAAATTTTCGTTTCAAACTATTAATTAAAATTTTATCTAAACAAAATTTTATTCTTTAATGCGTATCAACCAATATGGCCATCTTCAGAAAAATTCCTAAATAGTGGTTAAGCTACAAAATACGTTGTTTTATTCATATTATGAATTACTTATATGATATTACTCTATACCTTGAAACAAAAATTTGTTGAAAAAATGTAATTAAATTTTTTCAAAAGATAATAAATTAAAGTAAGTAAAGTTAAAAATAAATAAAATAAAATTAATTAAAGAGTAAGATCATTTAATAAAGACAGAGTGGAAAGAACTTCGTGCTTGGCCCATTAAATAATTCCTGAAAAATATATTGTATCAGATGGTACACATCACCATAGTGAGCAGGAATTATCTCCAGAGATACGTCTATCGTCAATGGCCTTTTCAAGGCCCCCTTACTCATATGAAAAGATATTAAATAAAGTACAATTTTTAAACAACAACAATTTATTTACAAGCACCCAAAGATGCATAAAGTTATGTACTCTATTTACAAAATTATATTCTCTAAAGAAATGAACAAAAATTGTTGTTACAGAAAAAGTGAAAAAATATTAACATACCAAGATCGAATAGTTTAAAGTGATCACTCTGAGACATTTACAATGCGAAGACGTCGTTACAAGTCCAACCGTGATCAATTGAATCCATAACTTTAAGTAAGCAGTGAACAAAACCTAAGTGTTTGAAACTCCTATGGGAACTGTAAAATTATTAGAATAATTTTTAATAACGTCACATCAGTTTTGGCGAAAATTTACAAGTTAGTAATAAATTATATAAGACTAGGCCGAAAGCCATTTATAGAGTAAATAACATAAATAAGCCAATAACCTCCATATATATATGGATCACTGCTCATCTCGTCAAATGGCCTCCATACAGATGGACTCATAAAACTAGTTTAAGACAAGGATATGTGAAAACATATCATTGCACAAGTGTTTCGAAGAAAACAGAAAAAAAATTCTTAAAATAATCAGTATAAAATAATTCTTTTGCTTTTTTTAATATTAAGGAAGCAAGGAGAAAACTGAACAAATCAATACAAGTAGAAAAATCGAATACAAAATAACGAATAAACAAAATAAGGTAAAAGATGATATATAAATTTAAGATAAATTTTGAATAAGTAATAATAAAAACAAAAAATGAAGAAATAAATGTTTTTTCTTCTCACTTTGACCTAGAATAAAGAATATTAGTGAAAAAAAAAGTAAATTAAAGTCTACACTAGAGAAAAAGAAAGCTACAATAGAAGTTATATAACAAGGAATCAATAACGGTATATAGAAATTAATTTAAATTAGCAGCTTGTCAATATTAGTGAAAAAAAAAGTAAATTAAAGGCTACACTAGAGAAAAAGAAAGCTACAATAGAAGTTATATAACAAGGAATCAATAACGGTATATAGAAATTAATTTAAATTAGCAGCTTGTCTTTAATACGGTGTAAAAAAATTTTAATGTAACGTTAAATATTAGAAAGAAATTTTATATCTATTTAAGAATAGTCACTGTATGAATTAAGAAAATAAGTGCACTAAACCTTTTTAAGGTGAGAAACGTGTACCTTTCGAAATTGACCAGAATTAGGATCTTGTAATTGCTGAGACGACGGTGAGTTGAACCTGACAATTTTCCATCAGAACCGAAAGTTGCCATGTTGTGCATATTTTTCACCATAACCAAATCATCAATATGGAAATTAGAAATTTCTGGTTTGTCGGAATAGCGCCTTAAAGTTCAGCGTCTGGAGAGAGCGATAGCATTACGTACATGTTCCACAGACATCATATCATCAACCAACTTTATATTATAGAATGATAAGAACTGTTGTAGTTGTATTATATAAATAATAATATCTCAGACCAACATTTATGGTCATGATCATCCATCTCTAATACTGTTGAATAAATTCTATTTTAAAGTGACCATTTCCAAAATATTAGTATCAGAATTGTAATATTTAAATTTTCAATATTAGTCGAAGTAAACGAATATCTATTAGCAGACTTCAAACGAATAAACTACATCAATGTGCGACGAAATTTCAAATAAGACGATGAAAGCAGATATAAAAGATACATGTCGAGTAGGATGGTTCTTATATATATCACAAATCTCACCCTGATACACATACGCTTAGTGGTTTAGGTTAGGTAATACACGAAAACATTTTTTTTATTTTGCAAAGTTTTTAAATATTTAGTCATACCGTTATGATTTATTTGATGAAAATACTCAAGCATAATATCTAGTAGATTTTCCGGTAATGCGACTCTACGAAAACGATTTCCCCCCACAAAGTTTCCCAAAATACCATCGCGAATATAGAAATATATGACATTTTTACCGAATTAATTTCAAAATGAATGAATTTCAATATTGAGATCTCTCTGAGAGATACGTACAGACACATAGCCCTATGGTTTCGCAAGAATTAAGAAGAAAACTGGATAAAATTCCAAAGCAATTTCATTTTCCAATAATTAAAGAAACATAAGTTTTAAATTTACATAGTATTAGGTTTGCTGTGACTTGTGCTACGTGAAGCGTTAAAACTCTCAGTAATTGATTAGGCGCTTGCAAAAATAAAATATGAAAATAAAGGTTTGTGCCAGAAGGGCGAAACAACTTACGCATTGAAAAGATACTTTCTTCTAGCACGATGAAATGAAGACAAAGATATGAAACTAAAAGTCGAACAACTCGATTCTGACACAACTTGATTAGTAATTGACATTTTCAAACAAAAACTCTTAAAATTGAAATAAATTGCAACTAATGGTACAGTTGAAATTTTTTTGTATAATATTACCTAAAAAATATTCAAAGCAGTAACTGTCCAAAAAAGAGGAAAAATAAAATAATATTTTAAGGAAAATATTAATTTATAATTTAAAGAATATTTGAAAAAGAAATGATGTTTTGAGAAAACTCTCTCAAAATATCATTTTAAAGGAATTGAATCATAGGAATGAAAGTTCAAAGTAACAAAACAATTAAAAAATTAAACATTTAAGTTGCAAGTAAGAAAAAATTAATTTAAACTATACAAATATGCCAAGGAATGGCGAAACCGAAAATCAAAATAAAGTATTTAAAGAGATATAAAGTATTTTATATCTCTATTATAATAAAGTATTTTAAGATAAGATTTCGAATCATAAGAAATTCATCAAACGCAAAAGGGCAAGAAAGAAATCAACTATTGGTTAAAGAACCAAACAGCTTGACATAAAGAAGAAATAAACTGTTGATTACAAGATCAATCAATTTATCCAAGAATTACACTGATTTAGTGATCAATGCAATATTTCGACTTTAAGCCGAGAAAGAAAATTATAAAATAACCTATTCTACAATGTAAAAAATGTTATACCGAGAAAGTACATTCCCAGACAAGACCAAAAAAAAATTTTGACTTTAAAATTTATAGTCAAATTAAGGTAAACGGGAATACAATCAATTGAGAATTGAACCCAGTCATACAAATTTTTCTTTGAGAGAATAAGTTTTCAAAGAATCGAAATTATTCAAAAAGATATGAATTTAATAATTATACAAAAAGATATGAATTTAATACTAACCAATACCTTATCAACGTCACTAAGCACTCATAGGATATGGGATACCAAGGAGTTATTGTCAAGAGAGGGACAATAAAGTTTATAATACATATTTTTCAATATATTTCAAAATTAAGCTACGAAAGCTATACGGTAAAAACTTCAAATACAAAGTAAAAAAAAACTATAAGATTAAAATTTAACTATTGTTGATTAGTTGATTACTCACAAATGTGAAATGTCAAAAGTAAATCTAAGACATATAAATGAATATGATGAAGTTAACCAAGAAATTTTAAAACAATTTTGAAAATTTGAAAGTGAAATAAGATTAAACAAGAATAAAGAAATTTTATGATATAAGTTTATAATAAAAGGTGTAAGTAAATTAAATATATAAACTATAAAGAAAGTTTACATTACGTGTCTAACCAAAGAGAATCAAACAGAGCTACACGTTTAAAAAAAAAATTCAAAAGCATAAAGGACAAATTTACTTACAAAAAATATATCAAGATAATACAAGCAGACCAATTGATACGTTCGACCTGTAACGCTAGCAACATATCCAACAGACAACAAACTAAATGTCTATCAAAGTAAAGTCCAGCAATATATTTAGTCCAGGCAAAAACAAGATCCATCCTCAGCCAAAAATAAAATATAATCGTTTTGCAGCTCAGTGACGTAAAATTTGACCATACACAAAAGAGAAGAAATAAGTAGTAAAAACAAAAATATTATTCGATACAATCATGCAAGAATTCTGAAAATTTGTAAGAATATAAATTCAAATACGTGTAATAATTCCCTTCAAGAGTAACTATGCTCTGTTTCCATATGAAACAAAAATTTTTTTGAAAAATTTTAAATTAAATTAAAATTTTTTCAAAAGAAAAGAAATTAAGTAAAGTACAATAGAAAAAAACAATTTATTTACAAGCACCCAAAGATGCATAAAGTTATGTACACGATTTACAAAATTATATTCTCTAAAGAAATGAAAAAAAATTATTGTTACAGAAAAAGTGAAAAAATATTAACATACCAAGATAATAATAGTTTGAAGTGTTCAGTTTTTACTCTGAGACTTTTACAAGATGACGTAACAAGTCCAACCGTGATCAATTGAATCCATAACTTTAAGTAAGCAGTGAACTAAACCTAACTGTTTGAAACTCCTATGGGAACTGTACAATTATTAGAATAATTTTTAGCAAAAATTTACAAGTTAGTAATAAATTGTCCAAATTGATGATTGTCCAAATTCTGTAGAAGACTTTAGCTGAATATGATTTTAGATTTTTTTAAATGCCAAGAAAAAGTTTTGTTATAAAGTTTTGTTACTAAGTTTATATTGTTATATATCTATCTCCTTCTATTGATCTTACAATATAAGTGTAGGTCTTCATTAATTATTTTATTTGCAGTATTATATAAATCTCAAATGGGAAATATATATATATATATATATATATATATAATAACATATATATATATATAATAACATATATATATATATATATATATATACATATATATATATATATATATATATATATATATATATATATATATATATATATATATATATATATATTTATATGTGTGTGTGTGTATAAGTGTTGGAATAATGCAAGACACCGGTTCTTTATGAAATTATTTAATTGATTTTGTTTTGTTATTTAAAAAAAAAATATTATTGTAGTTACTTTTTTCATATCAACCAAAAATGATTGATTCTGATATTTTATGTATCTTGTTTGATTTATTTATTAAAAATATTTAAAAGAATAACTGCGCTTAAAATATTAATTCAATAGGTTATGGGCCCAGGCATTGAACAAAAAGAAATTAATATGATGTCAGTGAGTGCTACTAGACTTGAGCTTTGGAGTAAAGACAACTATCAAGACTGGAAAATTCATGTCGAGGCACTATTGATTAAGAATGATTTGTGGGAATATGTCAGTCGTGATAAGCCGATTCCTTTTGCTATTGAAGGTGATTAAGCGAGTATTGAAGCAAAAAAATGAGTGGATTAAACTTGATCGTAAAGCCAAATCAGAAGTGATATTAGCAATTAGTTCAACGGAATTGCAGCATGTTCGATGGTGTAATACTTCCCGTGAAGTTTGGCAAAAACTTGCTTCAGTTTATGCTTCTAAAGGACCTGCAAGAATAGCTTTATTACTTAAGCAACTTATGTTTCACAAGATGTCTGAAGGTGGTGATGTTAGGGATCATGAAAACAAGTTTTCGGATATAGTTGAGCGACTTGGAGCTATGGACATTGAGGTGAATAAACATTTATTATCTGTGATGTTATTATATAGTCTTCCAGATAGCTATGAAGGTTTCAAGTGTGCCATGGAAGCACGTGATGAACTATTGGAGGTTGAAGCTGTTAAAGTTGAGATACTTGAGAAGAGTGAAGTCGGTTCAAATTCAGTGCTTGAGTTAGCTGGAAATGTGAGAGCTGAAAATCAATATCGTTACAAGAATAATTATAAAGGATATTGTTTTAAATGTGGGAAACAAGGACATAAGTCTCCTGAATGCCCAACACAATCCAAACCAAATTTTAGAAGAAATAAACCAGATAATCAAAATAGATATTTCAAGAAAGAAAAACACTGTGCGCATGCAGATGACGATACTTTTGCAGTGTTTAATACTGAATTTGCTGGTAGTATTCCAAGTTGTTGACCTTGGATCCTCGATAGTGGTTGTACGACACATTTGTGTTGTGATAAAAAATTATTCAAGTCTCTTAATGGAAAAACTAATGGAAGAATAAATTCAGCTAATCAAGCTAGTAGTGAAATCAAAGGAAAAGGTATTGTTAATTTGTCAATTAGTAATGGTGAACCACTGAGGTCAGTAGATTTTTCAAATACATTATTAGGAACAGATTTAAGGTCAAATCTAGTATCAGTTGCTAAAATTACTAATAAGGATCATGAAGTTTTGTTTAGAAAAGATTCACCGGTAATTATGGACATGACTGGAAATATTCAATTTGTTGCTGAAAGGCGTGGTGATCTCTACTATTTACAAGAAGGTAATGAGGAAGCTGGTATTGTTGAAGATAAAGCTAGTTTAGAAGTTTTAATGTGACATTGTCGTATGGGTCATCTGAATGCTAATGATCTAGCTCGGGTTTTTAATCAGAATACTACTATTAAAGTAACCTCGGAACAGTTGACATGTTTGTCAAGATGTGAGGTATGTTTACAAAGAAAGATGACAAGGTTACCGTTTTCAGCAAGTAAACGACAGAGTGAAGAATTTCTTGAAATAGTACATACAGATATTGTTGGACTGTTTAGGACACAATCAGTGAATGGAGAAAAATACTTTATCACATTTATTGATGATCGATCTCGATGGTTTGAAGTATATTTTCTTAAACAAAAGAGTGGTGCACTAGAAGCATTCAAGATGTATGAAGCTCAAGCAGAACGTGTAACAGGCAAGAAGATTAAGTATCTTCAAAATGATAATCAAGGTATTCAACGTCGATTAATTGTTGTTAGAACACCTCAGCAAAATGGGGTGGCTAAACGTTTCAATTGTACGTTAGTTGAAATGGCACGTTGTTTGTTACTTCAGTCAAATTTATCAGACATGTTTTGGGCTGATGCTGTAGTTACAGCATGCCACTTAAGAAACAGATGTCCTTCAAGAAGTATCAATGGGGATACTCCTTATCAGAGATGGTTCAACAGAGACAAAATGTCTTTAAATTATTTACGAGTATTTGGACCAACTGTTTATGTTCTAGATAAGGATCCAGCAAAAAGTAAATTATCTGATAGGTCAAAGAAGGGAATATTTGTAGGTTATCCACGTGAAACGAAAGGATATATAATTTGGTTACCAGAAAGAATAAAATTTATTGTTGCTCGTGATGTGAAATTTATAGAAGATAATGTTACTACACTTTCAAAGGATCAAAAGATTGAACAGTTGATTATTAATGATTCTGAAAACAAGGATAAATCATGGGTTGAGTTAATAACAGGACTTGGAGATAATAATGAGACAGAAACTCGAGTATAAGATAATGAAGAAAATGGAAATTTAGAAAATAATGAAGAAAATGAAAATTCATCAGAGGGTCAGTCATCTATTCATGAAACTCCTCGAAGAAACTCAAGAGAAGAAACTAAAGAAGAAAAAGGAGGACCTGGAAGACCAAAATTTATAAAAACAGGTTTGAGAGGTCGTCCCAGAAAATTATTTTCAAAAGCTAATAATTGTAAAATTAAAGAAAGAATTGAATGTGATTCTAATGAAGATGATAATACTAATATATTTGTTGGAGTATCTGAAGTTCAATTGGATGATGATGCGAGCTTTTCTTTTTTGAAAAAGTCCATCTGATCCAAATTTATTCGTTAAAATCATACGACTTTCAACAACCCTTTTTACTTTCAGTTAATTTTACAATTTCCCAGGTATCATTTTTCATAGACACATAACTTCAGATTGAATTGCTCTTTTCCATTCAGAATTTTCCGGATTATTCATAGCGTGATGGATTATTCAGTGCATGATGCTATGAATAATCCGGAAAATTCTGAATGGAAAAGAGCAATTCAATCTGAAGTAATGTGTCTATGAAAAATGATATCTGGGAAATTGTAAAATTAACTGAAAGTAAAAAGGGTTGTTGAAAGTCGTATGATTTTGACGAATAAATTTGGATCAGATGGACTTTTTTTTTGGCGTGATGGATTATTCAGTGCATGATGCTATGAATAATCCGGAAAATTCTGAATGGAAAAGAGCAATTCAATCTGAAGTTATGTGTCTATGAAAAATGATACCTGGGAAATTGTAAAATTAACTGAAAGTAAAAAGGGTTGTTGAAAGTCGTATGATTTTGACGAATAAATTTGGATCAGATGGACTTTTTCAAAAAAGAAAGGTCGCATTGTTGCAAAAGGTAACAATCAGAAATATGGTATTGACTATAACCAAACTTTTGCCCCTGTTGCAAGAATGGAATCAATGAGACTGTTGATTGCATTGTCTGCTGAATTAAATTTAGTAATCAGACAATTTGATGTTGTAACTGCATATCTAAATATCTAAATGGAATATTGGATGAAACAATTATTATGGAGATACCGGATATGCTTCATCAAACCTTGAAGTGGATTATTGATGATAGTCAGGTGTCTGAAGAATTGAAAATTAAAGCTATGGAAATGATAAAATGTATTGAGGAAGGGGGTGATGTTTATAAATTAAAGAACGCTCTCTATGATCTCAAGCAAGCTACTCGACAATAGCATGAAAAATTATCAAACAAGTTGGAGAGTATTGGACTAAAGTCAACAAAAGCAGAAAACTGTGTGTATTATGCAAAACGTGGTTGCAGATATTTTAACAAAAGCACTTCCAAGAGAATCACATGATAAATGTATTCAAGGATATGGAAACTATTTAAATTATTATTATAACGTATGTCTTGAGGGGGTGTGTTGGAATAATGCGAGACACCCGTTCTTTATTAAATTATTTAATTGATTTTGTTTAGTTATTTAAAAAAAAACTATTATTATTGTTCTTCGTTTTTTCATATGAACCAAAAACGATTGATTCTGATATTTTATGTATCTTTATTTAAGAGAATAATTAATAATAGTAATAATAGTAATTTTTATTTAAAAGAATAACTGCGCTTAATATTAATTCAATAGTGTGTGAGTACATAATTACACAGCTGTAATTTGATCAATCCTAATCCATTTATTATGTACTCACACACACACACACACAATATATATATTTATATATATATATATATATATATACATATATATGTATATACATATATATATATATTATATATTTCGAAAAGTGGATATTTATATCGGAAAATAGAAAATGTTTGCATTTTTTTTTTATAAAATTATCATTGTAATTCCATATACTTGTATACGTCTATCTGATTTGTTGATATGTTTGATGTCCCTTCTGATTAGATGAAACATATTACGATTTATATAGACATACTACAAATTGCACGTTAAATTAAATTTGATTATTTATGAATATTCCAAAGGAAAAACATCAATTGATAATAAAATTTTTAAACAAAAAATATTCGTATACGTAATAAGATACGTAATTTTGTTTAAATCGGATTAACTTGAAATTTAAAAGAAAAATGGGAAAACTTAAGTTTTCTAAACTGATCAACCCCGAAAATAGGGAAAACGCCAAAAATTACCTATTTTAATTTAATTATAGTGTTTTCTATATGGAAGTTTAACATTACTTAGGAAAAATAAGAGTTTTAACAAATCGATTGTGTTTTCGGTTGAACAACAATTCGAATAAAAATTATCATCCATTACTTAGATTGAATCCATCAACATTTTTAAATTCATTATTCGTGAACAAAATGAAATTTTTGCCCGAGCCTAAGAATTGAAAAATCTCGTAAACCAATACAGATATCGCAAAAACAATTGAAAATTCAATCGTCTTAAGTCAACATAGTCCATAGAATTTATATACCACATCGGAATAACAAAATTTTTAGGGCGTGTGAATTTTCGGACCGTGCCGTGAAAGTTAAGTAACTCCGAAACGGTATGTTATAGCAAAAAAAGAAGCAAAACAAAAATCACTATAATCGCCACTTATATCCCAGATAACCTAAATCTTAAGTTTCATAACTGTAGGGTCACGTTTGCAAAATTTAGTATAAAAAAAAAAAGATTTTGTCGAGTGTTAATATATGAATGCAATTTTGTTTAAACAAATCTAATCCGCTTCTTGACACGCGAGAAGAATGAGTTTTTTTACATTCGACGCAAGATAACTTGAATCTGATAATAAAAATCAGAAAACTTTAATTTTCCCGAAGAAACCTCCCCAAAAATGGGAAAAACCAAAAGTTACATTTAAATGTTTAAACTTAAGCCACTTCCAGACATTGTATAAGGATGCGGTTTTCTGCGTTTAACGCGGAATAACATGAAATCTGTAAGAAAAATCGGAAAACTTTAATTTTCCCAAAAGAATAACCCCAATAATGGGAAAACACCAAAAGTTACCATTTCAGACATGCCAGAAGAATGGGAAGGAAGCAAAGCCTTGGGATTTGTATATTTAAGCCTTACAAAAAGTAGTTATATCCGATCAAAAATATAAATGTAAGAAACGGCCGAGTTTTCGGGGAAATCCTTAATGTAATGGTTGCTTCTTAAAAAGGGATAATATGAAAGAAGGACTTAGCTATTTACAAAGTAAATTGCTCTAGATATCATATAATAATTGCTCCTTAAAAAAGTGATGATATCCCATTAAACAACTATTTACAAAGTAAATAGCTTGGTAAACTATTTTCCAATATATATGGATATGGAAGAAAGGACCGAGCTATTTACAAAGTAATTAGCTCTTGACTTCGTATAGTAGTTGCTACTTAAGAAGTGATGATATCCCATTAAAGAGCCGAGCTAGTTACAAAGTAAATAGCTCGGTTAACTATTGACCAAGAAAATTAGAAAATTAATGAGGGGTAAATTGATTAAATACAAGAAAAAATTTACCTTAGTATTTTTAAAAAATTTTTTAACTTTGCGTTTTAAGTTTTAAAATATTTGAATCAACAGAAAAAAAAAACGTGCTGCGTTATAAAATTTTAAAAACTTACTAAGGGAAAACTTACGAAATAAATTTCAACCAAATTTTTTCTTACATATAATCAAGTTACCCCTCAATAATTTTCTTGGTAAATAGTTTACCGAGCTATTTACTTTGTCAATAATGGAATTACTCTTTTATGGAATATCATAACTTTTTAAGGAGCAACTATTATATAAAGTCTAGAACAATTTACTTTGTAAATAGCTCGGTCCTTTCTTCCATATCATCACTTTTTAAGGATTTCCCCGAAAACTCGGCCATTTCTTACCTTTAGGTTTTTGATCGGATAATTTTATACCGTTAAAAATATTATATAGATATAATAACCATTGTGTATATTTTTACTTTGCTGCGCATTAAAATTGACTGTTTTATTTGAAAAAAGCAAAAATATTCTTAGTTGCTTTATAACTACGTCGCTAGGTGTAGCTGAAGATTTACAGCCAAAAGAAACAAAAAATAATCAGTTGAAACATTCTCAGAGACACTATGAGTAATATCATGTATATACACTAATGCGTTTGCTTAGACTGTGACTTACTGTTTCATGTATATTGCAGTCCAGTATACGTCTAAAGAAACTTGTAAATAATCTAAACAGAAAGTGAAAATGCCATAGATTAAATTAAGTTTTTAAAATTAAAAATGTGATCCCTAAATAAGCAAAACACACGATTTCTTCTTCGAATGAGACAGAGTTTCTTTACAAATTTCATTCACTGCAAAATAGGACTTAACTTAGATAATTATTTTTATACATTCTTACGAATATTTATATTTGTGCAATGAAGAAAAATGATGATGGCACAGGAATCATTTAATAGTATAATCTTTTGGTGTGCTCTTTTGAATTTTTACTTGACTAACGTATCTTTGCCGCTATATTGGAAGGATGCCGCCCAAAAACAGTTTTTAAAATACTTTCTTGCCAATTCACTTACGATGAAAATAATTATGTAATAAACTATACCAGAAATAATTTCATATACTTTATGTATTAACCGTTTTTATTTGTAAATTTAGTCGAACCAAAGTTCTACTCAAATCGATTTTGATGTATATATGATAACCTGTAGGGCTTGGAATTTGGTTCCGATTATCTTTTAAACGCATATACTTATCGATTGAACGACAGAGACCATTTCTCTAAACCAGTTACGGAAAATCTGAGAATTTTTATTCCCTACAAAAATATGTATTGCTATATGTTTATTTACTAGCGAGATATATAACTATTCTCATGTGATTGAAGTGAAAATGGAAAACTTCGATGAGGAGGATATTAATTTTAAGACCTTATATTTGGAGAGATCTCGTTGAAGTGTTCAGCAACCAATTTTCGAAATAACATGATTTAAAAAAATAAAGTTTTTAGTTGATGCACCATAAGATTTGATGAACATTTGATGAAATTTTCCTGAAATTATATCATGGGTACAAAACAAATAGATACAGTTTCTTCGAATTGCTATTATTTTATAATGCCACAGCGATTAAAAAATGTCAAAAGTATAATATTTTTGACAAACAATTCCATATGGTGTTTTTTAAATCGTTTTTTTTTTCTTAATGTTTGTAATTTTTTAAATATTTTTTCTTTTGTTTATTTTGTGTTGTAAACTATTATATGGACGCATTTATACTAGTAGTTAATCCACAAATAAAGACTTATTATTCTATTTTATTATTTTTAAGGAAAGGATGGTTTTACGGCGTACTACCTTAATCGTCAATATGATGCATATTAAAGGATTGTGCATGAACAAACTAAGGAGTCACAAATTTGTGAAGATTGCGCCACAGAGAAGCTTTGGTAATTGTGGGTCAAGTTTCATTTTGTTAAGAAAGCTATACTCATTCGCGTTTCTTTAGATCAGTCAAGTACAACTTAAACAAACAAAAACTTTGATTTTGTTGGTGTAGAAGAGAAGGTTCCAAATAGATCTGAAATATTAATCTAGAAATATTAAATTAAAATGCAATTTATGGTATTAAAACCAAACGTTTATTTTGCCTGATAAATAATCAATCAATAGTTTGTTGATAGTAACCATAGTAACTAAGGGAATATATAGTGTGTTCACAAAGGTATCTAAATATGAAAGTAAATTGAGATATAGTAGCGAGTACACAACATACTTCCCCCCACCATTTAACAAAACAACCTTGAAACTTTCCATGAAAATATCCTATGAAAATCAAATAAATTGAAACATAATTTATTTAATTACTTACAAAAATAATTAACAAAAATAAACAAAAACTTAAGAAAATTTAACATTGAATAAGGTACGCAGGTTTTAGCCTATCAATGGATACAGAAGTAGGTTTGTTGTTGACGTCAACAACAAAAAGTTTTGAAAACCTGAGTATTACTGAGTATGGACCTCTATAATTGCAAGAAAGTTGAGATTTTACATGATCCTTCCGTATATAAAGCTTTTATGAAAAACCCAAATCTTTTAGTAAATACACATTTTTGCTCGCGATCCGTTGAGTGAAAAAAATTTAGCGTTGACCATTCTGTCCTTGAACTAAATGATGTATTTCAATCTTTTGCGAAAACAAATCATATAATCAAAGAATAATGCCATACAATATCTATGTAGAATTGTAGAAGATATACTAATATCCTCCGAGGAGCGCAAATTAAGAGGTACCCAAGGCAACATTTCTTACTAGTTATTACTTTTTTGACTGCAAGTTAAGAAAATTTTGAGAGACTGGTTAAACCGCTCGACAATACCGTTTCTGTTAGGGTGAAAAGCAGTTGTCGAAATATACTTAATTCACAGATAAGACAAAAAATCTTTCCACATATGTGCTTGAAATTCTTGACCTTGATCAGTAGTGATCCTCGTAGGTAAACCAAATCGCGAGAAACCGGAAGCGGACAAATGATTAATATTAAATGATTAATTTTCTCTGACGTGATTGTTTTGATTCGGATCGTCTCGACCGCACGTGAAAAATGGTCCACGATGGTGAAGATATATCGATAACCTTTGTCGCGTTATATTACCTCTCTTTAACCTTCAAAGGAGCGCTGTAGAACCTACCACAGATTCCGATACTACAAAAAGAAAACACAAAATACTAGTCTATGTTGTCAAAACTTATGTCAATTTGACAACACGCACTTTGAAAAAAAAATAATATAAAACAAAAACTTTAGGCAATTCACACTTGAATTTTATTTTTAATACAACAATGTACAACGGACTTTACTTGAACATACGTTTATTTTAAACTGATGATAATCGAATACATGTTAATTTTTAACTTGATCTTAAATGATTCAATGTCAATGTTCAACTGGCGAATGCCGCTGCTTATATACCGATCATAGATCTTTCTAGATACATGCTTGTTGACACTTTAGAAAGTAATGTTGCTGAAAACATATTTTTTTATAGATTTTTCTAGAACAAATTAGTATGTCAACAACCATTGGCGCATTAGCAACCTGAGGCCGGTAACTAATAAAACTTATAAAAAATTTAATTGGTTCAGCTGGGTTACGAACCAAGTATCGTCGTGATAACCGTCTGCTACAATGCTCATTTGGTACGCATGGCTATTGCCAATTCAAAATTTATATAAAATTTATAGAATTTGTAGGTACAGTATAATCAATTGTTTGTTTACTTTAGTAAGCGGGCCTGTTTGTCTGTGTAAACTTGTTACGTATATATGTTTTTTGACAAAATTCAACATGTTTGAATTACTGTATATTTTTTTTCTAAATAAATTATATCTGATTTTATATTTTCATTTGATTTAAAATACTTTCTTTAATAAAATGAATTTTCACTGATTTCATTTAAAAAAACAACTATCGTTTGAAAGAAAAACAATTCAAAATCAGTTTGTAAATTTTCTTCTTCAATTAATAAAGAAAACAACTCCTTTCTTAAAAAGAAACATATTTCATCTTAAATATTTTTCTTATACTTAGCAACCAGAGGCCAGTAAGTTATTAAAAACTTATAAAACTTATTAAAAATTATATTGGTTCGCTTGGGATACGAACCAAGTATCGTCGTGATAACCGTCTGCTACAATACTTATTTGGTATGTGCAACTACTGCCAATTCAAAATTTATATAAAATTTATAGTAGGTACAACATCATAATCAATGGTTTATTTACTTCAGTAAGTAGGCCTGCTTGTCTGTGTAAACTTGTTTATGTATTTATGTTTTTTGACAAAATTCAATTCATCTTTGCATTACTGTATATTTTTTTTCAAAATAAAAATATATCTGATTTTATATTTCACTCATTTGATTTAAAAATACTTTCTTTAATAAAATAAATTTTCATTGATTTCATTAAAAAAAAAAACTTTGAAAGAAAAAAAATTCAAAATTAGTGTGTAAATTTTCTTCTTCAATTCATAAAGAAAACAACTCCTTTCTTAAGGAGAAAAACATTTCATCTTAAATATTTTTCTTATACTTAGAAATATGTGTAAGAACCAAAAAATTATTCTTAATAATTTTCAACAAAACGCCTTTACTAGGAGAAACAGGTTCCACAATATCTAAAAGTAAGAAAGAAAATTTGATATCTGGCTCTTTAATCGGCATAAAATCACTTTTGGTGTGGCGCGTGATTTTATTTAACTTGCAAGTCGGGAACGAAAAATAGGATTTAAAAAATGTGTGCGTTCAATGTGCACTGATGGGTGGCTGATATTGTGAATTTGACTTTCCAAACATCAGCTGTGAATATACTGGGTAGTTTGTTTCCAAGAAGTTTCCACCTTAACCATAAAAAAAGATTTGGGAACAGTACTGAATTCTAACGAATATTTAGGATTATTTAATAAACAAAGAAGACGAGGTTCACACTTCTGGTATTCAGCATTGTTCTTAGTATCTATCATGTCAATACTTGAAAGTAGTGAAATAGTATTAATTCGAGACAAACAATCAGCCGAAATGTTTTTACTATCTTTGATGTGTCTGAGCTTACTGTTTAAATTCTGATTGGTATAAAATCTGATTGGTTAAATTAGGAAAAGCATACAAGATTTTCCTAAATGAATTTTGAAGTGAGATCTCTTCAACAGATAAATTAATGGGCTTTAATATTGTTCGATTATTTAAGTCGATATTCAAAGTGAATTTTTTTAGAAAATTACCAACTCATCACCAACAATGAATTCATGACGAAAAACCAAATCATTTCCTATATCAAGCATTATTTCAGCAGAATGAAACGTAGTAATTTTGGTATTGTTTGCTGCAACGCTCGAAAAAGGTGAACTAGTAAATTTACACGATTTACAATCCGACTTTGCAAGCACATATGATGTTCTTCCAGTGTCAACCAAATATTGAGTACCTTCATGTATCAGATTGTACATGAAGGTTAAGTTGCACGATGATGGTGTTGTATTATTGAATTGTGTTTTATGATCAATTCTGAAAAACTCAGCAGGAGCTGTTAGAATTATTTGATGGTATCTAATTATTTGATTTATCATTACTAAAAATGGGGTAAACAACTTGTGATGGAAACTGAATTAAATTTGGGAATTTCATTAGCTAACTTTACCACGGTTTTCAGATCAGCATTATCGTCAATAGTGGCAAGTTGAATCTGAATCCATGAGTCCAGTTTTTCAATAAATAATTTACGAATAAAGCGTGATTCAAGATTTAGACCACTAGGTAGGGATATCATTGCTTAATATAATAATTGGGGTGTATCGAAATATTTTGAGATAAACCAAATAATTTATTTAGACGTTCGTTATGAGATAGACCAAAAGTTTCCGGAAGAATATTTTTAGGACATCAAACTCAAATTCTTCAGGTGGGTTTTGTAACGTTCTCGCAACTACCAAATCTGGTCATGTGTTACTAAATTGAAACTTTAATAACATCAGTAATTACCACATTGTAACTTTATTGTAGGGTTCTGAAAATATTCTGACTCCATTTAAAAAATTCTGACTCCATTAGTAAGGTTGAAAAGAAATTATAATATTTTAGATTTATATTTTAAACAAAAAAATTTTATTTAATCCGATTTGATTTTGTGTTTATACATAAGTATGTAATTTTTAGTTTATTGTTGACTCCCAATTGTTATATGCTTGAATATTTAACGTCATAAATATTATGATTGTTTTTTATATTTCATCAATTTTTTTATATACGTTGTATTTTCGTTTGTTAATTTCACTCGCATTGGTTTGTTTCATTTCATTTCAATGTGATTATTATCACTTATACTTGATTCATTATTTTTGCCTTATAACAACCGAATTTCTCTTTTTTACTTTTTTATTCTACAATTACCCAATTCATTTTTGAGTTCATATTTAAATCACTGATTACTCGTTCTGCTTGCAAGGGGGCACCCTCCTTGGCCTCTTGGCTCCGCGTCCCAGAAAATAACATTATATGAATTGTAAAAAAAGTTTAAAAAAATACTTACCAAAAAGTACCTACCATTAAATAATTAATAGAGGGGGTGGGGAATTTTTTTGGTAGTGGAATTCTTATGGGGGGAATTCAGACGGTTTTTTTGGGGGGGATAATTTTTTTTGGGAGATGGGTTATGATGGAGGGTATGGGGGAGGACTGCGCATAGATAGGTGCATATTACCATTTTCAAGGGCAGCGATGAAAAAAATTTTGTTTTTCGAAATAGTCGATTAATTTGCTGGTATTAAATGCAAAAAACCGCATCTTTCTAGCATGTAAAGTAGTAATTGGGTTATTTTTGTGGGTGTTTTTTTCCATTTTTAAGGGGTGGCGATGAAAAAATTAAAGTTTAACGAATAACCTCATTAGCTTAAAGAAATTCTCCACCAAATGCGAAACAAACCATGAATAGAAGTTAAAAGAGTAGCTTAGGGGGTTGTTTTCCCATTTTTTAGGTGGTAGTGATGAAAAATTTATATTTTTTATAATTAACTTCTTAATTTGTAGCTAATTAGCGTCGAATGCCAAAAAACCGCGTCTTTCTAGCATGTATAGAACAAAAAGGGTGTTTTTCCCATTTGTGAATGGTTGCGATGAAAAATAAACGTTTTTAAAATAAGACGTTTATTATAATCCTGTTCCGCGTTGAATAAAAAACACCCGATCTTTCTAACATGAATAGAAGCGAAAAGTGTAATTTATGGGTTGTTTTTTCTTTTTCTGTTGGTTACGATGTATTTTATGAAATTTTTCGAGGTATT
Organism: Nineta flava; assembly: GCA_963920215.1. Lineage (NCBI taxonomy): Eukaryota > Metazoa > Arthropoda > Insecta > Neuroptera > Chrysopidae > Nineta > Nineta flava. The sequence goes on along the minus strand of OY986043.1, from coordinate 46,021,642 downwards.
CTGTTAATTTGAGTTTATTTCGGGTCAACTGGTGAAAATCCCATCTTTCTAGCATGAATAGAAGTAAAAAGGGTAGCTTAGGAATTGCTTTTCCCATTTTTTAGGAGGAAGAGATGAAAAGTTTAGTGTTTTCTGAATTACCTTCTTAATTTGCAGCTATTTAGCGACGAACGCAAAAAATTGCATCTTTCAAGCATATATAGAAGGAAAGGTGTGGTTTTAGGGGTGTTTTTCCCATTTTCGAAGGGTTGTGAGTGAAAATGTTCGATTTAAAAATAATTCTGTTTTCCCATTTGCGAGGAAAGGGGGTGGCCTGCGATACAGGAAATGAAATTTTTAAAAATATTCTATCAATATGATTTTATGTCAGTTCGATTAATGAAAATTACGTCTTTCTAGCTTGTAATTTTGGGGGGTATTTTTCCGATTTTCCAGGGGGTCGCAATAAAAAAATTACTACCCTTTTTACCATCTTTCTAGCATGTTAGAAGGAAAGGGGTTATTTTACGGTTGTTTTGGCCAATTGCGAAGGGTTTTGATGGAAAATTTTTTTTTTTCAAATAATTCTGTTATCTTGAACCTGTTCCACGTCGAATGGAAAATATTCAATCTTTCTATCAAGAATAGAAGTGACAAGGTCAGTTTGAGGGGTGTTTTTCCCATTTTCGGGGGGAGGGGGGATACAACGAAGGTAATGATACTTGAATAATCTGTTAATTTGACGTTATTTTGGGTCGATTAGTGAAAATCCTATCTTTCTAGCATGTATATAAGAGAAAAACGTAATTTTGGGGTTTTCTTTCGCAACTGTGAAGGGTTGTGATAGACAAAAATATGTTTTTCAAAAAATTCTATTATTTTGAACCTGTTCCACGTCGAATGGAAAAAACCCGATCTTTCTAACATGAATCGAAGGGAATAGGGAAGTTTTAGGGTTGTTTTTCCCATTTTGGGAGGGCTTGGGATGTAGGTAACGAAATTTGTTAATGTTTTCTTTTATATTGACTTTATTTTGGGTTAATTGGTGAAAACTCCATCTTTCTAGCATATATAGAAAAGAAAAACGTAATTTTGGGGGATGTTTTTCCGATTTTCCGTAGGGTTGCAATGAAAAAATTGAAGTTTTCCGATTTTCCCGTCAGTTTTTAAGTAATTTCGCGTCGAATTAAAAAAACCGCATCTTTCTAGCATGTCTAAAAGTGGGTTAGGTTTTGTATAGATCATTGAGTGAATGTGTCAGCTTCACTTCTAGCTTTAAAGTATAGTGGACTCGCTCTGGTCGCAAGAGGGTTGACCCGTTGGCTCTGCGTCACGGAAAATTTTATGGGGGGAAGTTTCAGAATTTTTTAGGGGGATGGGGTAATTTTTTTGAGGGGTGGGTTTTGGATGGGAGGTTTGGGGGACTGCGCATAAATAGGTCTCACATCACATTTTGGGGGGAGGGGTAATTTTTTTTCTGGGGGCTGGGTTTAGGATGGACGGTTTGGGGGGACTGCGCATTGGTAGGTCTCACATTACGATTTACAAGTGGTAGCGATAAAAAAAATGGATTTTTCGAATGGGTGATTTTTGGGGGCGTTTTTTTCCATTTTCAAGTGGGTGGCGATGAAAAATTAAAGTTTATCAAATGACCCCAGCAGTTTAAAGAAATTCTCCACCAAATGCAAAAAACCCCATCTTTCTACCATGAATAGAAGTTAAAAGAGTAGTTTAAGGGGTTGTTTTCCCATTTTTTTAGGGAGTGGTGAGGTAAAATTTTAAATTTTTCTAATAACCTTCTTAATTTGGGGCTATTTAGCGTCGAATGTAAAAAACCGCATCTTTCTAGTATGTATAGAAGAAAAAAGTTGGTTTTAGGGGTGTTTTTTCCATTTGCGAATGGTTGCGATGGGAAAATTTAGTATTATAAAATAATCTTGTTAATTTTAATCCTGTTCCACGTTGAAGAAAAAAAAACCTGATCTTTCTATCATGAATAGCAGTGAAAAATCAGTTTTAGGGATGTTTTTCCCATTTTCGGTGAGGTTGCGATGTAGGTAATGAAATTTTTTAAAATATTCGGTTAATTTGACGTTATTTCGGGTCGATTAGTGAAAATCCCATCTTTCCAGCATGCATAGAACAGAAAAACGTAATTTTGGTTGTTTTTCCTATTTTCCGGGAGGTTGCAATAAAAAAAATGAAGTTTACCGATTTTTCTCGTCACTTTGAAGCAATTATGCGTCAAATGCAAAAAACCGCATTATTCTAGCATGAATAGAAGTGAAAGGGCACTTTTAGGGGTGTTTTTCCCATTTTCGGGGGGTTGCAATGGAGGTTATGAAGTTTTCTGTTAATTTGACTTTATTTCAGGTCGGTTGGTGAAAATTCCATCTTTCTAGCAAGCATAGAACAGAAAAACGTAATTTTGGGGGATTTTTTTCCTATTTTTCGGGGGGTTGCAATGAAAAAATTGAAGTTTTTCCCGTTGGTTTCAAGTAATTTCGCGTCGAATGAAAAAAACCGCATCTTTCTAGCATGTCTAGAAGTGGGTTAGGTTATATATAGATGGGTGTGTCAGTCAGTCAGTCAGTCAGCTTCATCTTCAGCTTCAAAGTATATTAGATTCTTGCAACCATATTTTATTTAGCACCCCCCTCTTCTAGATCTCCGTCTCTGATGTTCGTGTCTTGGTTATCATATCTTAGGCCTGAGCAATTACCGCATATGCTTGAGCAGATTAGACCACTATCAGCAGACTCACCACCAGCAGTTAAAACTCTTTCTGCACAGGATATCGATCAAGACCTTTGAACCAAATTTTCTGTGCAATGAAACACCCGCTCCAAGTTGGACAGGGTAAAAAAAAATGATCTTGGACGTGCAGCGCTTATTATACTGTGACATATTGTAGTTTTTTTCATTTCAGTAATTTGTTTCGTCCTTTGATTTTTCTCGAGTGTTTGTCTTATAGAAGTAGGTTTTATGATTTCAGTTATCAAGAGATTGAGCACTTCAGGTATCAGTTCAGCTCCTCCTTTACAAATTTCTTCAATTGTTGGAAACTGAGAATCGTCGTAGCTTTTGGACTTGATCTCACGTCAAATAATAGCTGTTGCAGTTTAGATCACTCTCTGAGTTTCGATTTCTATACTAGTTGTCTGATAAAATATTAGTAATTGTTCCAGAAAAAAAATCACACTTCTTTTCCTTGGTTAAAATGCAGCATTCAAGATATTACCATAGCGCTGGATAAGTTTTATTTTCAAATGTATGTCAATATATGGCTTCACATTTTTCAAACAATCTAAAAAATACAAAAAATTTCTACATTTACACCCTCCGTAACTCTGGAACTGTTTGCTTTAGCAGATTATGCAAAGGACAATTTTTGTTCGCAATTTAATGTAGTTTATTTTTGTATTTGACACTTTTTGAACTAATGGAAGATTGTAGATTGTAAAGGCTGCTCTGGACGGGCTACACTTCGACCATAAGGTCCAGTGTGATGCCTTAGGATGTGAGGATGTGAGTGGAGTGGCAGGAATTTTGAACTAATTGTACATATTCTTTCCTAATAGTAATTCATTGGGAGTTTTACGGTACTGTCATGAACGGAATTATTTAAACAAAATTCAATGAATGGTATGTAATCTAACCAACTCGTGTGTTTATCGTGACAATATGTTCGTATTAATTTAGAAATTTCTCTATTTACACGTTCTTCTGAATTCGAAGCAGGATGAAATACTGACGTTAAACCTACTTTAATATTTTTTTCTTTTAATCTAGCTTGCCAAATCTTACTACAAAATTGACTGTCATAATCTGAAATGATTTTCTCTGTTTGACCTACTTCAGGGATGCACGAATTAATTACTTTGTCAACTAATTTTACCGCGCTAGCACCTTTAAAAGTAAAAATTTTCACGTATTTATTAAAAATGTCAAGCAAAATGAAAATTGTATCCATACCAAATTTAAAGATCCTTTAAAGATGATATTTGCCAAATAGTTAGATCTAGTACCCAAGGTACAGGGAAAATTATGAAATCACGAAATTTATATCGGAAAATGGGAAAACTTTTGCATTTTTGTTTTTGATAAAATTAACATACGAAGTTTTGCTGCACTATGATTATAGAATAGAATAAGTATATTTATCATCAATATTTTACATAACTTGTAGTACAATACATCTAAAAGTATAGTTCCTAGCCTATGCTTCACCTATAATATATCATCTTATTCAATTATATACATCGAGATTATAGAATCGTTTTAACATAGTTTAGAAATGGGAAAAATTTAATACAAAAATCATTCACATAAAACTTAACCTAAATTGGATGGATAAGCCATCCCTAAAACTAAACTTAAATAGAAATACGAAAAGAAAATATATATAATTTAGAAAACAACAGTATTAGTTGTAATCGAGATCATGTGGCATGCGGAATCATTTCCCGAAGAGCAACGTAATCGGGTCAAATTGACCCAGTAGTTGATTTCCGGGAAAGAATTTTCACGGGAAGATTGGAAAAAGGATTTGGAGGTAGTTTGGATAAATTTACAGATAGTAGGATGTCGAGTTTCAACGTGGAGAGCTTCAGACGGAAATCTTTGGGGTTTTTTCGAAATCGTCCGAAGACAACGATTTTGAAATTTTTGATTTTTCGCAAGGTGCGAAGGTGCAACGTTTGACTATATTGGGGCTGCGTATGTGAGTACGGGCCGGATACATGACTTGTAAAGTCGATGTTTTAAGCGTTCGTCCAGCTTGCTCTTGGTGTTGAGTAACGGGTATAGTCCAGCAAAGGATGCGTTTCCAAGGGCAAGACGCCTTTTGGCGGCTTGTGCCCAATTCAACTGCCTTTGAAGAGTTATTCCTAGATACTCAACACATTGAGTTTGCCGGATTTCAGTGTTAAACATCTTCAATTCAAGTGGGTAGGAGGAAAATTTATTCCTCCTAGTAACCAAAACGGACAGAGTCTTCGTGGGATTTATCTTGATTTTCCATAGCTTGAAATAGTTTTCAAGCCTGGATAGATGGGATTGGAGGCAACTCGAAATAGCTTTCGGTTGCCAAAAAAATAATAGTTTGCCGTATCGACGGCGAAGAGGGCTGCTTCAGTAGCTAGATTCTTCGGGATATCGTTGATATAATACAAAAAGAGCCGGGGTCCAAGCAAGGACCCTTGAGGGACACCAGCATTGGCACGGTATTGGTTCGATTTACTTTGTTGGATATTAATTTGGGATTTTCTGTTTGATAAATATGAAGTCAGGAATTTCTGGAATTTCAGGATATAGGTTGTTATATCGAGTTTGGATAGTTTATGGATAAATCCATCATGCCAAACCGTATCGAAGGCTTTTTCGATGTCCAAAAAGACCATGCCTGTCGATTTATTCCAGTTAAATCCGATAGCAATGTGGTCAGTGAGTCGGTGTAGCTGACTCACTGTTAAATGGTTTGACCTGAAACCAAACGGTTGGGGGATAAGCTGTCTGTGGATATCTTCATGCGACTGCAGTTGGTTCAAAACTACTTTCTCCATGACCTTGCTGAGAGATGGCCGCAAACTGATAGGTCGGTAGCTAGAAGGTGACTTAAGTTGCTTCCCCGGCTTCGGAAGCGCTAAAACCTTAGCGGATTTCCAGAGGTCAGGAAAATAACCAAGTCTCAGGTACGCAGTATAAATATAACTGAGCTGCACTACCGTCTTTCGAGGAAGATAGCGGAGCACAACATTAGTTACACCATCATCACCAGGAGCCTTCCTACACTTAAGTTTCCTTAAGATGTTTGAAACCTCATGGGGTGATACGCATTCGACATCGATGGGTTAATGACGGAAGAACGAACATTTTCCAAGGATTCGGACACCAGGCGGGCCGTTTCTTCTCCTCGTGATATTCGTTGCCATCAGTTAAGCTGTGCGCCTTAGAGAAAGTGTCAGCAAGAAGTTGGGCTTTGTCAGAATCTGAGTAAAGGTACCCATTTACTGAGAAGAGAGGGGCAGTCTGTTGGAACGTTTACGCTAACACCTTGCAATTTTCCATACATTGTTGTCACGAGTGGTCAGAGCCAAAATCCTCTCGTCTCACATTTCATCTTTGGTGTACGTGACTTTTGCTCGAATATCAGCTGACGTTCGTTTCATGGCGTCATGAAGCTCCGGCAGACTAACTCTTTGCCAAAATTTGTTGTTTTAGTGTGTCATCATCTAAGTTAAGTCGATAGCCGAAGGTTTTGGCTTTCCTAGGAATAGATTTTTCGGTAGCAACTACGATGTTTCTCGTGAGCTTACTATCATCCAAGTATATTTGGTTTACGGATTTGATCTGTGGAGTGATCAAAGTTTTGACTTTGACATACTCTTTGAAAAGTTTTTCCAGTCTGCCTTCTCAAAGCTCAACTGGGTTTGCAAAGTTGCAGCGCCCCTCATTTCACACAAAGTGAAACTGATGGGGCGATGGTCGCTTTACAGATCCAAGTGAACATCAAGATCTGACATGAGGTCGCAATTCATTAATAATGCTAAGTCGATGGTTTGCGGTGGGCGCCGAGCAGCGTCTGGGTAGAAGGTGGGTTCCTCCGGATACGCAACAATGAAGTAACGTTTGAGAGAATACGCAAAGAGGGTGCTTCCGTTTGAATTGTTAGACATACAGTTCCAAGATGTGTGACGCGCATTTAAATCGCCCATGATCATGACGCAATCATGAGTTCTCATAATACGATCAATATCCGTTCCCTGTATGAGTCTATTAGGAGGGTTATATAAAGATGTATCTTTATAGTTTCCACAATTGGTCGAGATAAGAATAGAGATGGCTCCAAGGCTGCCGTCTCCGGGAGGCAATAAAGAATGTTTCATGTCGTGTCGAACAAGAAGGGTGACCCCACCTCCATATCTGGTGGCATGATCGTGGCGGTAGGTTTAGAATCCAGAGATTCTAATTTTCTTATCCGCCTTTAACCATGTTTTGCTGATGGCTGCAACATGGATTTGCTGCTGCACTCAGAAATGAGTGAAGCTCGGGATATTTGTGCAGGAGACTTTGGGAGTTTCATTGCAAAAATCGGATTTGGGACCTAGAATTTGAAGGATGGAATTCCATTTTGGAATAAATGAGCAGTCATCTGGAAAAACTTGAGAAGTTTTTCGGATTTCGATGTTCAAGATTTCCATGGAACTTCCACGTCGATCCTGAGTTTCAGGAGTTCCATGAAATCGAGTTCAGGTTTCGGCCTTTCGCCCTTCTCCAATGGAGACGGAGAGAGTGCGTCTAGGATGGACTCAAAAAATTGGTTGGTTGGAGAAAGAGCTAATTGGTTGGAGAAAGGTGTCCAGCACTTGAGTGCTGGACACTCTATGGATCTGGCCGGATGCGCAGCGCCACGAATGCAGCACTTTGCCGGCTCCAACTGCGGGACTGCGCATTCCCGTGAAGTGTGATTATCACCACACTTCACGCAACGTACAAGTCTGCTACAGTTCCGTGAACCGTGGCCGTAGATCTGGCATCGGTAGCACTGAACAGCTCGTTTGATTACGTACCTTTCGACATTCACAGGTACCCCACCGATCCATTTAATCTTGAGGACGCTTTGCGCTTGCGTCCCCTTGGTGAATTGAACCAGACGCGATACGCGAATGTTTTCCTCACCTGTTCGGCTGAACTTTGCGACCTTATTGGGCTCAAGGCCGAAGTTCTTTAAAGCTTCAGCCACCATATCGTCTGAATGGTGGCGCATGGTACCACGGATTACGAATTTTGTTTCGTAATCACCCTTTTTCGTACCTTAAAAATGGTGGGGCATCTGCAAGGCTTCCAATCGTTCCTTGCACTTCGTGCAGTCTTGGTCCGTCTCGCAGTGGACTCTAATAGTTTTAGGTCCAAACGTGAACCGGACGCTACTTTTAGCTGCCGCTTATATGGCTTCCTCAACTTTTATGAAGCTGGTGAGGCCCATGTGTACAACTATGGGCGATGGTTTCTTAGGCTTCGAATTTATTTGAGTTGCTGATGAGCTTGATCTTTGATATCGATCAAGGTATCAAACTTGTTCGATACTTGTATCGCTGGTTTTTACGAAAAGGTGCTATCCACCCTCCCTCGTCGTCGTTTTCGGTCGTTCTTCACATCCTGGATGTCTGCTTCCATTGGTTCTGTTGCTGGCGGTGCTGGCATCGATGTTGTGGATGTAGCTGGCGTCGATGGTGATGTTGATGGTGATGATGATGATGTTGTCGGGGCTGGAGCTGCTTGGCGCATCTTTAGCCTGCTTGGTCCCCAGGCATAACTAAGTGGTAGGCATAACTAAACTTTTCTTCAATCTATATAACAGAAGAAAAACACATTAGTTGATTAAATATTAAATATATAATATGCCCGGGTTATAAAATAAAAGTATTCAATGACTGTATAAAGATACAATCAGGAAATATATTTTATTTTAAATAAATGAAAAATTTGTGTTCAATCTTCCTACAAAATCCCCAGCAATAAAATCTACTATAAACAGATTCTATTGTCAAGGGTTATTTGACAGAGAACAAAGGAAAAATTCCTTTCTCGCTAGGTTTCTTTGAATGTTTAGAACACAGCATGCATCCAAAATATTAAGAAATTATTAAATTACAATGCAGAGCGTAAAAACCCACAGTTACTACAATGATATTTATATTGCGTGATAGATATATTTGGAAAACCACAGTATATATAAAGCAGAGGGGGCCTAGACGGCTCTCCGGAGCCACGGGGCTCCCCATAAGAAAGTGAGAGTAAGTAAGCAAGGTATGTTTTGAAGTAAGACGGAACGGTGTTTCAATACAGGTTGCCTACCAATGCATCATTATTAATATATAATTTTTTGTCGGACGATGATTCAAAATAATTATTTTTAAAAACAGCAATTACGCGATCCCGTTCTGCTGTCCCTATTTCGAATTAATCAAACTCGGCAGAATGTTTCGCGGTATAATGACGTTGGACATTACTTCTTTTTAAACAAATAAACGTTTTACCGCAAATCAGGCAAATTACCTGCTTATCAGTTTTGTTAAATTTACCAAAACGATGCACCCACTCGTTGATGCCAAAAAATATCCTCCTTTTCTTCGAAGACGGCGCCGCACTTCCAGTGCTGAACTTATCAAGACTGCTTGCGATGTATTTTCCATTATTAAAATCACTACTTTTATTTATTTTTTTTAAATAAATTATGCGAAAAATAAGTTTCAATAGCACGAATAGTACTTTTAACTTTTTAATTCAAAGTAGACTAAATCAAAACAACTCAGTCAGGTTGAGTAAGCTGTCATAAAATTCCCACTTTATGTAAAATTTAACCATTTAGAAATTAGTAACAAATTAACCCCCACCCACCCAGTGTCATCAAATTCCCATGACACTATTCCCTCTACTAAAACAAAATAATTAAGTCAGGTATATAACTGTTTATTAGTTCTCCGATATGAATACTTTTGGCAAATTATTCGGAATTTCAAAAAACCAATTTTAAAATCTAAACTAAAGCTAAACCATCAAAAAATTTACAAGCGGTTTACAATTGTCAAGCGGTAAACGCAAAAGATCAAAAGATTTATATTTTATTCATACACAAACATATTAATAAGGTACATTTTATGCCCAAAATTCCAAAGTATGTATTCAATGTATATTGTATTGTATGTATTGTATAGTCAATAGTGTATACTTTGTGTAATTATAATAGATAGAAAAAATAATACATAAAAAAGGGTTCGTATTATTATATTTTTTTCAGAAATGTTTTAACAAAAAAAAATAATAATAATAATTGGTAGGTATCCTGTATTTATTCTTTCTCTCTTCCTACCTCTCACTCAGAGCTTGTAAAGTCAAAACCTGCCCACCTATGATATAAAGTATAAAGTAGTAAAAATACACTAGGAATATGTTTCCTGATCAACATCGAGATTGTGAATCAGCTGTTGTTGATTGCTCTATGATTAGTCCATATTTTCTATATATATACTAAAAATTTAGCAACACACCACTTGTGGGATTTGTGCACGATTTTTTAAAACTTTGTTGCTCCACTTCCAGAAATGCTACAAAGATGTGGTTTTTTGCATTCGACGCGGAATTTCTGAAACTTAAAATAGGAACCTTCGGGAAAATTTAATTTTCCCAACGGAACATATGGAAAACCAAAAATTAAATTTTTGAGTTTATTCTACTTCCTGACATTTCATAAGGATGCGAATTTTTGCATTCGACTCGGGATATCTCAAAACTTATTTGTAGATCGAAAAAAATCAATTTTCCCAACGCAACATCCGAAAAAATGGGAAAAGAAAATTTTGGTTAAAGTGTTTTCTACATGGTATTTTGATCAGATGTAGGCAATCGATTTTTAATATCGAATATTATTACATGCATTGAACAATTCAAATAAAAATTTCCATCCATTGTTTAGTTTGTCTCAATATGAGTACATTTATTCAAATATTATCAGCTTTTATTTGGTTTCACCTGTCCCGGTGTCTGTCATGGAATCTGGCAAGTTAAATTTGACCCACTTCCTCTTATCCGATGGAGTTGAATTTTCACATGTTGGTTCAGTTCTGATGACAATGCATTTTTATGGAAAGCATGACCGGAATCGGAAAGAAGAAAGGAGGTCTATAGGGAGGGGCAACACAAAATTTGGTATATCTATCTTAATATTGAAAAAATCGAAAAACACATAAGAAGTTAGTTTTACTTTAATTACCTTATCGCACTTATCATTTTTTTTTATTTCTCTAATATTTACAGAAAATCCAACGCAACTTCAATTTGGGCGACAAAATCATAGAAAATAGAATGTATTATTTGATGATATTCTCATCTCTTCGAATCGAGCTGCCAATCGCCGAATTTTCTTTGTTATATATTTCAAAACTATTGCATGCAAGCACGTTGTTGTGGAGTATGACTGTTCAAAGACTGTTAAGTTGATAATCAATTATCTGAAGAAGAAATGGATTAGTTATAGTCACAACCATTCAAGTAACACCTTATATATACTTAATTTTTATAGCTATTTTAATAAAAATATATCGCCCTTATATCACATACATTTGAGACCTTTTAATAAAAAGCCTATGATCGATGAATAATATAATCAATAATTCAATGTACATAATTTATGCTTTCTTTTCTGTTTTCTTTGGCAATAACACTGCTTGAATATTTGTTAATACACCACTTTGGGCAATTGTTACACCAGACAATAATTTATTTAATTCTTCATCATTACCAATTGCTAATTGTTAATGACGAGGAATAATACGAGTTTTCTTGGTATTACGAGTTTTCTTGATATATTCATTACCGGCTAATTCAAGAACTTCAGTAGCTAAATATTCCTTAACTGCTGCCAAATAAACTGGAGCACCAGCATCCATTCGTTCGGCATAATTTCCTTTCCGCAATAATCTGTGAATTCTTCCAACAGGGAATTATAATCCTGCTCAACTTGATCTTGATTTTGCTTTACCCTTAACTTTACCACCCTTACCACGTCCTGACATTTTTGTATTTTTTATAAAAATATTATTAAATTAAATGTGTAACACTTGTATGTTTATTGTACAGAAGTTCGTAGAATAGTGTTTAAATGTAAAATTTGTTGTATGTATGTATAAAGTTTAATAGTATCTTCGAATTACAATAATATTACAATTGATTTCTTACAAACTATAGTACCTAGCCTAAGCTTTACCTAATTTGACATCAGTTTAAGGATATGCATCGTTTACAAAAATCATCGTTAAGAATGGAAAAATTATTCTTAAAAACCATTGATTGCATTTTTAAATTACAACTAAATGGATGGGTAAGCCATTCCTATAACTAACTTAAATAATGAGCATGATTATAAATAAATAACATAAAATAAAATATTAATAAAAATAAGATAAATTAAAATTAAAATAAAACAATATAATGAAACAAGAAGAAAAATAAAAAGCTATGTACAATAAGATTGTGCCGGAATTGAGTATAATCGACGTCGTGTGGCATGGGGAATTTGTCTCTGAGGAGCAGCTCATGCGGGTTGAAGCAGCCCAGAGTGCTGAACTCCGGAATGGGATTTTCACGGGATCTTTTAAAGAAGGATAAGGCGGGGGATATGGTTAATTCGATAAGCGTGGGGTGCCCGTTTTCTTTGTGGATAATTTCGGTGGAAAATCGGATGGGTTTCTTCTAAATCACTCGAAGGCATCGGTTTTGGCAACGTGTACCCAGATGGGGGCTGCATACGTTAGTATGGGATTGATTTTGATTTTCCATAACTTGAAGTAAGTTTCGAGCATGAATAATCGGGATTGGAGGCGGCTGGAGATAATTCTCGGTTGCCAGGATGTGCCTGGATATTGCCGTATTGTCGGCGAAAAGGGCGGTTTTGGTTGCTTGGTCCTTCGAAATGTCGTAAATGTAATAAAGAAACAGGTGGTGTACAAGTATGAAGCCTTGTGGTACGCCGGCCCCGACACTGTAGCAGCTAGATGTGCTTTGAGGGAGATGGATTTGGGAAGTTCGGTTAGATAAGTAGGAGATGAGTTTGTGGATAAGTCCATCGTGTCATACCGTGTCAAACGCTTGTTCGATGACCAAGAGCACCATACCTGTGAATTTATTCCAATTTAATCCAGTAGCAATGTGGTCAGTGAGTCTCTGAAGTTGGCTCACTGTTGAGTGGTTCGATCTAAACCCATATTGTTGGGGGGTTATCTGTCTATGGATATTTTCATGCGACTACAATCTATTCAAAACTGCTTTCTCCAAGACCTTACTAAGAGATGGCAGCAAGCTGATGGGTCGGTAGCTCGAAGGCAACTTTAGTTGCTTTCCTGGCTTCGGAAGTGCTAAAACTTTAGCGGATTTCCACAGTTTCGGAAAATAACCGACTTTCAAGTATAGATATAATCGAGCTACACAACCGTCTTCCGAGGAAGATAGCTAAGTACAGCGTTAGTTATTCCATCATCACCAGGAGCCTTCCTACACTTTAGTTTCCTTAAAATGTTTGAAACCTCATGGGCAGATACGCGTTCAACATCGATTGGGTTAGTGACGGAAGCGAATATTTTCTAAAGATTGGTACACCAGTTGGGCCGTTTCCTCATCGTTCGTTGCCATCGGTTAAACTGTGCGCATTGGAGAAGGTGTCAGCTAGGATAGTAAGTTGGGATTTGTCAAAATCTGAGTACAAGTATACGTTTTCCGATAGAACAGAGGGCAATCTTGTGGAACCCTTGCGCAAACTCTTGGAAATTTTTCCAGACGTTGATGTCACGAGTGGTCAGAGCGGAAAGCCACTCATCCCACATTTCATTTCTAGTGCGCATGACCCTGTCACGGATTTCCGCTGACATTTGCCTTGTGGCGTCATAGTGCTCGTGTAGCCTAGTTCCAAGCCAATATTCGAGTCCGTATAAGTTGTAGTGTGGCATCATCTAATTTAAGTGAGATTCCAAAAGACCGAGTTTTCTTAGGGATAGACCTGTTGGTAGCAACTACGATGTTCCGCGCGAGTTTACTTCCTTCCGAGTCTATTTGGGCGATGGATTCGATCTGTGGAGTTGAGCCTGCATAGTAATGGCTCCCTTCATTTCACCGAGTATGAACGTGTCAGGGCGTTGGTCGCTGCGCATATTCAAGTGAAAATCTAGATCCGACAGAAGGTCACAATTCTTGAGTAGTGCTAGGTCGATGATTTAGCAGGGGGGGGGGGGGGCATCGAGGTAGTATCGTCATAAAAGGTGGGTTTCTGCGGGTAGGCATCGATGAAGTTTAGTTTGAGCAAATTTGCGAAGAGTGCACGCCTGTTGGAATTGTTAGATAGTTGTACAGTTCCAGGACGTGTGGCGAGCATTATCATCGATCATGTTCATGACCCAATCATGAGTTTTTAAAATGCCGTCGACTTCCCCTCCCTGTAGGCCTGTATCTGGGGGAGTATAAGATGTAACTATAAAGATGTAGGTTAGATATCCGGGGATTTGAAGTTTTATATCTGGCTTTAAGCATGTCTCGCAGATGGCTGCAACATGGATTTGATGCTGTTGAAGGAATGAGTGCAGCTCGGGAATTTTGCGCCGGACGCTTTTAGAATTCCATTGCGAAAATCGGATTTGGGACTCATGGAAAGGTTGGAATGCCATTTTCGAACAAATGGGCTGTCATTTGGAAAAACACGAGACGTTTTTCGGAATTTGTTGAATTAATTTTCCACTTCAATCCTGAGTGGGAGAAGTTCCATGAACTCAAGGGCAGGCTTGGGTCCACCTTCAAGCTCCACGCAGGGTGGAGGTGTTGTTTGGGCCATAAGGGCCTCAGCAATGAATGGATTTGTAGGGGATAGGAGGGTGTTGCACAAAACGTCGATTACCTGTTCCGTTGTTCTTATATTTGTCCACGCGTTCACTTTAGGTACTGCAGCTGAGACGAATCGTTTGGCTGGTGTTGGGGCTGGAACTGACGTCCTTATCCTCTGCGCTGCTGGGCCACTGGCTGGAGTGTTGACCTCTTTTCTATCAGGGAGGGTCGGGAAATCCCTGACCAAGGACGGTGCCTGTCTTTTAGGGGCAACCTTTGCGTCTACGAACTGTTGGCATACGGGACAGTTCATGGAACTGGCTAGATGGGAAGCGTTGCAGTTGCACCACTTCGCAGGTTCTACCCTTAGGATTTCAAAATGTTGTGAGTTGTGGTTGTTACCACACTTCACATAGCGTGTCACCCCGCGACAATTCCGTGAGCCATGCCCGTACCTTTGACCGCGGTAGCACTGTACGGCTCCCCTACTGTTAACAAATTTTTGGATGTATACGCACACGCCGCATACCCATCTTAAATTGAGAACGCTTCGGGCTTGCATCCCCTTTTCGAATCGTACCAGGTGAGTCACTCGGACGCTCTCGTCTCCTGGTTTTTTTAATATCATCACCTTGGTTGGTTTAAGGCCATGGTTTCATAACTCTTCAGGCACCATATCTTCTGTATGGTGACGCATGGTTCCCTGGACCACGAACTTGGGTTCAAGTCAGTGTTGACAAAGAAAAAATAGAGGATAACATTGTTGTTGAAAATGTAAAGGAAAAAAAAACCAATAGGTGGAAACAAGGAATACTATTACCAACAATGAGAAAAAAAAGAAAACCAAAATAACAAAAAATTCTGACAGAGATGGTGGTGCTGTTCATATCCGCCGCCCGTTTAAAGGGAGAGGTAGCGGTAACGAGCGTGGTGGTGGCAACTTTGAATTTAGGAGTCGTGGGTTTGAGTGTAGTTTCAATTTTTTCTATTAAATACAAAAACCATTCAAATCCAAGGCGAAGTCCAACTATTTTCATTTATAAATAAATAAAATATATCTAGAGCTCGGAAGTGCGCAAGGCCGAGTTTAAGGGACACATCGGACTTTTAACTACAGTACTACAGGAAATATTAGAACACTGTTTGACCGCGAAATATCTTCTGAACGAAAAGAGCTACAGTGTTGAATTTTCGAATTATCGATACTTTACGTAATTATAAGAAACCGGTTTTTTCAATGATCGTTAATGAATTAACCGTTAAAAAGTTCTTTCACTTCAAAAACGCAAAATTCACGGTATACGCCTTAAAAACTTAAGTATTTGATATCATAATTATATGCTACTTTCCGATATCCTGTAAAGTTGATATTTGGCATACGGGTAGATCTAATACCCAAACTAACGGGAAAATTGCAAAAACTGGAAATTTGAATCGGAAAAACGAACATTTTTACAATTCTCGTTTTAATCAAATTAGCATTAGAGCGTATATATTTATCTTATTCGTTGATAAAGATTATTAAAATAATCAAAGAGAACTCAAAGAGGATTTTTTTTTTTGAAATTATATTTCAAATTTTGCCCCTATTCCTAGAACATTTGTTTGTATTTTATAAATACGTATTTCGACTACAATATTGTGATACAGGCACCAAATTAGCAACAAGCAACATATCTCTGAATCCATATCCCAGAGATAGTTACGATTAGCTAATTCATACTGATGATGACTACATTGTAGTTGAAATACGTATTTATAAAATACAAATGTTCTAGGAATAGGGGCAAAATTTTAAATATAATTTATTCGTTGATATTTTTATAGAGTCCTAGCTGATTGAATGACACTTAGGTATTTAAATATTGATTGTATTTGACCATATCATCGTTAATCATGACCATATCATCACCATGTAGAAAACACAATGAACTATATTATCACTAAAAATTTCTTTAACCGATAGTAGTGACAATGGCTTGTTGAATACAGCAGTTGTCGTATAGTATTTTAAGTTAAGCAACATGAGTTCAAATCAGTTCTTGGATGGATGGACATTGTGTACAGTAGTTTTTTTTTGTAATTTTGTAATAAAAATTAATTTATATTCTCATTTTTTTTACTTTTTTATTATATTTTGCATTGATGCATTGATCAATTATTATTTATTACTATTATTTATTAATTAATCGGTAAAATTCAATTTTTTCAGTGCAACCCCCCGGAAAATAGGAAAAACATCCTCCAAAATTACGTTTTTGTTCTATAAATGCTAGAAAGATGGAATTTTCACTAATCGACCCGAAGTAACGTCAAATTAACAGAATATTTCGAAAAATTTCATGACCTACATCGCAACTACACCAAAAATGGGAAAAACATCCCTAAAACTGACCTTTTCACTTCTATTCATGATAGAAAGATCGGTTTTTTGGCATTCGACGTGGAACAGGTTCAAAATAACAGAATTATTTATAATCGAAATTATAATCGAAACAAATCAAGTAACATCTTATATATACTAAATTTTATATAGTTATTTTAATAAAAATATTTCACTCTTATTTCACATTAATTTGTGGCCTTTTATTAAAAAGGCCTATGATCGATGAATATTATTATCAATGATCCAATGTATATAATATACGCTTTCTTTTTAGTTTTCTTTGGCAATAACACTGCTTGTATATTTGGTAATACACCACCTTGGGCAATTGTTACACCAGATAATAATTTATTTATTCTTCATTATTACGAATTGCTAATTGTAAATGACGAGGTATAATACGAGCTTTCTTGTTATCAATAGGGGTAAATCACACTCTAACGGTCACTATTTTATTTCCTTTCAGGAAATTCGCTAAACAACTTGCCGCGTTATATAAAATTTTAGAAACATATTACAAAAATGTTACTTTAAGAAAACTTATAACGTAATAAATTTCAACCAAATTTTTTCTGACATTTTTACAATTTACCCCTAATTAATGTTTTTCGTAGATATTGGTAATTAAACTATAATTATATAAATTGCCATATATATATATATATATATATATATATATATATATATATATATATATATATATGTATATAATAACTAAACTACCTTGTAGAAAACATAAATACAAAGTGAATTTTTTGTCTGTTTATTATCAAATTAATTAATAGATTGTTGATTAATATTGGGGTAAAAACCATTGCACTTCAACCCTATGGTCCATTCTTTAATCACTGCCAGAGTGGTTACAGACATATATATATATATATATATGAATATATATATATGTATATATATATATATATATATATATATATGAATATATATATATGAATATATATATATATATATATATATATATATATATATATATATATATATATATATATATATATATATTTACTGATGGTGATTTTCGACATCTATTAGCTGTGATCGATGGACATTTTTGCTATACTATAAAGCTGAAAGTGAAGCTGAATGACTCATGCTAGAAAGTTGCGATTTTTGGCATTTGACATGGACTTGCTTGAAACCGACGGAAAAAATCGGAAAACTTAAATTTTTTCGTTGCAACTCCCCGGAAAATCTATTATATGCTAGAAAGATGGAATTTTCACCAATAGACCCGAAATAATGTCAAGTTAACAAAATACTTTGAAAAATCATTTCATACATCGCAACCCCCTCTCCCGAAAATAAGGAAAAAACCGTAAAATTGCCATTTCACTTCAATTCTAGTTAGAGAGATGAGATTTTCTTTTTAAAGTTAAATTAACAGATTACTTTGAAAAATTTCATTACCTACATCGGAAACCTCCGAAAATGGGAAAAAAACCCCTTAAACTGCCTTTTTCACTTCTATTCATGTTAGAAAGATCTGGTTTCTTTCATTCGACGTGGACCGGGTTTAAAATAATAGGATTATTTTAACAGCCCTTTTCATTTCTTTTCATGTTAGATAGAACGGGTTTTTTTTATTTAACGTGGAACTGGACTAAATTAACAGGATTATAATAAAAGCATCCTTTTTCTTCTATCCATGCTAGAAAGATGTGGTTTTTTGCATTCGACGCTTATAGCTACAAATTAAGAAGGTAATTAGAAAAACTTAAAACTTTTCCTCACCACTCCCAAAAAAGATGGGAAAACCCCCAAATTTCTATTCATGGTAGAAAGATGGGGTTTTTTGCATTTGGTGGAAAAAACCCCATCTAAGACATTTCTATTATACTGTTGGTCAATACCTAACATATATGAGATTCTATACAATAAACATACAAGTGTTACACATTTAATTGTTTTACCCCAGAACTCCGTCATTTATGAACCGATTTTCAATTTTTTGTTTTAAAGGGTTTGATTTCTCATTGTCACCATTATTATATAACAATCATACTATATTGATGTTTAAGCCTTTCAAAAAGCGAGCAGAGCCAGTTAACGTTATATAACGCGAAGCGGTCTCTTTTGAATATGTGAATCTAAAAAGAGTAAAGTATCGCGAAGCGTAAAGAAACGCAAAGCATACGTGAAGAGTAATAAAATGCGTAGCGTTTTGTGCGTAGCCTTTGGCTTCGTATATTTAAGCCTTACAAAAAGGATTGATATCCGATAAAAACATAACTGTAAGAAAGGGCCGAGTTTTCAGGAAAATCCTTAATGTAATAGTTCCTTCTTAAAAAGTGATGATATGAGAGTAAGGACCGAGCTATTTACAAAGTAAATAGCTCTAAACTTTATATAATAATTCCTTCTTAAAAAGTGATGATATGGAAGAAAGGACCGAGCTATTTACAAAGTAAATAGCTCTAGACTTCATATAATAATAGTTGCTTCTTAAAAAGTGATGATATGAGAGAAAGGAACGAGCTATTTACAAAGTAAATAGCTCCAGACTTCATATAATAGTTGCTCTTTTAAAAGTGATAATATCCCATTAAAGAGCCGAGCTATTTACAAAGTAAATAGCTCGGTATACTATTAACTAAAAAAATTAATTAGGGGTAAATTGATTAATTGTAAGAAAAAATTTTCCCTTAGTATGTTTTTAAAATTTTTTATAACGCGGCAAGTTACTTTTTCTGATGATTTCAATTATTTTAAAACTTGCCGCGTTATAAAAAATTTTAAAAACTAAGGGAAACCTTACGAAATAAATATCAACAAAATTTTTTGTCTTGTACGATTTTATCTTCTTTTTAAATGTTTTTTACACCCACAATATCACATTTTATTATACATAGTTTTAATGTTTTTACTATAATGGTGTGGGCTCTTTACACCCACGCTATTACACGTTGTTATAATTTTTAGTTTTTAAAACTATTTATTATTATCTAGTTTTTAAGTTTTAAATTTTTTTTTTATTGTTATGTAGTTTTTTTTATTGTTAGAAGTATTTTTATTTGTTGCAGTGGAGGCCTTTTACAACTTTACTGCAACGTTGTTATTTTGTTGTTGTTGTTGATTATATTTTTTTGTTATTTTTTTTATATATTTTATTTTTGATTTTTTTTTCCTACTTAATCAATTCATTTGACTAGGTAGTGTTGTGATATTTTGTGATTTGTAATGTTTTGTGTTTGTTATTTTTTAACGTGCGGGGGCTAATGAGCAAGTTCTCGAAACCCCAAAAAGGGGGTTGGGTTTTAGTGGGTAGTCTGGCTGGCCAGAAGTCCCACACTCTGTGCGTCAATGCATATCCCACCACCTTGCCGCAAAAAAAAAATAGTAAGTATGACAATGCTTTTAGGGTAATAATGACCGGGATACGCAAGAGGAAAGGGGGGCTTAGAGGTAAAAAGAAACAAAATTTTATATATTTCTCTTCATATTGGGAAAATTACAAAATGTGTAAAGTAGAATGTTTTAGAAAATTATTTTAAGTACGGTCCCAAAGAGTAGTCGTGTTCAAATAAAAAAAATTCCATTATGTATACTACAATAGATCAACTAAAATATAGTTGAGGTACAGTGTTACTTTTTGCTGCACTAACACTGTGCCTCAATTATATTTTACTTGATCTATTGTAGTTTACATAATGGAATTTTTTTTAAGTTCAGCACTTACACAATATTTATAAGATACAACAAAAGGCGAAAAAAGTCATGTAACCGAAATGTTTGAAAATATAAATTCTACAAAAACAATAGCGAGTCGACTTTTTAATGTTGGTCTTCGTACACTCAATAACAGAGAGTGCGGATTACTCGAAGCAAGTGACACTTTGCTCGGTTTATCCCTTTATGGAACTGATCCTGAAACTATTTTCAGATAGCTTGACGTGAAAATACATCGTAACCGCAGAGTTAAATCTAAGATAGACATGTACAATTTGCATCCAAATTCATCAGATATATTTTACAAATCATTAACTAATGATATTTATTCCAAAAAACCTGCGGAATTAGAAGAAAAAAATATTTTTGCCAGATGTTATGACACTGCCCAGAATCGTCCTGTTTATAGTGATGCTGAATGTAATCCAATTGATGACGAAAAATTTTAAAAAGAAGAAATCGACCATATTTAATCAATGATATTAAAAAAAATTCGCTAGACAGGAGCTGCTTCAACTTAGCGAATTTGCTTAGAAAATATAAATCACTCTCAAGCGGTCACAATTTTAGTCTGATCAAAATGAAGTGTCGTATACGATTTTAGTATTTGCAAGTCCAACATACGCCGAGGGGAATGAGGGAGGGGGTATAAAGAAAGAAGAAACCGCAAAATATAAAATATCTCTCTTAATATTAGAATCGAAAAATGCGTAAGGGAGAAAGCTGTAGAAAATCAAATTTGCTACAATTCATCACTTTATTATTCTTGCGCCAACTTTAATGTGTACAGAGATATAAAGGAATTTAATTTTCAATCTTAAACCGTCAATATTTCTGTAAATATGAGTGTAACAGAAAAAATTATATGAAACAAATTACAGTAAAACTTTACTTCTTATAAATTTTTCGATTTTTCAAATATTAAGGGAGGTATGTCAAATTTTGTGTTTTTCCCTACCTTTAAACCCCCTTTTCCCTTGTCCGATTTTACCCATTAACGATCTTGGCCTTTTGAATACCAAAAGAGCTTTAAATACCAAATTTCATTCCGATCAAAACTGTGACCGCTAATATATATATATATATAAATATATATATATGTATATATAAATATATAAATATATATATATATAAATATATATACATATATTTATATCTTAATATATATATATATATATTAGCGGTCACAGTTTTGATCGGAATGAAATTTGGTATTTAAAGCGCTTTTGGTGTAAATTTTCTCTGTATTCATTTTAAAGCTGTCCGTAATTTATGCCATCGTTTATTGTTCCTTCTACTATATTAAAAGCTTCCGTATATGTATCTTGTCCCTGCTTCAATTCGACAAGACTACGCCCGACAAGACTAAAGAACAGACAAAACGATGAAAATCAACATGGTAGTGTGTTACAAAATTAATAATCACACTATATTTGTGTTAATTTTTTTACATTGAATAAACCCGGATAATTAAATAGAATAATACCTTTTGATTGCGCAGGCCTAAAGGACCGGGTTCAGTAAAAAAGTTAGTTGGTTTAATAAAAAAGAAAAAAGAGCTCTCTTGACCGCTGGACTTGATGGAAGAAGGATCAACTTTGCCTGAGGAATAAATAATACTTTTTTTGGATTTTGTGTTTAATCAAGAAATCAATTAATGGTTTTTTTTTTTTTTTTAATTGTATATCGTATGTTTGAAGATATCTGATAGCTTTGTGAATCACAAAAATCATTGGTTGAACTGATTCATTTATAAAATAAAAGTTTAAGCTGGTAGGTTGGTATTACACCAATGTTCATAGTCACTGTATGTATCTCTAATGTCAAAACCATAAACAGAAAAACAGAATAATTTTGTGGTTAGATATGTAATTAGTTTTTGAAATCGGACATAGAAATTCTTCGATAAATCGTGAATATTAAATGTTTCTATAGTTTATAATTTTATAGTATATATTTGTTAATTTTTTTATAGTTTATTTTCCTACAGTTAATTGTTTTGAATGTATTTGAATTTTATATTTAAGGTTGTATTCACATATCTATGTTCATTACGTTTTATAATTTTAAAGATTCAGTTTAAAAATATTCAGTTCTAATGAACGCAGTTAATTTGAATTCATTTTGTTATTAAATTTATGTAGTGATCTTTGATAAATCTATTAATAATGTTATTAATAATTAATAGATGCCAGTCAAAGTGAATGTTGATAACTGTTTTAATTATCAATAGCGGAAGTAGAGATCCTACAAAGAGGGCAAGAGGTCGTAGTTAGTCAATAATGGTAGTCAGTCGATATAATTAATCAAATGATCAAACATCGCTACATGCTCTACAGTCCTATTAAAATATAGTTTTCAATAATTTATTACAAGACGATTTAGTATTATATTTAGTTATTTATTATATTTAGTATTATTAATAATCACACTATATTTGTGTTAATTTTTTTACATTGAATAAACACGGATAATTAAATAGAATAATACCTTTTGATTGCGCAGGCCTAAAGGATCGGGTTCAGTAAAAAAGTTAGTAAATGTATTATTTATAAAATTATACATTTTGTTAATATATTATTTATAAAATAAAAGAATTAATTTGTTTTTAATTAAACATTTTATTAAAACACAACATGGTGTCAGAAGTGTCTAAAAAATAACACCACGTGCAAAATGTTGCCTAAAAGAGAGAGGACTATAAAACAAGACGAAAAAACCGACGAAGATTCACAATCAAATAGTGAAGGATCTGATGAATTGATCTCAAAAGATCAAATGAATAATTTATGAGCAATTAATTCAAATATTGAAGAATTGAAATCGGAGGGAAATGTTACTCAAAATTGGAAATAATGGACGCAAGAGTTCAATATATTTCTCTGTGCTAGTGGCATGGATGGTCAAAAAGAAGATAGTAAAATTTCATTACTCCTACATTTTATTGGAAAACCAGCAAGAATTATTTTTAATACTTTCAATTTGGATATTAAATTAACAACATTAAAAGCCGTACTTACACAGTTCGAAAATTATTTTATGCCTCGTAGTAATGTTACAATGGATCGACATAAATTTTTTACAAGAATTCAAAAAGAAAATGAAACCATAAATGAATTCTTAACGGATTTAATCTACAAAAGTTGGACATGTGACTTTGAAAAACTTAGAGAAGAATTAATCAAAGACATTTTAATTTGTGATTTGCGAGACAATAGAATTGAACAAAAATTATTGCAAGAAGAAAATTTAACAATGAATAAAGCTGAAGCGATATGTCTTTCTACTGAAATTTCGAATAAAAATGTGCAAGAAATTGAACGTAAACATCAAGAAAATAACCAAATAGCAGTAAAGTCAATTCGTTAAAAAAATCGCTATAATTATCAATCAATAAATGATCAAAGTGGTGAAAATAATCAAAATTGGGATAAATGGTCTAATTGTGGCAAAATTGGGAATGGTTTTCATCAATCAGTCATCAAATCGGAATATGATTGAAGTCGTAACACGTCACGAAATCGTTCAAGTCATAAATCAAGTCATTGGTCGTCAAAACAAAGAATATCGTCAAGTCAAGAATATAGAAGTACGTCAAATTCATATCAAAATCGGGTATGTTCAAGATGTGGTCAAATATATAAACATCGTTGTCCAGCAGAAGGGGTAAGATGTCATAAATGTCAAAGTTTTTCACATTATGCTAAATTTTGTAATCAAAGTCAGGTTAATGTTAATAATCTTACAGAAGAAGTTAACGAATTTAGTATTAACAGTGTTTTAAATAATAATAAATTAAATGGAATAGAATCGGAATGGATTAAAAAATTTAAAATAAATAATAATTTAGTCACTGCTCAGATAGACACTGGTGCTCAATGTAATGTTATGTCATTGAATGTTTTCAAAACACTAGGTATCAATAAAAATTTAATAGAACAAACAAAAATTAAAATATCTTCTTTTTGTGGTTCTATCATTCCAGTCATAGGTTATTTTAATTTTGAATGTCATTTTGAAAATAATAATGTCAACATATTAAAATTTACAATAGTAAACGTTGTCGCTAAAACTATTATAGGTTTAAAGTCATGTATTGAATTAAATATTTTGAAAAGAGTTTACAATATTGATAGCAAGGTAAATTTTTCGTCATTACTTAAAAATTATGATGATACTTTCACGGACTTGATTTTTTACCATACGAATGCCACTTAACAATTAAAGATAATGTTGAGCCAAAAATTTATCCACCCAGAAAAATTCCTGTTAAACTTCATGATAGACTTAAAAATGAATTAGATATAATGGAAAAGCTCAAAGTCATTACAAAAGTCAGTAAACCATCTCAATGGGTTAATTCAATAGTCTTAGTGGAAAAAAATAACCGTAAACTACGGGTATGCTTAGATCCAAGAATGTTAAATGAAGCAATTTATAGAACTCATTACCCAATTCCTACAATAGAAATTATGCGAGCAAAACTTGCGGGTTGTAATTATTTTTCAGTTTTAGATGCACACCAAGGTTTCTGGATGATTCCAATGGATGAATCAAGCTCCAAGCTTTGTACGTTCAATTCACCATTTGGACGATACAGATTTTTAAGGCTTCCTTACGAAATAAAGGCTAGTTTAGAAATTTTTGCGAGAATTATGACAGAAATATTTTCTGATATTCCAAATGTCCAAATCTACGTTGACGACATAATTGTATATAACGCTTCAATTCAAGAGCATTATAAAACGTTAAAATTAGTTTTGGAACGAGCTAGGCAAGTTAATTTAATAAAGAAAAATGTCGAATTGGCCTTAAAGAAGTTAAGTATATAGGTCATATTTTTAATAGTCAAGGTTTTAATATGTCAATCGATAAGTCTAAAGTCGAAGCTATAAATAATATGTCACGTCCAAAAACCGTCAAAGAATTACAAAAATTTATAGGTATATGTAATTATTTGAATATTTATATAAAAGATTTTGCTAAAGAAAACACAGTCTTAAGAGACTTACTTAAAAAAAATTCTGATTTTAAATGGCACGATAGCCATGAAGCTGCTTTTAATAAATTAAAACGCTTGCTAACGGAAGCTCCGGTACTTACTCACTATGATCCAAATAAACAGATTACTTTATCTGTAGATTCATCTAAATACGTCGTAGGTGCTGTGATCTTACATAATAGTAAACCTATTGCATGTGCATCAAAATGTCTAACTCTGTCACAGAAAAATTGGCGACAAATAGAAAAAGAGCTGTACGCAATTTTATTCAGTTGTAGTAAATTTAACCAATTTGTTTACGGTCAAATGATAATGGTCATGTAGAAACTGATCATCAACCTTTAGCTTTATTTAAAAAACCTTTAGCAGATAATCCACCTAGACTCCAACGTATGATGTTGAAATTACACACTTATCATTTAAATGTCTATTATGTACCTGGAAGGTTAATGTACATTGTTGATACACTGTCGAGGGCACCACTACAAATTACTGAGATAACAGATATAGATGAAAATTTACAAATTCATGTCAATTTAGTCAATAATAACTTAGCCATTTCTAAAGAAAAATTTGAAATCATTCGACAAAAAACATTAGATGATGAATGTTTACAAATAGTAAAAAATTATTATTTAAATGATTGGCCAAATAAAAAATCGTCAGTAAACTACTTAGCTAAACCCTATTGGAGTTTTAAGATGAAATATACGAAAATGATAATATTTTATTTAAAGGTAAAAATGTCATAATACCGTCAAAATAAAGGTCTGAGATGATTAATATCATTCACGAAGGACATTTAGGCATAGAAAGATGTAAAATTCAGGCGCGTAGTACAATTTATTGGCCTAATATTAATGTAGATATAAAAAATAAAGTAGAAAACTGTGAAATATGCCTAAAATATCGTAAAAATAATGTCAAAGAATTAAAACCTCATGAATTAGCATTATATCCATTTCAGAAAATGTATTTGGTTGTGTATTTGAAAGATTTCAAGATTGTAGAGGCTGCCCTGGACGAGCTACACTTCGACCATAAGGTCCATTGTGATGCCTAAGGATATGAGGATGTGAGTGGAGTGGAAGGAATTTGTGAGTAGACTAGGAATTGGTAGGATATGCGGCTGCAGCCGACTCTGACAGGAACTATGCCGATATTCATCTGGAGTTCGTGAAGGAAACTGCAGAAAACCTTCTCAAGCATAGCCGGTTACTTCGTTCTTGTCCATACGCCGACAGTTTAGTCAATTTACCGCCCCTTTATTTATTTTTTTTTAAATTGACAATCTGCCGATGTCGGGATTCGAACTCATAACCTCCCAGTTTCCAAGTACGCACACTGCGCAGACATAACGCCTTGGACCGCTTGGCTAATCCGGACAAGGTTCGATTATGTATGACTCGCCTTGAAATTTTGGGTCATATCGTAAGTAAGCTGGGTAAACTACCGGATGATGAAAAATGCATAACCATTGCTAATTTACCTTTTCCGAGAAATGGTAGGAACTGCAAAAGTTCGTAGGCATGTGCGCCTTCTATTCAAAATTCGTCCCGAACTTAAGTATAATTTGTGCTCCTTTGAACCGTCTCAAGAGAAAAATGCGAAATTTCTTCCCAATGGGAACATTTTCAAGCCTTCGATACGTTGAAAGCTGCACTTATTTCTCCACCACTTTTACGATTTCCGGAGTTTTCATTAAAATTCATTGTAATTACAGATGCATCATCTAATGGTGTTTCTGCAGTTTTAAGTCAGGAATTTCCTTCGGGACGTCATCCCATCGAATATTTTTCACGTCGTCTTATAGGAGCTGAAGTACGTTATAGCGCACATGAACTTGAACTCTTAGCTGTAGTTAAGGAGCTATTTCACTTTAAAGATTATCTCCTGGGTAGGGAATTTAGTATGGAAACAGATTGTCAAGCTTTAATCTGGATTTTTAAAACACCACAAGTTATCTAGGTGGATTTTTCAGCTATTCAGATTTTCTTTTAAACCTGTACATATCAAGGGTGACTCAAATTTAATCGCTGATACTCTATCCCGGCTATTGCCTAGCAGTATCGATATACAAAAGGATCAAAATGGAAGTATTCACGAATCAGATCCGATTCCACTATTAAATGTTTTAGTTCATACTTCACCTCAGGGTTATTTGTCTATCCGTCAAGCACAGATGCTTTCGCAATACTGTAGCTCCATTTATAATGATTTAAAATCGAAGAAAGATATGAAAGGCTTCTTTATTGCTGTTGGTCTCTTGTGTATGAGGGTTGGACGATTAGGCCGGAGAAGGGTTGTGCTTCCCGAAACTATGTTGGATTTCGTTCTTGAAAATTTCCATTCAACCACACATAACGGTATAACAAAGACTTATCGTGACATTTCTCGTAGATTTTGATGCCTTGATTTGTTTAAAAAAGTGAAGAACTGTATTAACAGTTGTGGAGTGCGCCATTTAACCAAATCATGTGCGTCCTCTCAGCGATTCAATCATCTTCATCTACAGTGCCTGAGTACGTGTGGGGTGATTTACATATAGACTACATTGGACCGTTAAAAATGTCATATGAGGGTTTCCAGCACATTCTGGTATGCATTGATACGTATTATAAGTTTTGCATCGCATTTCCAACGGAAAGATGTACAGTAGAAGGTACGATTAAAATTCTACGTAAGATTTTTTGTAATTACGGTTTTCCGTTGTGCGTTACGTCTGATAATGGTTCTGCGTCTGATAAAAGTTTCAGATAAATTCAACAACTTTTTGTTTGAACATGCAGTAAAACACCAGTTTACTTCACCATATTGTCCATGTTCGTATCAGAGTGAACGGATGAACCGAAACATAAAAACTTTTAGCGCGCACCGTTACGCACCTCAAGAAAATAAATTGAATTTGCCCTGAGAAATTACAAGTGAGTGAGTGTAGTGTCGTTATGTGTGGAACCGAAAGCATCTACAAACAACGGATGTGATGTTAATTATCTATGGACCTTAAGATATTTTTTAAAATAGTTTTTTCCGTCTTAATTTCATAACTTGGGTTAGGGAAACAAACAAATACCTATACCCTAATTTGGTTTATCATTTGTTATTGATTTTTAGTATATAATACCTTTCGCACGTTATCAAGAGAGCTTAGGTGTTTTAGGTAATTTATATATATATATATATATATATATATATATATATATATATATATATATATATATGTATATATATATATATTTATATAGAAAAAGATTTTTCTTACAGTACTATTACTATACGAAAAATCAGAGCCGATTTGACTTCAAAATATCTCCTAAACGAAAAGAGCTACAGTGCTGTTTTTTCGAATATAAGCTATTTACGGAATTATAAGAGAACAAGTTTTTGCTTTTCGTTAAGAAATAAACGGTTAATAAGTTATTTTGGTTCAAAAAACGTTACATAGCGGGTACGCCCACAATTTTCATTAGACAGGATAAAAACGTAGGGCCTACACCAGATATCCTTTAAAGATGAGATTTGGCACATTGTTAGGTCTAGTACCCAAGGCACAGGGAAAATTATGAAATCACGAAATTTATATCGGGAAATGGGAACACTTTTGCTTTTTTGTTTTGATAAAATTAACATAGGAAATATTGCTGCTCTATGATAGTTCCATAT
This sequence comes from Nineta flava, assembly GCA_963920215.1. NCBI lineage: Eukaryota > Metazoa > Arthropoda > Insecta > Neuroptera > Chrysopidae > Nineta > Nineta flava. The sequence goes on along the minus strand of OY986043.1, from coordinate 45,992,567 downwards.
TTCTATATTTACAGTAAAATGTTAGCACATACCACTAGTGAGAGGTGTGGGCGATTTTTTAAATCATTGTTGCTTCACTTCCAGAAATGCTAGAAGGGTACGGTTTTTTGCATTCGACGCGGAATTTTTGATACTTTAAATAAGAAGGTTTGGGAAAATTTTATTTTCCCAATGGAACATATGGAAAATCAAAAATTAAATTTAAGTGTTTAAGATTGAAGATTGAAGATTAAATTCCTTAATATCTCTGTACACATTAGATCTTGAGTAAAAATGATAAGGTGATGAATTGTAGCAAACTTGATTTCCTACAACTGTATTCCTTACAACGTACAACGTATTTTTCGATTGTTCTATTATTAAGAGAGATATTTTGTGTTTGTGTATTTTTTATATGAAAACCGATGTTATAAGTATCTTATGTGCAATACAATTGCTCTAATTTGATTGGTTCAGATTAATCAGTTCAATCAGCTTACAGTAGTTGTATTGCACATAAGATGCAAATAATATAAACACAAAATATAAAATATCTCTCTTAATATTAGAACAATTAGAACAATTTGAACACAAAAAATTACCTTTTTCTCCCAGTATATTAAGTTTTGTCCCGACTGTGTAACGTTTGAAAATATTAATCCTTGATATAAATGCTTGTTTATAAAATGGCCCATTTCGGCTATTTCCGCATGTCCGTCCGTCTGTATGTGGACGCAACAACCCAAGAACGAAAACAGATAAACAGCTAATTTTTGTGTGTGTGTTCCAGAACAATAAAGTAAGGTCAAATTCGTTAACGGGCAATTTTTACTTTTAACCGAAAATCAGATTCACCATTCTTCCATGTCGATGGTGATTTTTTGGCGCCGACTCAAAATTATTTAGATATTTACATTAGTGTAGGATGTCATCTTAAATCGAATATGGCGGTTTAAATGGCGATTTAAAATTTCCAAATTCACCCCTATGATATGGGTATCAAATAAAATGGCTTGATGACGTCATTCTAAATCCAATATGGGGCCTTAAATTAAAAGGACCTGATGAACGAAACACATTATATAAAGTGACGTTATGCGAAATCCAATATGGCAGCCGTCGCAAATGGCGATTGCAATTTCCACATTAACAACTTTTATATGGGTATCAAATTAAAAGGTTTGATGAGCAAAACCCAATAAGTAAAGTGATGTCATTCTAAATACAATATGGTGGCCACTGCAAATGGCGATTTATAATTTCCACATTAACCCCTATGGTATGGGTATCAAATAAAAGGGCTTGATGAGCGAAACACAGTATATAAAGTGACGTTATTCTAAATCAAATATGGCGGCCGCCACAAATGGCGAATTATAATTTCCACATTAACCCCGATGATATGGGTATCAAATGAAAGGGATTGATGAGCAAAACACAATAAGTAAAGTGATGTCATTCTAAATCCAATATGGTGGCCAACGCAAATGGCCATTTATAATTTCCACATTAACCCCTGTGGTATGGGTATCAAATAAAAGGGCTTGATGAGTGAAACACAGTATATAAAGTGACGTTTTTCAAAATCCAATATGGCGGCCGCTGCAAATGGCGAATTATAATTTCCACATTAACCCCGATGATATCAAAAGAAAAGGCTTGATGAGCAAAACACAATTAGTAAAGTTAAGTCATTCTAAATCCAATATGGCTGCCGCCGGAAATGGAGATTTACAAATTCCACATTAACCCCAATGATATGGATATCAATTGAAAGAGCTTGAGTTGTGAAACACAATAAGTAAAGTTAAGTTATTCTAAATCCAATATGGCGGCCGCCGCAAATGGAGTTTTATAATTTCCCCATAAACAAACCCCTATGATATGGGTATCAAATGAAAATGCTTGATGAGTGATATATATATATATATATATATATATATATATACCTTTCAAAAGTAGTGATATCCGATCTCAAACATAAATGTAAAAAAGGGCCGAGTTTGCGGGGAAGTCCTTAATGTATAACAGCTGCTCCTGAAAAAGTGATGATATGGGATAAAGGACCGAGCTAATTACCAAGTGTGAGTGAAATGAAAATAAATTTCTTAGGTAAATTTTTCCTTAGAAAATTAATGCGAGGAGAATTGATTAAATGTAAGAAAAAATTTGGTTGTAATTTATTTCGTAAGTTTTCTGTTAATAAATGGTATTCGTCAAAGTAGCATAAAGAGAGAAGAAAACACAAAATATAAAATGTCTTTCTGAATATTAAATAAAAGAATCGAAAAATGTGAAGGAATAAAATTGTAGAAAATCATGAGAGCTACAATTAATGGCCTTATTTTTTTTGCTCAAACTCTAATGTGGACAGAAGTATTTAGAATTTAAAATTTCAATCATAAACCGTTAATATTTCTGTAAATATAAGTGTAACAGATAAAATGATAAGTTACAAAATTATAGCAACTTTACTTTTTATAAATTTTTCTAATATTAAAGGAGTAATGCCAAATTTTGTGTTTCCCCCTTCCTCTAAACCCCCCTTTCCCCTTGACCGCTTTTACCCATTAACGAACTTGACCTTAAAAAAAGGAAAAAAAGGGCCAAGTTTTCGGGAAAATCCATAATGTAATAGTTGCTCATTAAAAAGTAATTTATTTTTCTTTTGATTCAAATATTTTAAAACTTGCCGCGTCATAAAATTTTAAAAACATACTAAAAGAAAACTTATGAAATTAATTACAACCAAATTTTTTCTTACATTTAATCAATTTTCCTGTCATTAATTTTCAAAGGAAAAATTTACATAAGAAATTTATATTCATTTCACTCACACTTGGTAATTAGCTCGGTCCTTTATCCCATATCATCACTTTTTAAGGAGCAGCTATTATACATTACGGATTTCCCCGCAAACGGTCCCTTTTTTACATTTATATTTTTGATCGGATTTTACTTATTTTAATATTTATTTTATGATACAGGTGTTGATTATGATGATGATGCAATCGATAATCCAATACAATTTGAACCAGTACAAGCAATAAATGCAATGGATGATTTTCGATTAATTAAAAATATATCGGATCAGGAAATGAAAGAAATGGTTGATAATTTAAATACAAACCAAAAACGTATATGTGATAAAATTCATGAAACTTTGGACAAAAATTTGAACACTCTTAGACTTTTCGTGAGTCATACAGGGGGTGCGGGTAAAAGTTACCTCATATATACAATTAAACAATGGGTGTCGAAAAATTTATAAAAGACTGTGGCTGTCACTGCGCCCACAGGGATTGCAGCGTTTAATGTTAACGGGCTAACTGTCCAGAGGTTATTTCAACTACCAGTTGAACATAAATTTACTCCTAAACATAAACCTCTTTGAGATCAAGTTTTGAAAGTTTAACGAGCTGATTTATCGAACATGATGCTTATAATCATAGAAGAAGTATGAATGATTTCCAACATAACTCTTATGTATATTAATTTACGTTTAATGGAAATATTTGATACCTCCGACAATGAAAATGGTTGGTTTGGAGGAAAACATATTTTGGTATTTGGAGATTTGTTACTACTACCGCCTGTTAGAGAACAATCACATTTCGAAGATATATTAGCAAAAGATATAAATAAACTGATAGGTTCATTAGGTGTTACAAATTTGTGGAAACAACTATTTACGTATGAAGAACTTTGTATTAACATGCGACAAAAAAATTATAATGATTTCATGAATCTGTTGAGCTCATTGCGATTAGGAGTTATTACGTTAGAAGATTCTACATTATTATTTTCCAGATTGCTGAAATTTAATTCTACTTCTGGTAATGATAGACTTCAAGAATTGACAGTTCACTTCTCATTATACCAGACAGTACAGTTTCTTTACTGCCAACAAGAAATATGTGTGCTCAACTTAATGAAGCAATGTTAAAACTTACTGAAAAGCCGGTAATAGAAGTAATTGCTATTGATGAGGTCGAATGTCGAAAATTATTATCAAAAAAAGTTTATGAAATATTCGATAAGTATGAAAATGATTCATCCATGACAGCAGGTTTAGAGAAAACAATTATTATAAAAAAGGAGCTCGTGTAATGCTTCGAAGAAATGTCGATCTCAGTTTAGGACTTGTTAAATCTTTCGGGATATTGACGACATAAACAATATTAAAAAAATTCACATAAAATTTATACATGGCTTGGTACACGATTTGGAATCAGTTAAAAATAAATTTGTAGTTTTCTATCACGCGTTTGTATATCGTAAGCAATTTCCAATATTTCTTTCCAATAGCTCTCACTATTCACAAAAGTTAACGGTTAAGTTTGAATAGTGCACTTTTGGATATAGGTTCTTGTATATTTTCCTGCGGACAAGCATATGTTGCGCTATCTAGAGTAAAAAATCTTGTCAGAGTTCATCTTATTAATTTTGATCCAAGCCAGGTACTATCACAGAAAAATGCATTAGTAGAATATAACAGACTCAGAACGCTTTATCGTCCTGATTTATCGAAACTATCATTCAAGAAAAGTCATCTGCAAGACGTTACAGATAGAGTGTGGTCTAAACAACCACTCACTACAGCAGTTCAAAAAATTGTTGAATCTATAACGGATGAAAAAAATCCATCTAAACGAAAAAAGCCTACACCCAAGAAAACTTCTTTAAAAAAGAAGTTTGATTGTAGTAATTGAATGAATGAATAATTGTGACTTTGAATAAATTAAAATAATGTGATGGATTCAATTGTTAGAACTTTTTAATTTATCGAGGGAGGAATTTTGATTATTTAATAAATGATTTTATTGCAAAAATATTTAAACCTTAAAAACTAGATAATAATAAAAAGTTTTAAAAACTAAAAAATATAACAACGTGTAATTGTGTGGGTGTAAAGAGCCCACACTATTATAGTAAAAACATTTAAAACTTAAAAACTATGTATAATAAAATGTGATATTGTGGGTGTACGTAAGGGCCCACAATATCACAGATAAAATCAATAAATAATATAAAAACACAAAACATTCAAAAGAAGATAAAATCGTACAAGGTTGTACGTAAAAAACATACAAAAGAGACGATCTTTTTAAAATATGTGATGTTTGTTGCCCTAGAGTCTCCGTAGAAGGTGATATTCATTCAAAAATGTAATCATCGTCTTCACGCAGCTCGCATTATATGATAATGCTCGTGCCACATTTTTTCGAAGCTGTAGTCTTCGCCGTAAAGATTCAAACACTACACATTCCTCAACAATGTGCCTCACGGTTTGCACTCTCCTGCAAACAGTGCACTTTGGCTGATCCTCACCGCAGAGAAGATATGCATGCAAGATTTGAGTGTGGCCTATTCGCAAACGTGTAAGAGCCACACTCTCTCTACGGCTCAGATTTACAGGTGCCGGCATCTTATTGATGCTTGGCTTGACCTGTTTGAGCTTTTCCGTGAGGTTGTTCCACTCACGCTGCCATTTTTCATTAATTTTGAAACGTATGCACACTTTCAGGTCCTCTGGGCGTATTGAAATTAGATCCAGGTTCTCTGAATCAGCCGCGACCCGCGCAACTACATCAGCCACCTCATTCCCATGTATATCCACGTGCCCAGGCGTCCATACAAAGACGATGGACATGTGCTGGAGCACTTGGAGTATCGCTTGGATGTTTTGCACCAGAGGGCCCCTTGAAAGCGTGCACATTAGTGCTTGCAGCGCACTCAACGAGTCGGAACAAATGAGGAATGTATTGTTAAGGTACGAAAACTACACAATATCGAAGGGCTTGCAAAATTGCATATAATTAAGCAGTGTATACGGATGCCTGTGTGAGAGCGACCAAGTGTGTGAGCTATTGCTAATGGCAATAGCGCTCCCCACACCAGAAACAGTTTTAGATCCATCCGTATACACGCATAGAGAGTTATTGTATTCGCTAATAAGCTGTTGGTAGCAGGTCCGATAGAACTGAAAATTGGTCTCTTCTTTACGGAGACCAGCCGGGTCAAAGCGAAACCTTACCTCTGGAATCAGCCAAGGAGATACTTCATGAAAACTATAGGGAAGTACCTGAGCGAATTCGAAATTTAGGCCCAAGGTCTGGTGACCGTGGCACGTCTCTCATAGAGTCTCCTCAGAAATCTGGATTCTCTGAAGAGAGCCGGGAAGTTGACATGATTGGGCTTAGCCGATATCCCCGCGACATAATTGAAAGGGCAGACGCTCACGCCTCAACCTCAATGGGGGCAATCCCGACTCTAAACATAGAATCATAGAGGGACTCGTTCGAACTGCTCCTGAAGCAAGTCTAATGCCTGCGTGGTGATTAGGATCTAGGATTTTGAGCGCTGACATCTGGGCAGAGGAGAATACTACACTGCCATAATCCATCCTGGGCAGAACCAGCGATGAATAAAACCACAGTAGCGTCTCCCGGTCCGCACCCCACGATGTACCAGCAAATCCCTTAAGCACATTCATTGCCTTGCGACAACTCGCTGCCCGGGATTGGAGGTGAGGACGCCACGTTGATTTTCTTGTCAAAGACAAATCCCAGAAACCTAATAGAGTCGGTACATCCAAGGCGGGATCCCTATAAGTAAAGGTTCGGATCAGGATGTGCCTTGCGTTTTTTACAGAAATGGACCACTTTAGTATTAATGGTGGAGAACCGAAAACCAACACTTTCTGCAGAATGCACCACTTCGTTGATGCTCTGCTGGAGTCTCGTTTCAACTGTATCCATTGATGGAGCTCCATAGAAAATTGCAAGGTCATAAACATACAGACATTGACGAATCGGGGCTGAAGCGAAGGAGTTGTGATTGACCGCTATAGCAAAAAGGGTGACACTAAGCGTCGAGCCCTTGTGAACACTATTCTCCTGGGAATAGATCCCAGAGTCAATGCCACCCACCCGGACACGAAATTTGCGGTCATACATAAAACTTTGAATGAACTGAGGCACAGATCCTCTTAGACCCCAGTCATGCAGCTTTCTGAGAATGCCATACCTCCAAGTCATGTCATATGCTTTCTCCAGATCGAAGAACACTCCCACAAAGTGAAAGCCCCGGAGAAAGTTATCGTGAATGACATTCTCAAGGCGAACAAATTGATCCGAATGGTATTGGCGGAAACCTGTCTGATATTTACATATCAGATGATTAGTTTCCAGCCACCAGACGAGACGTCTGTTCACCATTTTTTCCAATATCTTGTTGAAGCTGCAAGTCAAAGATATTGGACGGTAGCTTGATGGTTGCGATGAATCATTACTCTCTTTAATCAGCGGGATAATAATGACTCCCCACCATTGCTGAGGGTAAACGCTCTGCCGAAAAATATTGTTATATAGATCCAGTAATCCGCACTTACCAGGATAAGGCAGATTCTGGATCATGGCATAATGTATTGTATCGGGGCCAGGTGATGTATTTGTTTACCCTTTTTGCGCCTCCAGTAGTTCTTGCATTGTAAAATCGTTGTTATAGTGGAGGAAATCATCTGAGAAAAAATCATTCCACCAGGGAACTTTTCTCTAAGGTGGAATGCCGGAACACTTACTTATAGCATGTGTAGCTGCTTCAATGACTTTGGAGGTTATTTTGCACACCTCCTCTTCTACGTCTTCCCCCAACGCGGGAACTTGAAAACTTTCCATGAAAGTGTCCCAGTTGGCTCGACGAAGACTCTTGGTGAAGTAGGATGTGGACACATTGGTGAGTTATGAGAAATTTTGATGGGTAGATGGTCACTTCCACAAGGATCAGGGAGTACCATCCTTTCCAGTCGATGAGCCAGAGCCGGTGAGCATAGTGATTCCCATCTTTCGGAGGTGCCCATTTAGCCGGCAATGCCCGGTGAGAAATCCCGTTAAGATTCGTAGCTCATTTTTTGTGAGCTTAATGCAGGTTTCGAATCTCTTTCGGTTATACTGCCCGAGAAGGATCTTGGCCTGCCACAGCCCTGGGGAATCTTCCCAAAGCTTGTTTCGTTCTGCTTCCTCTGCCTTCCAGAGGGATGTGTTGAGGTAGGCCTCACTTATTCCACAGGATGGCTCAGGTCCTATGAACGGCTCTGACGACCCTTTCCTTGTCAGTTCATCAGCAGTCTCATTCCCCTCAATACCTGCATGGCCTGGCACCCATTTCAGATAAACGTCATTCTCCTTGCCTAGTCTGTTTAGCAGGTCTAGGCATTCCCACACCATCTTAGAGTTGATGCTCCATGCACTTAGTGCTTTGATGGCAACTTGGCTGTCAGAGAGGATCACTATGTTCCGCTTCCTGTAGTTCCTGCTCAGGTTGAACGAAGCACACCTGGTTATTGCACGAACTTCCACCTGGAAAACACTGGGAAACCTTCTCATGGGTTCAGAGCATCTGGTTCTAGGCCTAAATACACCCGCTCCCGTGCCTTCGTTGGTCTTTGACCCGTCAGTGTACCATTTTATGGTATGTGGCTTGAGGTAGTACATGTCCTCTCCATTCCACTCCTGCTTACTGCTCAGCTCCGTAGTGAAGTTCCTATTGAAGCTGAACTTCCTACTTGCTTTATCCCGGGGTAGGTCTAACAAAGAGGTAAGGGGCTTGTTACCCGTAATAGCCCTCCTATAGGCCTTTTCACCTCCCGTTATTCTTAGGAAAGCTTTCTGTGCTGCACCCTCCACTGCTAGATGCAGGGGAGAGAGGTCCAGTATGACCTCCATCGCAGCCGTTGGAAATGACCTCATGGTACCTGTGATACACAGGCATGCCAGACGCTGTACTCTAGCGAGTCCTTGCCTTGCTCTAGCGATTCGGTTTTCTTTGACCAGACCATCGCTCTATAGGTGATGACTGGTCATACCATCATGGTGCACATCCATCGCAGGATTCTTGGTGTACATCCCCAGGACTTGCCAGCGATTCGTCTGCACACCATGAGGGCTCTGGTTGCCTTGGAGGTAACTTCCTCCAAGTGTCGGTTCCACCGTAGCTTAGAATCCAGGGTAATGCCAAGGTACTTAACTTCCTGCTTCCATTCCAACTCCTCGCCACCAAGGTGTAGTGCTTGGAGTCTCGGGAGTTTCCTTTTCTTAGTGAATGTCATCACAGTGGTCTTGGCTGGGTTGACGCTCAGCCCCACTGACTGGCACCACTTTCTTGTAGCGTTTAGCCCTCTTTGAATGAGGTCACGCACCGTGCTCTGAAACTTTCCTGTTGCCAGGATCACGATATCATCGGCATATCCTATGCAGGTAATGCCTTGATCCGTGAGCCCGTGCAACAGGTCATCTACAACAAGACTCCATAGTAAAGGGGATAGAACCCCTCCCTGTGGGCAGTCTCGCGTTGTGCCGACCCGGATGGTTCTCTCCCCCACCCTCACTTCGGCAGTTCTGGAAGCGAGCATCTCGCCTATCCATCTGGATATCGTGACGTCCACCCCCCGTTTCTCCAGGGATGCTTTGACTACCTCATGTGAGGTATTGTCAAAAGCGTCTTCTATATCAAGAAACGCGCACATGGTTGTTTCTCTCGCATTAAAGCTCCGCTCTATTGCGGTCGTTAGTTCGTAGAGGGCCGTCTCTGTGGACCTGCCTGCCCTATACGCATGCTGGTTGGGGTGCAAAGGCCTCCTCTCCAGAATTTGACTTCGGATGCAACTGTCCACCGCCTTTTCCACCGTTTTCAAGAAAAACGATGTAAGGCTGATTGGTCGAACAGACTTCGGATGGCACTGGTCTTTCTTTCCCGCTTTGAGGATGAAAGTAACTTGGACCCTTCTGCAGGGGCTAGGTATATGCCCTAGCGCCAGGCTGGCTCTACTGATCCGGAGGAGTTGAGGCAAAATCTCCTTTTGCCCATGTTGTAACAGGGCGGGGAAGATGCCATCTACTCCGGCCGATGATCAAAGGCAGGCGATGCTTGCTGCAGTGATCCACTAGCTTCCTGACCTCATTTGACGGTACCTCCTTGCCTCCGGCTAGGTATGCTGATGCGATGACCAGTCTGTGGGGTACACACCCCATTTGCAGGGTTATCTGCGCAGTAGCCAGGTCTCCTTAACTGATCCCGAACTAGCCAAGAAGCTCTCGGTATTTCAGACTTTTTGTTCCAAATGACTGTCGCATCGCGGCAGTTCAGTCCTCTTACCTGACTTCTGTAGATCCAGGCTTCCTGGATCAGCACGACTCCCAGGTGTTGCCTAGCGAAGAGACTCGCTATAACTGAAGATGCCCCTTTGGAGTGGTGGGCGTTCAGTTGGGCAACCCTGGTGATATTGTTTTGAATCATTACTCCAGGTGGACCAAACCTGTAATCCTATTGGTTTTCTCATAAAATTATAAAATGCGTCTATTTGTCACTAGACGCATTTGGTCACTAGATGTGTATATTCTACTACATTTGGTCACTAGACGTGTATATTCCTCAAGGGACGTGTATACTCCACAAATTTCCAAACATATGTTTTAACTCAAAAATACCTGAATCTCTATAATAAAATAAATATCACGAAACTCCTTTAAAGTTTACAATCAGCAAACATTTAATTTAGAGAGAAAAAATACTTAAGCTAAGTCTTAAATTAAAGTACTTAAACAGTGTCCTTTCCCAAGTTTTTATGATGGAAAATTCCAAAATGTAAAAGATGAATACAATAATATTTCAATTGTTCACACTAATAAATATTAATATGATATTAGATTAAAACTCATATAACCATCCATATGAACACACTTAACGTTATATATGTCTGAGGTGGGCAGGAGTTGACTCCGCCAAGCTCTGAGTGAGAGGTAGGGAAGAGAGATAGAGTTAATACAGGGTAATCTACCAATTATTAATATTTCCTTTTTTTAATTAAAACATTTTCTGAAAAAAATATAATAATACCAAATCTTTTTTATGGTCACTATTATACAAAGTAAATAATACATACAATCATTCAATACATACTCTGGAATTTTGGGCTGGTAATTTGGGTTATAAAATGTACCTTTTTAGTATATATCTTATTTGTGTATGAATAAAATAAAAATATATAAAAAATATATATAAGTCTTTTGAACCTTTAAGTTTACCGCTGGACCATTGTAATAAAAGAGAGAAATTTTTGCAAAGGATAATTTAAATAGAATTATAGTTTTGGAAATTCCAAATTATTTGTGTAAATATTTTACTATTCATATCCGAGAACTAATAAAGAATTATTTACCTGATTTAAATATTTTATAAAACTATTTCTAAATTGATTGAATAAATTATTGGGCAATAATCGGTAGGACAACCTGTATTGAAACATCGTTCCGTCTTGCTTCAAAACATACCTTCTTTACTTACTCTCACCCAGCTTATGGAGAGCCCGTAAAGCTCAGACGAGCTGTCTGCGCCCGCCTCTGATATATGTATAGTAAGATACTATACATCTATAAATCCCTTATATAAAGGGTCTTCAAATGAACAGTGTACTTTCCCAAATATTTGTGATAGGAAAATCCAAAACGCGAAATAAAATAATAATACTCAAAACTGAACAGTGAGATTTTATTGTGCTTTCCAGAGGTACTATCCTATCTCTTTCTAGATCTTCTTTTGTACATTTTGATTTCAGTTCACGTGGTAAAATATTTACATTTTCCCCTTCTAAAAGGTATTTTGGAGCAAACTTCATAACAGTGTGTTCTGTTTCATTATATTTTTCAACACATTTCTGCGCAATAGTACTCCATGCTATTTTCTTTTCACTTTCATTTATTTTACATCTTATCTTATTGACTAAAGTTTGATTAAATCTTTCATTAAAACCATTTGAAAATGGTGTATCCACAGCAGTGAAAATCATTCTTACATTTTCCTTCTCCAGAAATTCTTTAAATTCTTTAGAATTTATACCAGGTTATTGATCTGTTAATACTAATGTTAAATAATCGAACAGAATTAAATTATTAATTATACTTATTTAATTCAAATAAATCATTTACACTGATGAAGTTCACACACGTTACGAGATTCAAAATTCATAGGTTATAAATGTACATAATACCAGAAAAAAGACTACTACCTATTTGTGATAGCAAAACATTGACAGACTATGCGTTGTCAATCCCGCCAATTTATAATACACATACTAAATAGGCGTATGTAGTATATGACACTGGACCAGGATCTGGTCCATGAACATACACCCAAATTGCGCAAGATGATATTTTGGAAGCGTTAAAATGTGTATAGTGGAATCGAATTTTATCCTTGGATGACGTGATCAAGAATTAACGAAACAAAATAAAAAAAAAGAGAACGAGGGTCCTTGTGCTGGCTGCGGGCCCAATCTATTAGTTATCCGAAAACTACACTAACATCATCGTAGTGACGCCTTTAGTTCAAAAGTACATGCACTTCCCTAGTGGATGATGTGTGAAGCGCTATGATTTATAATCGATAAGACTAGTGGCCGACGCCTGCACTATAAAATTGACTTTATACTCTAATGGCTGAAATAAAACTGATTGAATTTCAACACCGTAATAAATGGTAAGTTTTTTACTTTATTTAATGTATGAAGAAAATTAAAATGTAAGAATAAAACATAATTAATACTCTGATCAGATTAAAAAAACAATAAAATTAAAGATGAACATAAAGTTATATGATTTATGACTTATACGAATCCGTCAGGTTTTCGTACAGAATTTCCACGACTGAATTACCACATGCGTTTCTAGTGTTGTCTCGAGCCGTGAAAATTCCGTTAATTTATCGTTCGTTTTGATGATTTTAACATTCCAATCATTGACGCCGATTTAATTGACGGTCTAGATCGGATGATTCAACCAAACTTGTCACGATGTTGACTTTTGGACACCTGACGACCTGGGGTCCGAAACCGTAAAATAGTATTAGAATTATTTTGGAATTAATCCTTAACGAACCTTTTTAGGTGGTTGTTGAAGTGGATTAAAAAGATTCAAAAAAATGTTCACTCCATAGATTGACAATTACCACGTCCGGAATTGAACTAATTACTGTCTCCGAATAAAAAAATTAATGGTAATTACATGAAGGAATTATAATCTACAGGTTTGCGTGTTGTGAATGAAATAAAAATTCAATAAATTGCTAGGATAAAATCAAATTTGACCATTACCTTCGTTGTTTTCACTAGGTCGAACAAGTCCAAAACACAGTGCTCCCAGTCAGATCGTACCGCGAAATAATCTCCAGGTGGGTGTTTGATGATGGCAATAAATATTCCATATAATGTCCAAAAATTCAGCGTTTTAAATTTCCGTATTGGTTTGAATATCAACGCCTATTTTCTCTAATATATTTATTTTCCGTTTTTAATTATTTAAAAAAAATAATTATCTAATTGTTTTTCGGACGAACGTAATATAATAATCTCTCTACACAAAAATTGTTTTTTTTTATCGTCCCGTGACACATTCTATGAAAAAAAACAATTTACGTCGTCCTGGAGTTTCGCGGGAACCCACCTGATTGGCGCATTGTGCTTTGGTCTCTGTTTACTTCCCATTTTGTAAAAAAAATCACACAATATCCCGTTCAAACCTGTGTTTGGTATTGTTCTGTTTTCAAGGAGGTTCCTGTGTGATTCTTTGTTTTTTTTTACTTATAGTTTTTTTTTTTTTTTTTTAACTAATTAACATTGTATTGCCTTTTCAACTACATTGGTTATCCAAACAATACAATAAGTGATAAGTTACACTAATTGGACTAAGTTGTGATCTTCTATATTTGTGGAAGCAGCTTTGTTAGTTTCAGGAACTTGAAAAGTTTTTCCAATGTTTGGGGGTTATCGCCTAGAACTTCTTGAATTGTGGGTGGTAATTCAGTTGACTGTCTTTCATTTTGAAATTGTATACAGTTGGTTAGAATATGTTCAACTGTTATAGGAATATTGCAGTATTGGCAATTTGGTCTCGGGGTCTTTTTCATTATATATGTGTGTGTTAATTTGGTATGACCATTTCTCAAACGGGCCAGAACGACTTCATGTTTCCTATTGTTCTGGTTCGATGTTGCCCAATAGTTTGTGGTGTTTTTTATCTTTCTTCATTTGTTGTTGTTTCCGACTATATTTAACCAACTTTCATTTCTCTTTTGTTGTATTTTATTTTTAATGTGAAGTATGAGGTCTTCAAAAGTTATTACGTCTACATCACGCCCATCCTCGTGGGCTAGAGAGTTGTTGTGGCGATGGAATATATCGTATTTTGAATATGTTGTATGATGGCCATTGGTGTTTTTCGATTTTCGATGGCTCTTAGGGCACTCATTGAGTCGCTGATTATAACATATTTTTTGTTTTGGATATTAGCTTGGATTTGAATAAACTTAAGAGACTGCCATATAGCAAATGTTTCAGCAGTAAACCCGCTACATATTTGGTTAAGTTTAAATTTAAGTTCATTATCACTCGTTATAACCGCACACGCCCATACTTATAGTTTGATTTATAAAAAATCGTAGTCCATAATTAACTATTATTCATATTGTTTATTTATTCATTTATTTATTCCAGCACTTATCTTTTTTATTTTTAAATTTTTAATATAACTACCACTTTTACACTGTTTTGTTTTATCACTTTTAATTTTATCTCATTTGAGTAAGTATGGGTAGTTCGGTAGGTGTGGTGGGATTGCCACACTCTTGCTGGCTTCGTGATGAAATACTACGTATTTCAGGCTTCGTTGCGTTCTATAAAGGCCTTCAATTCCTCGATATGAGCTTTGTATCGGACTCTTGTGACCGTGTCTTCGAGATCGCACGAAACGGGCGACGTGAAACGTAAAATTCTAGGTGGTTCTGACCACTGAGGAATAAATTTTCTAGCCTCATCAAACTGGGGTCCACTGTGTATCTTTTGTAAGACCAGCTGTCCTTCGGCATATGAGTGTCGTGGTGACCCTTTTGAATTGTAGAACTGCTTCATTCGGTCATGTGCATTGGACAGGGACGTGCGGACCTTGTCGAGGTCAGGAGGTGAATCCTCCCCCAAGATCTCCTGGAGGTTCCATCGTAAGTCGATGGGGGTATTTACGTTTCGCCCCAGGAACACCGTCGACGGGCTACACTGGATTGAATTATGGTATTGGTCATTATGTGCCCGCTGAAAGTACGGTAAAAATCTATCCCGTTCTGGGTGAGAAGTGGCATACTGCTTGAGCATAATGGCCATACCACTCTTCAGGTCCCTGTTTGCGCGTTCGACAACATTACTGGAGGCGTGGAACGGCTAACAGAGGATGTGTTTGATCCCCAATCGAAGACACATGACCTTGAATTTTTTGCTCGTAAAGCCAGGGTGGTTATCGGTCACCAAGCGGAGGACCAAAATGCAACCAAATTCTATCTAGTTGGTTGATCGTGTTTTGGGCAGTCACTCGTTTCACGGGTACTGCCTCAAGCCATTTACTGAAGCCGTCTAGCAACATAAGGACGTTCTGGTACCCATTCTTGGTGAGGACCAGGGGTCCTACGTAGTCCACGTAGTTCAACTTGTTGTCAAGGACGGGTTGGCAACGTGGAAGCCAAGGGTGCACTGGGTGCCTTATTACTAGGCTTGCAAGTCTGACATTCGCTGCAGCTGCGCACATGCGCCCGGATGTCTTCGAATAAACCTTTCCACCAGAATCGGCGTGCTATCGTACGATAGGTGCGGGTAATGCCCGGCTGTCCCGAAGTGATAGAGTCGTGGTAGTAGTAAAGGAGCATATCTCTCATAGATTTCGGAGCAGAGACTCGTCGAAGTCTGTTCTTCCCCACAAGCTTCACCAGAAGTGAATCCTTCAACTCATATCCTTTGCTTCAGAGAGGTGAACGTCTGTGGAACCTCATCTAGGAGGTTTATGCTCGCTTTCACTGTGTCCGTTAGTCTTCTAATGTGCTCAACGTCGTACTCGAATCGAGATAACTTTAAGACCCATCTACCAACGCGCTCCAATTGCTTTGGGTGTTTGAGCATCCACGATAGTGCGGCCGAGTCCGTCTGGAGCAGAAAACGCGTTCCAAGGATGTATTGCTGTAATTTTTCAAGCGCCCAAACGACAGCAAGGCTTTCAAGCTCGTAAGCCAAATATATAATTTCGGCTGAGGATAGCTTTCTGCTAGCGTATTGGATGGCTCGGAGGCCACCATCCAGATCTTGTAATAGCACGGTGCCTACGGCCAGGCAAGAGGCGTCCGTTTGGACGATAAAAAGCTTTTTGAAGTCGGGAAAGGCCAACACTGTAGCCTCTGTAAGGGCACGCTTGACAGAGTTGAATGCGGCAACCTGTTTGTCGCCAAAATGGTACGCGACGTCTTTCTTCCTAAGTTGGTTGAGTGGCGCTACAATGTCTGCATATTTGGGGATAAACCTTGAAAAGAAAGAGGTCATCGCCAGGAAGGACCTTAATTGCTTGATATTTCGGGGTATAGGCAGATCCGATACAGCCGCTACCTTTTCGCTGTCCATTCTGATCCCATTAGCTGATACAATGTGCCCCAAAAACTTGATGGAATGGAGGCAAAGTTGCATCTTGTTGGGGCGGATTGTTAACCCCGCTCCCCGGAGTCTCGTAAAGACTGTGTGCAGGTGTTGTAATGGTCATCAAAGCTAGGACTACAGATCAGAATGTCATCGAAATAGGGAATCACACACTTGTATCTTAGATCGGCAAATAACCCGAATATCAAGCGAGTTAGTGCTACGGGGCTCACGCTGAGCCCAAAGGGTACCTGTCTGAATTGAGCGGTAGGGGTGGAGAAGGCTGTGAATCTCCTACACCCTGGAGAAAGGCTTATCTGATAATATGCGCTGGTTAAATCTACCGATGAAAAGAAACGGCTCCCGCTCAAGTTTGGAAAACGTTCTCCATGTTGGGAGATGGAAAGGCATCAAATATCACCTTGGCGTTTAGTCATCTATAGTCGACGCACAGCCGTGGGGTTCCATTTTTCTTCTTTATGAAAAAGGCTGGAGCTGACAATCTGGAGCGACAGGGCTCGATGACCCCCTGCTCTAAGAGTTCGCCTATGTGATTATCCATCTCCTCGGCCTTAGGTGGAGAAAGCGGATAAGGTGGGCTTCGAACGGGAATATCGTCCTTCCAGCGTATAGTGTAGAAATAATCGCGCGCTCACCCAATATCATTCGTAAGGATGTCCTTGAACTCAGTGAGAAGCTCCTCGAGGTGAGAGAGTTGGGTGTTCCCTAAGATGGGTGCTGTGTCGACGTTACAGACAGTTCCTCCTGGTGATGAAAACATGGGGATCGGTGTCGTAGGGTCAAATTTGAACGTGACCGTTGATTCTGCGAAATTAAGTGTGGCCCTAAGGTGGGTTAGGAGATTTACCCCCATGATAATGTTATACGTCAGATTCGGGATGACGTAGAAAGAAAGACGCCAAGTGTACCGGCTGATCCTGATAGGGCACGTTAATATTTGGTTGACCTTTACGGACGATCCATCAGCCAAGATGGTTTCGAACGTGGTTGTCGAAATTCGACACAACCCAAGCCTAACTATTGCAACGGCTAATTTCTTTGAGCAGAAACTGTACGTGGCCCCCGAATCCAATAAACAGACATACGTCCCTGTGCCTATGCTAATGGGGATCGTGGGCAGATTTAGGCCATGAGTCTCTTTTGAAAGGAGCTTCCGACGTCCGGTGCGACCTCGATGGATAGGACGAATTGGTGGTTGAGGGACAATAGTCGGGTGGTTATTCATAAAAAAGGCTTTTTTGCTTTTCCTTTGTCAGACTGGACCGTTTCCATCTGAGAGTAAAGTTGTTGACGATCTGTTATTTGGCGCACCTCTTGAGCAACTAGGTCCACAGCGTCGAATGTGTCCGGGAATGTGCCCTAAATTTGCAAATTTTGAACGTCACCCGATTCATGCGTGCCCAAAGAAGGGTAATTAGTTCCCGCTCGCTAATCGACGCGCCAATGATCTTGGCCTTTATTTTGATGTCGTTTATGAAATTTATAAAGGACTCATCGGGTTGTTGCCAACGATATAGGTGTTCCGATGTTAGCAACGATCTGTCGACTGGTCCGAAGAAAACGTCCAGTAATTTGGCACGAAGGGTATCCCAGCTTGGGCAATGGGTGATATTTGCAGCCATCCACCTTTGGAAATTCTCATCGCAGTATTGCAAAAGGTGGATGAGTAACGGCCTTTCTTCTAAGATACCTAGATCGGCCACCATTTGGACATTTTCCATAAATTGCATGATAAGTGCTTTGGAGGTCCCATCACACCTACCGAAATGTTTAAAGAACGTGTTTATGTCAACTGAATAATTAATTTTATATGTGTCGTTATTAGTGATTGGTTGGTGGTTTACTTTATTTGATTTCTGATATAGGTTTCTGTCTATGGATAGACTATCTACAGACTCACATATATGTCGAAGCTGAAGCATTGAGCTGGGTTTGAGTCTTCATAAATTGGAAGACTCGTGATGGCGTGACTTCGCCTTCGGTGGTTGTCGCAGAAGCAGCAGCAGCAGCAGGGTATTGAACAGCATGTTGTTGAACTGTGTTCAGGTCGTAAGGTAATAATTGTGTTGGCCCAGAACCAGTGTTTGGTGGTGACGGGATATACTCTGACTCAATACGTGGTGTAGGAGCCCTAGTTAACAGTGTTGTTGGTATTGCTGTCATGAGTGGTGGTGCTGAAGGTGCCGTAGTTGTCCATGAGGGAGTGGTTATAGTTGGAGGCGTAACATACCCTGGAGAACCAAGTTGTCCTGTCGCCGACGTTGCCTCTTCCTTGGTGGTTGATGGGATAATCCTGGTCGAACGTGTGGTAGGCATTGTGCTTGGACCTTTCCTCAATCAGCAGTTTCGCTCGTTCAAACAAAAAAACGGTAATTATTAGAGTGTGTAAATTCTCTTTAATTCTTTTATTTAGATAGAAAATATTTTTAAAATAAGTTAATATTCCATTAATGTTTTCGAGATACTTCTTATGGACCTTGGATAAAATTCAGAACCACGCTCTGCTACCACTTGTAGTATATGACTCAAACACACACCCGTGAACACACACCCAAATTGCGCAAGATGATATTTTGGAAGCGTTAAAATGTGTGTAGTGGAATCGAATTTTATCCTTGGATGACGTGATCAAGAATTAACGAAATAAAATTTAAAAAAAGAGAACGAGGGTCGTTGTGGCTGACTGCGGGCCAAATCTATTAGTTATCCGAAAACTACACTAACATCATCGTAGAGACGCCTTTAGTTCAAAATTACATGCACTTCCCTAGTGGATGACGTGTGAAGCGCTATAATTTATAATCGATAAGACTAGTGGCCGACGCCTGCACTATAAAATTGACTTTATACTCTAATGGCTGAAATAAAATTGATTGAATTTCAACACCGTAATAAATGGTAAGTTTTTTACTTTATTTAATGTATGAAGAAAATTAAAATGTAAGAATAAAACAAAATTAATACTCTGATCAGATTAAAAAAACAATAATATTAAAGATGAACATAAAGTTTAATGATTTATGGTTAAATCGGACCCGAATCCGTCAGGTTTTCGTACAGAATTTCCACGACTGAATTACCACATGCATTTCTAGTGTTGTCTCGAGCCGTAAAAATTCCGTTAATTTATCGTTCGTTTTGATGATTTTAACATTCCAATCATTGACGCCGATTTAATTGGCGGTCTAGATCGGATGATTCAACCAAACTTGTCACGATGTTGACTTTTGGACATCTGACGACCAGGGGTCCGAAACCGTAAAATAGTATTATAATTATTTTGGAATTAATCCTTAACGAATCTTTTTAGGTGGTTGTTGAAGTGGATTAAAAAGATACAAACAAATGTTCACTCCACAGATTGACAATTACCGCGTCCGAAATTGAACTAATCATTGTCTCCAAATAAAAAAAATTTCGTATATGATTTTACTATTTGCAAGGCAAATTTTATTAAAAATTCGTTACGCAGGAGCTGCTTCAACTTAGCGATTTTCCTTAAAATATATAAATCACTTTCAAGCGATCACAATTTTAGTCTCATCAAGATGAAATTTCGTATATGATTTTACTATTTGCAAGGCTAATTTTATTAATAAATGACATACGTCAAAGGGAAAGGGGGGGCATAAAGAAAGTAGAAAACACAAAATATCTTTCTTAATATTAGAACAATCAAAAAATGCGTAAGGCATAAAGTTGTAGAAAATCTTGTTTGCTACAATTCATCACCTTATCATTTTTGCTTAAACTCGAATGTGTACAAAGATAGTGAGGAATTTAATTTTCAACCTTAAACCGTCAATATTTCTGTAAATATTAGGGTAACAGAAAAATTTATAAGATATAAAATTACAGTAAAACTTAGTACCTACAACTTTGCATCTTATAAATTTTTCGATTTTTCGAGTATTAAGGGAGATATGTCAAATTTTGTGTTTCCCCCTTCCTCAAAACCCCCCTTCTCCCTTTTTCGATTTTACCCATTAACGAACTTGACCTTTTGAATACCAAAAGCGCCTCAAATACTAAATTTCATTCCGATAAAATCGGAATGAAATAAAAACTGTGACCGATAAAAACTGTGACCGCTAGAGTGATTACAGACACATTTATATATATATATATATGTCCATAGATATATATATATATAAATTTTACATATGGTGATTTTTGACATCTACTAGGTAGGATCGATGGACATTTGAAGAAACTTTTGCGAAATTTTGACTTCGGTACGGGACCAATAGCTCTATTTCCTTTCAAGAAATTCGCTAAAATTAATGGTGATTACATGAAGGAATTATAA
The DNA here is from genome assembly GCA_963920215.1 of Nineta flava. NCBI lineage: Eukaryota > Metazoa > Arthropoda > Insecta > Neuroptera > Chrysopidae > Nineta > Nineta flava. The sequence continues at coordinate 45,971,763 of OY986043.1, read as the reverse complement.
TCTCCAGGTTTGCGTGTTGTGAATGAAATAAAAATTCAATAAATTGCTAGCATAAAATCAAATTTGACCATTATCTTCGTTGTTTTCACTAGGTCGTATAAGTCCAAAACACAATGCTCCCAGTCAGATCGTACCGCGAAATAATCTCCAGGTGGATGTTTGATGATGGCAATAAATATTCCATATAATGTCAAAAAATTCAGCGTTTTAATTGTCCGTATTGGTCTGAATATCAACGCCTATTTTATTTATTTTCCGTTTTTAATTATTTAAAAAAAATAATTATCTAATGCTTTTTGTTCTATAATAACAAGTTTAATTTTTTTCTAAATTCAAATTGAATTTTTTGCGTAATTATGCCTTTTTAATTTTTTACTTGCTTACTCGGACGAACGTAATAAAATAATCTCTCTACCCAAAAATTGTTTTTTTATCGTCCCGCGACACGTTCTATGAAAAAAAACAATTTACGTCATCCTGGAGTTTCGCGGGAACCCAACCGATTCGCGCATTGTGCTTTGGTCTCTATTTACTTCCTATTTTGTAAAAAGAAACCACACAGGAACCAGGAAATAGCCCGTTCAAACCTGTGTTTGGTATCGTTCTGTTTTTAAGGAGGTTCCTGTGTGATTCTTTTTTTTTTTTTACTAATATTAAAAATCATAGTCCATAATTAACTATTATTCATATTGTTTATTTATTCATTTATTTATTCCAGCACTTATCTTTTTTATTTTTAAATTTATTTATTTATTAAAAATCATAGTCCATAATTAACTACTATTCATATTGTTTATTTATTCATTTATTTATTCCAGCACTTATCTTTTTATTTTTAAATTTTTAATGTAACTACCACTTTTACACTATGTTTTGTTTTATCACTTTTCAATTATTTCACTTATTTCACTTATTTATTTTTATCTCATTTGAGTTCGTATGGGTAGTTCGGTAGGTGTAGTGGGATCGCCACACGTAGCAAAACAAGTATTAAAATTTTTAATTTTTTTTTATTTAACCTTATACTAATTTTACTAACAAATTTCAGAATATTAAAAAAAATTATTTTGATTTTTAATCGAAATATTCGGCTTATCCAAAATATTCACACTCAATTGATGCTTAGGTGCAGGTAAGGCTTTAGTACAAATATCAACACACATTACATCAGTTGATTGATATTTTAAAATTATTTCTTTATTCTCAACCAATTCGCGAACAAAGTGTTATTTAACATCAATGTGCTTTGTACGACGAGAAAATTCTGGATTAGAAGCAATCCTTTGTACACTTTGACTATCATTGTATATGACAATAGCTTGGTTCGGAATTATAATTTCTGAACCTTTCAGTAAATCAGTCAAAAACGCCTTTACATAGGCACCTTCTTTAGCGGCTTCACTATAGCCATATATTCACTATGAGCTGAAGCTAGACAAATACAGGATTGTTTTTTACTTTCCCACGAAAACAGACATTTACCAATTTTATATACATAACCAGTATATGATTTTCTATCGTATATATGATTTGCCCAATCGGCATCCTCAAAACCAGTCCCTTGTATTTTGTCCCTTTTAAATAACGCAAAATGCGTTTAGCAGCGATCCAGTTATCATGAGATGGATTTTGAATAAATTTACTTAAAAAATGAACAGAATAAGATAAATCAGGTCGTGTACCTACACTCAAATACATGAGAGAACCAACCAATTGCTGAATAGGAACATCAGCATGCTCCCCTTCAAGCGTGAATTTCTTGTTAACGTCCATAGGGGTCTTGTTAACGTCCACTCTACAGGATTTGCATCCAATATATTAAATTTTTTAAGTAATTTATCAACGTAAGCTGTCTGATGTATTTTGCGCTTATTATTCTTTCTATCTCTTTCAATTTCCCAACCTAACAAATTATGGACACTACCCAAAACTTTCATAACATAATTTTTGTTTATTTCCGTTTTTACAGCTTTTGCTTCTGAAACATCATTTTAAAATAATATAAAATCATCGAATCATCAGCTTTAAAGAACCATAGACAAGAACTTTGTTTCAGACCATAAATTCCCTTTTTTAATTTACAAACCTTGTTTGTTAGATCACCTTTCAGACCTTCCGGCGGTTTCATGTAAATTGTTTTAGAAATGTCACTATTTAAGAATGCTGTTTCTGCATCTAAATGATCGCATTCAAAGTCTAATTGAACAGCAAGACTAAATAGAAGTCTTAAAGTACTGAATTTTACGACCGGGGAAAAGGTTTCTGTATAGTCTACCCCATATGTTTGCGTAAAACCCCTTGCAACTAGGCGAGCGCGATATTTCGCAATATTACCATTTGCGTCACGTTTTATCTTAAAAAACCCATTTACAATCTACAATCTTTTGATTCGGAGGACAATCAACCAGCTCCCAAATACTGTTTTTATACATACATTGAAGTTGATTATTCATTGCATTACGCCATTCATTGGCATGAATGCCCTGTAAGGCTTCCTTTCCAGTAACTGGTTCATTTTCCTCCCCAATATGAATGTAAAAATTAGTTTCATAATCAGAAAACAATTGTGCTTTTCTATCTCTAAGAGGATACCTACGATTTTCATTTATTGATTCATTTACAGAATCCGATTCGTCTGTAGTATCATATGTATTTTGGACGCTGCTGTCCTCTTGCTCGATGTTATCTCCGTGGAGTCCACGATGGTTTCCACGGAGTCATCAGTAATATACTCAGTCGTAGATTCATTAAGCGCATGCGTATCATCAACGTCAACGATGTTATCGATGACAGGCATTGACAATTTAGCAATCGTTTCAGTCAATTCAGGAATGGGTCTTGTCGTTTCTTGATTGTTTATTCGTTCCAAAGCTTTATTTTCACAAAACACTACATCCCTCGCGATCTTTATAGCACCATTTTTATAGCACCGATCATACAATCGATAAGCTTTTCTAGTATCACTATACCTGACAAATATATATTTATGAGCTTTCGGATCCAATTTCTTTCTTTTAGCATCCGGAATATGTACGTATACATCGACTCCAAAAATTCTCAGGTGAGAAAGATCCACCGTTTTCTTAGACCAAACCTCCAATGGAGTTGCGTTTTTCAATCTTTTAGTGGGAGCTCGATTCAGAAGGTACACAGCCGTGTTCGCAGCGTCTGCCCAGAGATTCATGTTTGCATTTGCGTGATGCAACATGCAGCGAACTCGCTCAGTAGTTTTTCGATTAAAATTTTCACTTAAACCGTTCTGTTCCGGAACCTACGCAACGGACAGTTCATGTTTTATACCTTTATTTTTAAAATATTGTTCAAATTCAGCACTAGTGAATTCCCCTCCACCATCACTGCTAAAAGTTTTTATGGAACGTTCACATTCTTTTTCTACGCTAGTTTTTTGAACTCCTCAAATTTTTTTAGAACTTCATATTTATTTCTTAAAAAATAAATGAAAACCATTCTGCTATGATCATCACAGAATGTAACAAAATATCTGTATTGACTCACAGATTCAACTTGAAACGGTCCACAGACGTCAGAATGAATTAAACCCAATTTGTTTGCGGCTTATTCTTTTTCTTTGTTAACTTTAAATGGAAGTTTATGTTGCTTACCCATTATACAAGATACACACTTCCGAGGATCATCAGTTGTCGGTGCAATACCAGTAACCAAATATTTCATTCTTTTTGAATTCATCCTGCTCCAATTTTAATTTCGGGCACTGTGGCCTTAAATGCCCTGTATTTTTTCAATGCCAGCAGGTGGGAATTTTATTGTCTTTTTTATTAACAAACTTTTTCTTTTGATGAGATATAAGAGCCGATTCCTCACGGATTCCAATCAGAATCCTGAAGTAGTTTACTTTTAACAAAATCACTTGTGGTTTTTACTTCTACATTTTCAAGAGCCATTACCATTGGACGATACATTTTGGAAGACCCTTCAATAAAATCACTCCAATAAATTCGCCGTCAACTGGTTTACCCAAACTAGACACTTGCATTGAAATTTCCATCAGAGTGTTGATGTATTCATCCATCGTCGAATAATCAACCAATCTCACAGATAAAAGTTTTGTAAAAGTATCAATCGTTTGTTCAACACTTTGTCTTCAAAAGTTTTTGATAAGGCCTCCCAGGCCTGTTTTGCTGTTTTACATTTCATAACATATGGAAAATAACACTTATCAACCTTCAAATTGATTCTATCAATACACGTGGTCACAATTTTTCAAACTTGAAAAAAGTTTTATTTGGAAAAAACTAACACTTATCGTTTTTACGGAAACACTGGGCGTTAGTCTGGGCCCATAACCTAATGATAAATAATCGAACAGAATTAAATTATTAATTATATTTATTTAATTCAAATAAATCATTTACACAGATGAAGTTCACACACGTTACGAGATTCATAATTCATAGGTTATAAATGTACATAACAACAGAAAAAAGACCTATTTATGATAGCAAAACATTGACAGACTATGCGTTATCAATCCCGCCAATTTATAATACGCATACTAAATAGGCATAGCAAAACATCGCTAATATAATTGTGATGTTATATCATAGGTAATTTTCTAACAAATACCATATCAATATTATAGCTTTGTGTCACATTCTTTATTAATTTAATAAAATCACTGGAGCTTTGATTCTTTGATGTGTAAATATAAGCATATCTTGTGTAGTGATCGACTAGAAGATGTAAGTATTTTTTTGTTGACAGGGATCCTCCAAAGCCTCCAATGGTATCAATAGATATAATTTCAAATGGTCGTGTTGCAGGACCTAAATGTGACATTAAGCCGTATTTTTATTTCTTCCTAGATTTTTTTAAATAATAGTTTCACATTCATCACAAATTTGATTAATTTTTGTGATGATAATTTCTTTGCGGTGTAAAATGGTGTTATTTTATTGATCATCTGGGTTCTTCCAATGTGACAATAATAATCGTGCACATCTTTTATTAGAGTTTTGCTCAGTTCTTCTGAGAGTATGATTTTTTTATTCCTTTTATTACTTTTGTAGTAAATTTCATTTTCTAATATAAGTTTTTCTTTTTATAGGTTTTGATTTTTATGCTGGTCATTTTTTATATCTTGTAGGCTTACGAAATTTACTATTTTTAAAAAATCATCAGTTTTATCATTAGGTTCTAGAACTGGATGTCTGCTTAAGCAGTCTGGTTCCTGGTTTGATTTTCCTGGGTTATATTTTATTTTGAAATTATATTGAGATAAATAGTACATCAAATCTCCTAGTTCTTCATCAGTCCTTGCTTTGATGTTAATGTTTTCTAAAGATTTATGATCGGAGTGTACAATAAAATATTTTCCCATTAGCCAGTGTTGCCCATATTTTACAGCTTCTTTTATTGCCAGACATTCTAGGTATATTGCCTTCTTCTGTTTTTGAGTTTCAGTTAATTTTTTCGAAAAATAAGCAACTGGTTTATTATTACCGTTTTTATTTATGTTTATTGGTAGTTTAGGGTCAAATATATTCAGAATCGGTTTTGAACATAGCAATGCTTTTATTTTATCAAAAGATTTTTGGCATTCTGGCTTCCATATGAATTTTACATCTTTACGTAATAAATTGTGTAATGGGTCCAAGATAATTGCACTGGGTCGTATAAATTTATGATGAAAATTAACGTATCCTAAGAATTGGTGTATAGTTTTTCTTGTTTCAGGAACTGGAATGTTTTTGACAGCAGATAAATAATCTTTCAGAGGTCTGACTGAATTGTTTTCTATTATGTGACCTAAATATTTTGCGTACATTTTCGCAAAACTACATTTTGAAAATTTCAATCTAAAGCCTTCCGTTAGTATAGCCTCGAGTAATTTTGATATGTGTAGTATATGTTCTTTAAAAGTTTTAGAAAAAATTAAAATGTCATCTATGAAATTTACCGCAAAATTCGAGAGTTCGTATTTTCTTATGATGTTTCCCAATATTCTCTGGAAAATGGCTGGAGCAGTCTTTAATCCAAATGGGAGACACGTCCATTGAAAATGGCTTTCTTGCGTGACGAATGATTGACCAAAGTGCTGAATTTATGATAATAATATGATAATAATAATAATCGTTATATATCGTTCTAGTTTGGCTATTAATAAATAAAAATTTTGCAAATACTAAAGTCATATCAGATTACTTCATTTTGATCACACTAAAATTATGACTATATAGTGAAAATATTTATGTATTCTAAGGAAATTCGCTAAGTTGACGCAGCTCCTGCGTAAAGACTTTTTTTGTTTTGTTTGAGATTGTTTGCTGTAACTGTTTGCCATGATTGGTTTCTTACGTCGGTCAATTGTTATTTTGTGTGCTATAAGAGATCTTCTTTTTAACCCGACTTCAAAGAAGGAGGATGGTTCTCAATTCGTCTGTATTTTTTTTTTTTAATGTTTGTTACCTCAGAACTCCGTCATTTATTAACCGATTTTGAATTTTTGTCTTTATTGATTTAAAGAGTTTGATTCCCGATTGGACCCATTGTCACCAAATCGCATTCTGATGAGGGAATCCCCGGGAAATCGAGGAAAATCCTCAATTTATATGTGATAATAGATTTCTACGAATTAAAGTTTTCCTGATATTCTAATCTCAAATCTTTATGAAGTGTTGTGTTTACTATTAATTGGTTATCTATGGTTAATGTAAGGTTGTTTTTTAATGGAAGATGTTTTAAGTTTTAGGTAGTGAACATTTTAAACAATTTGTAATTATCCATTTAGTAAGTATGTTTAAGCCTATTGGGAGATATTTTTGTGCGTAGTCTTTGTTGTCTGTAGTGATATATACCAGCAGATCATCAAGTTTTTGGATTGGGAAAGGAAGTTGCTTAGTAATGTCATTGATGGCTACATTAAAGAGGATGGCGGATAGGTATTCTGGTCTCTTACGGAAAATGTTCTATTTTCTTGAAAATTTTTAAGAAATTTTGGTAATTTTTCGCGTAGCGCCCATTTTTGTAACTGTGCTGGGATTTTATATTTCCATATGGTATGTTGTGCTATTTCGATATAAAAGAGGACTGATTTTAATTACATACGATTTTCATGACAAAATCGTCTAGATTTTGATTACATACGAAAGGGTTTTTTGTATATGTCTTTTAGATGGTAGGAGCATCTAGTGTGGATCCTTGAGGTCTAAAACCATATTGTTTGTCATTTAGTAGACTGTTTTTCTCTGAGATCCGTAAAAGTCGCTCATATACCATTCTTTCTAATATTTTTGTTATATGGTTGATAAGTGAGATTGGTCTGTAGCTGGAAGGATCTAGTTTTTTGTTTTGTTTTGTAAACTGGTATAATTACAGGTTGGCTCCAGTTGTATGGTATTTGGCTAGTTGCCCATATGTGACTTATTATTTTATACAAATACATAATTAGTAAGAATTTTGGATAATGGCGATATTGTCTGGTTTAGTCGATTATTTTTTTATTGCATGTAAAGCAGAGGTGGGCAGGGGTTGCTCTTCAGAGCAACTAAGCTGTCCATATGCTGAGTGAGAGTAAGAAAGAGAGGTATGTTTTAAAGTAAGACGGAAGATGTTTAAATACAGGGTGGCCTAGAAATTATTGCATTCAAAAAATTAAAAAACAAAAAATTTTATTCGTTTTCAATTATTACATTTTGCATGCATCTCGATGAATTTTTAATATCCGGAATATTAATATCCGTATTTGTGGATATTCGCATTATAATTTCTAAATGTTTATCGGTAAGGGAATTTCGCATATCTAACTTTATATGTTTCAAATGTGAAAATCCCTATTCACATAGATATGAAAATGCGAAACCACTACTAAGTTTTTTATTTATTTTTAATAATTCCGGATATTCGAAGAAGATGGGTTCCCTGCGACGATTTCCCAAAGACTTCTTGTGCTCGTGTTCATGGCTCTTAATAAATTATCGTTTGTTGGGAGGGTATTCATTTCGTTTAATAACGCGCAATCATCGAAATCCGGAAAAATCTTTAGAAAAATTTTTATTAAAAAGGGAATTTTAAATTTTCTACTAAAAGGGGCCACTAAAAATCCTTGCATTACATTTATATTTTCGAAATCTTTAAATAGATTATTAAATTGTAAAATTACCGTTCTAATAAATTTTAAAACGATTCAGTAAAATCACTCTTCACACATTGTTTCGAAAATTATTTAACTATTTGTGGAATTTTTAAACCATCGAAAAAATTTACCGCTATCTCTAAACTATTTTTCAATTCTATTCAAATTTGTAACAAAAATTGGCCACTTGTATTATAACGGTCAAGCGGTAAAGGATCAAATGATTTATAAAACATTTATATTTAATTCATACACAAATATATTAAAAAGGTATATTTTATGCCTCAAATTACCAGCCCAGAATTTCATTGTATACTTTGTATAGTGATCATAAAAAGGGGTTGGTACCTGCATGTACTTTATGATGGTTTTCCATACCAAAAACCTTCGAAGGACATTCAGTGCTTGTTTCAATAAATTTTATTGAAATCCATTATTAAAATCACTACTTTTACTTTTTTGAAGAAAGAAATTATGCGAAAAGCAATTTTCACTAGCAGAGAATAGTACTTTATAATGGCCAATAGTACTATATATTGGCCAAGAGTAGGCAAAGCAATTCCTAAATTGATTGAATAAATTATATTCATTAATAAGAGACCATTGCTTTTCAGTTTCTAAAAAGAATTAAACTTATATTGCATTATTATAAATTTTACAGAAAATGTTTTAATTAAAAAAAAAAAAAATTAATAATTGGTAGCTATAATATAAAGAAGTTTTGAATTCTACAAATGTGAATGTTAGGTTGGAGTACTGTGTGTCATCTTAAACTAATGTGTAGTGGTTTGCTAAATTTTTGGCGACATTTTTATCGCCAGTGATCGAATCATAATTTATTTATTTTTTAAAATGCATTTTTAATTTCTGTAGTCTATAGTCTGTAGTCCATAGTCTATATTCTGTAGTCCCTGTATGTCTATATAGTCTTTTTATGCTATTCCATATTTCTCGGATGTAGTACTATTTATTTTTGAGAAAAACTTTTGCCACGATAGTTGGTTTTGTTTTGATATTTCTCTTCTCACACTTGCTCTGGCAATCATATAATTTACAAAATCTGTTAAGGATTATGTTGTTTGTGTTTATTAAGAAACCTTTGACGTTCCTTGATTAATTTTCGAATGTCATCAGTCCTCAACGGAACCTGTTTGTTTTTCATGACTACTATTTTTTTTGAAATAAGTTCATTTGTGGCGGTTTCTTTGGTGTTATATATTTCAGTCAGATCCTCAAAATGTTTTAATGTTTTAGTTATATTTCATTATGATGGGATAATGATGATCTCTTAAACATACCTCATTGTGTGTATCCCAATATAATTTAGTACCAAAGGTGTTGTCGATTGAAAGATAGGGTAATGTCGATTGTCGAAAAGGCGGTCCATTTCCACAGCATCCCCACCATCAAGTAGAAACCGATATCAATCGTTTGTACCTCGTACATACTTGATTTTACCTCAAGTCCCGTCGATTGTACCTCAATGGTTTTCAAATTATCGGTATCTTATTTTGGGGGTGCCATGGAAACGCTAGCACCCCCACCGTCAAATATCGAGTTGAAACCGATAGCAATCGTTTGTACTTCGTTCGTACCTGATGGCAACTCAAGTGCCGTCGTTTCTACCTCAACGGTTTTCGAATTATCGCTATTTACATTTGGGGGTGCCGTGGAAATTCCAGCATCCCTACCTTCAAATTTCGAGTTGAAAGCGATATAAATCGTTTGTACCTGATGTACCTCCAGTCCCATCGTATGTGCATCAACGGTTTTCATATTATCCCTATTTTCATTTCCAGCCAGTATTTTCACAGCACCTCCACCATCAAATTTCGAGTTGAAACCGATATTAACCGGTTGTACCTCGTTGGTACTTGATTGTACTTCAAGTCCCGTCATTTGTACCTCAACGGTTTTCAAACTATCCCTATTTTCATTTCCAGCCATCATTACCTCGGCACCCTCAACATTAAATATTGAGTTGAAACCGATATAAATCGTTTGTACCTCGTTGGTACAAACTCAATCGTTTTTTTGGGCGAGTTCTTTTAGAACTATGTTTTATTGAAAGTCTAAAAAAAATAAATTTATCCAAAATTCTCTTCAAAAGTCTTGGGAAATGTAATTAATAAATGTCATCTACTGTACTTTACTGTACTTTATGCTATTATAGAGGTATAGGATTATTAAATATTGTATTAAGCTCGCGGACATTTTTGATGAGATTTTGAAATTTGTTAATGGAATCTCTTTTAGAATTGGAAAAATCGATAAATGTTTTAGAAGTAGAGTTATAGAAAATTCATTTTACGATTATATTGTTTCCTATCTTTTTTTCTATTTGTAATATCTTGAATGATATTATGAAATTCAAAACAATTTATTATTTAATTTAAATTTATTTTATAACAAAAATTCAACAACTAATTTACAATTGTTTAACAAGTAATTTTACAGTAGAAAGATCAATATGTCCGTTATTTATTTAAATATTCTTGTTCATCTCAACTGACAGCACTGCCGTCAACCGCGCATGTACGTGAATATACTTGTTTGATTGATTGATTAATATCGGTATAAAAAACTATTGCACTTCTATCCTATGGTCCATTGTGCTCCCCCTTTTACCTCAGTCTGACGAGACTCGCTTCTCCCATTTGTTGGCAATAGCCTGGAGCTTGCTAATCAGGCCGTGAATATACTTTAAGCGTTTCTTATAAGTTTGCTATACATAGCGTTTCCCATTGACACGTTTTATTCTTATATCTTATTGAGCATATCTTATGGACTTCATTACAGAACCCCCAGCTTAAAATGCTACAACATAAAAAAATCATTGTCTATTAACATTAATACACGTTTATAGTCTTTGGAACGATACCTGAGTATGCCCATAATTTTCATTAGACAGGACAAAAACGTAGGGCCTATACCAGATATCCTTTAAAGATGATATTTGGCATATAGTTAGGTCTAGTACCCAAGGCACAGGAAAAACTATGAAATCACGAAAATTATATCGGGAAACGGGAAAACTTTTGCATTTTTGTTTTGATAAAATTTACATTGGAAATATTGCTGCTCTATGATTGGTCCATGTTTCTATATTTATAGTAAAATGTAAGCATATAGAGAGGTGTGTCGCATACACCTGTGGCAGGTGTGCGCGATTTTTTAAAACTTTATTGCTCCACTCCCAAATGCTAGAAGGTGTGGTTTTTTGCATTCGACGCGAAATCTTTGATACCTTAAATAAGAATCTTTGGAAAAACTTAATTTTCCCAACGGAACATATGGAAAATTAAATATATGTGTTTAAATTTAAACCATTTTTAGACATTTGATAAGGATGCGAATCTTTGCATTCGACGTGGGATATCTCAAAATCTTTTTGTAGATCGAAAAAATTCAAATTTACCAACGCAACATCCGAAAAAACAGGAAAAAACTTAAAATTTTGGTTATAGTCCATTCTGATTCGTTGATATTTGTTGGGGACTATATGATTGGATGATACATTCAGTATATAAATATAGACGTATATATTTACTATAAATGTATTTTGGACGTTAGATTCTAATCATTACTTATGAATACTTCAAAGGGATAATACTAATTGTTAAAATGTACAACGAAGTAACTTTGTCAAATTAATAAAAAAAAGAAGATTTGGATCTTATTTATAAGTAATTTTGTTTCAAAAAATTTAACCCAATTCTTGATAATGAGAACACGGTTTTTTGCTTTCAACTTGTTTTAACTTGACATTAATAGGAAAAATTGGAAAACTTAAATTTTTCAAACGAACAACTCCGAAAATGGGGAAAACACCAAAAATTACCTTTATAGCGATCTTTCTGAAAGGAAATAGAGTTTTTATTCCCAGTATATGTAAATATACATGTTCGATTCCTGGTTGACGAGTTAATTTTTTCATATCAGTTTTTAATTTAATTAAAAATTCAATGACAATGAAATTTGTCGGAGTATACGCTAAATTCTTCTACAGTTTGTCATACGTAACCGAAAGGAATTTGGACAAACATCGTTATGTTGACGCGAAAGTATACACAAATAAACAAATATTAAATAAATAAATAACTTCAACAGATGTAGTACTGTCTAAATAAATAAAAAATTAGAATAATATTAAAAAGTTGGCTATTACGTCACAATCGTCTTTGGTGTAGCGGAAGCATACTGGACTAGATATCCTGAGGCCCGAGGTTCGATTCCTGGTTGACGAGTTAAGTTTTTCATATCAGTATTTAATTTAATTAAAAATGGTATATTAAGTTTAGTCCCGTCTGTGTAACGTTTGAAAATATTAATCCTTGATATAAATGCTTGTTCATAACATGGCCCAATTCGTCTATTTCTCCATGTCCGTCCGCCTATCTGTCTGTCAATGGACGCAATAACCCAAGAACGAAAACAGATAAAGAGCTAATTTTTTTGTGTGTGTTCTAGAACAAAAAATAAGGTCAAATTAGTTTATGGGCAATTTTTACTTTTAACCGAAAATCAGATCCACTCTTCTTCCATTTCGATGGAGATTTTTTGGCGCCGACTCAAAATTATTTAGAAATCTACATTAGTGTAGGATATTATCTTCAGTCGAATATGACAGCCGGCGCAAAATAACGATTTATAATTTCCATATAATCCCCTATAATATGCATATCAAATGAAAGGGCTTGATTACCGAAACACAGTATATAAAGTGATGTCATTCTAAATACAATATGGCGGCCGCCGGAAATGGCGATTTCTAATTTCCACATTAACCCCTTTGAAATGGGTATTAAATAAAAGGGCTTGAAGAAACACAGTAAATAAAGTGACGTTATTGTAAATCCAATATGGCGGCCGCTGCAAATGGAGGTTTATAATTTCCTCATAAACCCCTATGCTATGAGGATCAAATGAAAGGGCTTCATGATATATATATATATATATATATATATATATATATATATATATATATATATATATATATATATAAGTTATACACTCGGTAGAAGTTTATGTTTAATAAAAAAATTATTTATTTAAAATATTAATTGTTAACAAATATTAATAATTACAAAAAATACTAATTATTACAAAGAAGTTTAAAATAATAGTCAAAACGTTAAATAACAGCGATTTTGTACATGAAAGTAATCAGTGTTCAATCAATCAAAATATTCGGTTTATATACAATAATTTTGGATTAGTAAGTGTTTTTACAATAAATTTGGTCACGTTGATCGATGTTTGACAGGAAATGCTGATCCACATGTACACAAGTTTTATTATTTAGTATTGGGTGTCCCATATTAGAATCTATAACTCTTCCGTCCTTAAGAAGGAAGTCTAACTTCGGAAGGAAGTTGGACGACTGCAGGCGCTGATGATGTACGTCTAACCATGGTTTCCACTGGTGCATTTTCAATCTTTCTAAGTTTTCTAAACATAAAATATAGAATTAAACAAATTATAGAAATAAAAGTTGTTACTGTCCAAACACCGGCGTGCATAGAATGTTGATATTTCAATGATTGGAGTTCTTTCGTGACTTCCAAGTGTTTTCACTTTCAATAAATCTAGATTAATGTCCTTCGATATATTCGTTATGTTGATGACATTATACATTATTTGTTCCAACACGATGTTGTGAGTTGAGGTTAATAAAGTTCCATATTTGATTTGATTAATAGTTAGTTGGCATTCATATAATATTATGTTGAGTTTTCCGATGAAGTTGGTTATATTTTTCCCACAATTATTAGTGATGTTAACAGGATTGGTTGTCAATACTATGATGTGATTGTTTTCGATTTCTTCTATGAAGTCTTCCTCCATAGTTCGATGAAGTGTGCATTTGGCAGGTTTGTTTTCTAATATTTGAATCTCGCATTGGTTTGAGCTGGTTTCTTGTAATTAAAATGGTGGGCATATGTAGTTTTGTTCTATTCGGTTGCAAGGTTTTTGTAGCAATAGGAAATGTTTATGATTATACAAGATTATGTCTGTTAAAGGTTTAATTATTTGATGTTGTTCGGGTAAGGGTCTGATTTTTATTGTACTAAAGGTTTCGTTATGGAATTGAGGTATCATTACAGCGAATATAATATTACTCCCGTTATAATATGCCTTTAAATTTAATAATTCGTATAATTGTTCATCACTTCCGATTTTTATTTGTGGTTTTAAAGCATTATAAACTATAAACGTTATATTATCGAATGATAATTAGTGAGAACTCTAGGTTTTTGAAATAAAATTTCAAATTCGTCCCCTTTACCTAGATCAGTTTTTTTATTATAAATACGTATTTCGACTACAATGTAGTCATCATCAGTATAAATTAGCTAGTCGTACTTTACTCTTTGACAATTAGAGATAGTTATAAAGTCGAGATCAACAGACAAAAAATAAATAGAAAATTAACTAGATTAAAATATATACTAGATTTAAAATATAATAAATTTTAAATAATATTGAAATTGCTCTTGTTAAAATTTCTTCATTCACATTTGTTCCTGTTAATTTTACTCTTATTAAAATTACTCTTATATTGTCCCAGGATATGTTACTTGTTACTAATTTGGTGACGGTATCGTGATACCGGTATCGTGATACCGTCACCAAATTAGTAACAAGTAACATATCCTGGGACAATATAAGAGTAATTTTAATAAGAGTAAAATTAACAGGAACAAATGTGAATGAAGAAATTTTAACAAGAGCAATTTCAATATTATTTAAAATTTATTATATTTTAAATCTAGTATATATTTTAATCTAGTTAATTTTCTATTTATTTTTTGTCTGTTGATCTCGACTTTATAACTATCTCTAATTGTCAAAGAGTAAAGTACGACTAGCTAATTTATACTGATGATGACTACATTGTAGTCGAAATACGTATTTATAATACAAAAAACTGATCTAGGTAAAGGGGACGAATTTGAAATTTTATTATAAACTATATTTAATTCTTGTTTAGTTAATATGTGTTTTGAGATAATGTTCAACCGGGCCAAATCCATGGAAAGAATAATGTCACTAATTTGATCATCTAAATACTGCAATTGTGATTGAACCGAGAAGTATATTTGTGACTGGAATAACTTGTGAATGAACTTGTGTTCGAGAAGTGGATAAGATTTAATAGCATCCACAATTGTATTAAGTTTAGCCTGTTCGGTATTATTAAATTTGGTTATATTGTCAAATCGGTCAATCATTTGTGTATTTAATTTATGTTGTGAATTTGTGCTATCTTCGATTAGTAATTGATTATTTTTTAATACTTCTATCTGCTTATTAATTTCTATCGCGTCATTGTGGCCCATATTACCGGTTATTCCTTTAATTACATAGCCTAAACCATCTATTAAGCCACGTTTTGATCTATAAGTTTTCAGTTCTAAACTTTCTATTTTATTCTCTAATTTGTAGTATAAGGATTTTAAGGTATTAGTATTATAAAATAAAGTCATATTTAGATCAACATTAAATACATTAGTTTTTAAATGTTCTAAAGATTCCTTTATATTAGTTATATTAATTATGTGGATTAAATTATTATAATGTGAGGTTAATTTAGTTTCTCCTAGATTGAGTGCTAATAGTCCTTTTGTGTGCGTAAGGTCGTGGTATTCTATACGTTGGGGAAGAGAGGAAGGTGTCAGGCACCTGAAAAAGATTAATTTCTTTTAGGTTTAGTCTTTGATTTGTGGTACTTAAATTTGTTATTTGTGTGGAATGTTAAGTTAGTTACTTTGGTTACTTTCTTTTTGTCATATGGTGGTCGTAGTTTAGTATTTCTTTGATTATTTTTTATATACACGTCATCCTGTCCTAAGGTAGGGGGATCTGATCTGTCTTGGTTTTTCGTGTCTAAAATTTGTATGTTTTTATCGTTTTGCTTCGTTATTATTTCTTGTATAATTTTTATTTCCTCACGTTGTTTATTAGTAAATTCCGTGATTGCGTTATCGTTCGGTTTAAGTATAGTCTTTTCTCGAATTGCACGTATGATTTCGAAGGGTGTAAGTTTTGTTGAAAGTGGATAGAGTTGTTGTAACTAATCATGGTCAAATATTATAGTTCGTCTAAAGGTGAGTTTTCTTTATTTTTTAGTATTCCAAGAATTTCAAGTATGGTGTTATGTAGCCTTTTTACTGGTGAGTTACCCGTAGAGTTTCTAGCAGCTGTTATATGACTTTGTATGTCGTAAAGTTTGGGGAATTATCTCAAGTCTAAGTTAGAGAATTCGTTGCCATTATCGTGTATGAGTTTAGTCGGTATACCATGTCTTGCAATATATTTTCGAACTATTTTTAATACTTGAACTGAATTTCGAAAGGGGATGATAGAACATTCTGCGTCCATATGAAGTATTTCAAATGGTTTGGTGGCTATTTCGGTCGGTGTCTGTTTTAAATGCAGTGGATGTCTCTCGTATTTAAATTTTAAACAGGTGTCACAAGTATTAATGAAGGTGGGGGCGGAATGGTCATGCATGTGAAGTAAATAAACCTCTGCATGGCAAACAGTCTGGCCTCGAACCTTCTCGTGGTGCCCCTGTTCAAAACTAATCGAGGCTATGGCGTCCGAACTGGCGGAAAACCTTTATCACATCGCAACCTCTTGGCATTGTAGCAGTCATGTTTTTGCCGGTGTTCAAGAGAATCGGGGTGCTTGGCTTAACCGCCTGGCACGCGAGGATGGGGACCTCTATAAAAAACCTCCCCAATCCTATGGTCTGGTATTGTGCCGACGGGATGCATGACTAAGGGAAGTTAGTAGTAAGCGATCCCCGCCCTGACACCGGGCCGCCTCAGGGTGTGTATAAGGCCATTTTCTTATATTATTTATTTACTCGTGGGTCCAAAATGATGAACGAAATAAATAATCCCAAGTTGGAAGGAACTGGAAACAGTACACCTCCATCAACTGAATCTGAAACGGTAACTCGACCCGCAGGGACGCCGCAAGGCCGACTTGGAGGGGAAGGTGAAGTTTCACCGAGGAACCTAGGGTTCGCATTAGTGGACCCAGGTTCCCAAGCAGACACCGAGATCTCGGTGAATCTGTAAGCGCTGCAGCTGAAAGCTAAACGTCCTGGAGGCGAAAAGCGAAAGCGGGTAGCCCTGCAGAGAGCCACGGCTCAACAAGCGGCTGCAGGAAGGGATGAAGTTCAAAGCTCACCCCAAACTGCAGCTGGCAAGACTATGGTGGAGTCGACCCCTGTCCGTCCGCAGAAACGTGGTAGGATAGTAGGGGACACACCACCATTTCTCACACAGGCACAGAAACGGAGCAGGACGGCTGATCATGCCTTCGCTTCGATTGCGAGGAACCTACCTCGTGCCGTCATTCGGGACGAGGCCTCGACGACCGAGTGGACGACAAAACAGGTCGGAATGCTCCGCGGTGTCCTTGGCGGGCGATAGACGAGTCTCTAGACAGGGACATGACCATCGTTCCCCGCTTTGAAAGCTTCACCTCGGGTCCAAATGGGCTCGAAGTGATAGCCACGGACGCTGTTTCCAGGGACTGGCTTATAAAGACAGTACCGGAAATAGTCGCTTGGGACGGTGTGAGGTTGAGTGCATCCATCCCTCCTCCTCGCATCGTCCTTAAGAAGATGTTCCTCTGGATCCCAGGGGTGCCGACATCCAGGGTGAAGGACGGAATTATCCTGAAGAGGATAACCCGCCAAAACCAGGGTATTGACACCCGGGATTGGAAAGTGTACGATCGGACTGAACTCCCAAAGGGCACCAGACTGGTACTCGGGGTGCCAGCCCGATCGCATGCGGAACTAGCCAGAAGGGGGTTTCTCCACTTTGGTCTGGTTCGTGCCTCCCTGTCTCAAACAAGGAAGGCGCCCAGCAAGAGTGAGGAGGCACCTAAGCCGGAAGCACGGCGCCCAGCAAAGCCAAAGACTTTTGGCAATGCCAAAGGTGCCGTTGCAACACAGGTTCTAGAGGGGGTGAGACCGATAGCGGCCGCAACACTTGGGGCGGTTGCCAGAGTCACCTTCTCAGATCTCAGGGAGAAGAAAGCTGTGGCTGATGAGGCGGTGGCTGGTGCTCAGGAATCTGAAGCATCTGCTACTAATCCTTCTGCCACACTTTCCGTAGTGGCGGACTCACTGCCATCAGAGTCCGCACGTAAAGATGGATGGAGGTCCGCGAAGAAAAGGAGAAAGAAGAAAAGCGGGCCCAAACCACCATCAACTTAACATTAAAGGTAAACTAATTATGGTGAGTTTCATCCAAATTAATTTACACCACAGCGGAGCAGCCGCAGCAATTTTGAGCAAAAGGCTAGCTTCCGACAATATCAACATTGCAAGAACCATATATATATCCGAACGGCATCAGAGGTCTAAATGGGTCGGGGATTAAAGTTATTTCCGCGACTAATAATCCCAGAGCTTACCTGGTGTACAGGGGTCTTGACGCAGTACCTATTCCGCACCTGTGTGGTAGAGATATTGCAGTGGCCTCAGTGCAGGTTAATCTCTGGGGACAACAGAGGGAGGTGATTCTGTGCTCAGCGTATTTTCCGTACGACTCAGAATCACCCCCTCCTCCAATAGAGGTGGAAACTGTGGTCGAATATTGTGAATCTCGGGGTTGGCTATTGATCCTTGGCAGTGACGCAAACTCGCACCACACGCAATGGGGCAGTTCCGACATAAATGCTAGGGGTCGGGCTCTCCTGGAATTCATTTCGGCCAACGGTCTGGAGATTGTCAATAGAGGCCTCTCTCCAACCTTTATAAACAAAATTAGGTCAGAGGTCATTGACATTACTCTCTGCTCCCCGAGACTGCTACAGTTTCTGTCGGGGTGGAAAGTTTCAAATGAACCTTCCCTATCTGATCATAGACACATTGTCTTTAATATGCTCGCCAAACCGTGTACCGTAACCTCGTATCGCAATCCCAGACGCACTGACTGGGAGGCTTACAGGCGGGAGCTCTCTGGGCTACTTGCCGGCGGTGCGAATAGGTTGCACACGAAGGAAGATGTAGAATCTGCGGTTAGTGTACTTCAGGATGCCATGATTTCATCGTATGAAAACAACTGTCCTGCAAGTGTTACTACCGGCTCTAGGGATGTTCCGTGGTGGAAAAGAAATCTTGATAGACTACGCCATGACACTAGAACATCCTTCAACAAAGCGAAAATGACCGGTCTGGACTCGGACTGGCTAATCTTTAGGGAGAAGCAGCGAGAGTATAGAAGGTCAGTGAAAAATTCGAAAAAAGACTCCTGAAGAGAGCTTTGTGGCAAGAATAAGATGATGCCCGCTCTCTTTAGAGTGCAAAAGGTAATATCCAAGGATAATACTGCAAAGTTGGGTTGCCTCGAACTAGCAGGTCAATCACTTACAGTGTCTGAGACCATGGCGCATTTACTGTCCACGCATTTCCCTGGCTTTACCATGGGAGA
Organism: Nineta flava; assembly: GCA_963920215.1. Classification (NCBI taxonomy): domain Eukaryota; kingdom Metazoa; phylum Arthropoda; class Insecta; order Neuroptera; family Chrysopidae; genus Nineta; species Nineta flava. The sequence continues at coordinate 45,952,188 of OY986043.1, read as the reverse complement.
ACCGGACGATCAGAGGCGTGATGGTGGAAGGGCAAACAGGGAGGATTGCGCGACAGCAAAACTCATCGTAAGCATTACAAAAGTGAGATGGGCTGTGGCTAGATTTGCTCCTTACAAGTCTCCGGGTACCGACGGCATCTTCCCGGCACTGCTACAACAGGGCTTGGATATAATTGTTGGAAGGCTCAAGGAGATCTTTAAAACATGCATAGCTTTAGGCTACATACCCAGGAAATGGGAAGAATCCCGCGCGGTATTCATTCCTAAACCTGGACGCCCAAGCTATGGCGACGCAAAAGTCTTCAGGCCGATAAGCCTGATGTCATTTTTGCTCAAAACTCTTGAGCGGCTAATAGACAGGCATATTCGTGATACGAGTCTTGTAGAGAGACCGCTATCAGAGTGCCCGTTTGTTTACCAAGCCGGCCTTTCTGTAGATGCTGCACTCCACCGACTAGTAGGGTCGATAGAAGGTGCGCTCTCAGAAAAGACAATGGCCTTAGGGGTTTTCCTTGATATCGAGGGAGCCTTCAGCAATACAACGGTTGGGGCGATTCGCACTGCACTAATTGAGCGCGGGGTGGAAGACATCTTGGTAAGATGGATCTGCAACATGCTCGAAGTGAGGTGTATTACCACAACTTTAGGGGGACAATCGGTTAGAGGCTTTGTAGGTAGAGGATGTCCGCAGGGTGGAGTTCTTTCGCCATTACTGTGGTGCCTCGTTGTGGATAGCTTACTAACCGGTCTCAAGGAATTAGGGATATTTGCTCAAGGCTACGCTGATGACATATCCATACTTGTCAATGGCCGAGACGAGGGCACTATCTATGATCTGATGCAACAAGCGCTCTCGTACGTGGAGCACTGGTGCATTGACAAAGAACTCTCTGTCAAACCGGAAAAAACGGGCTGTGTACTGTTTACTAGGAGACGAAGAGTTGCTCAACGGATGATCAGCATATCTGGCATTCAAATTACACAAACCGGAACGGTTAAGCATCTGGGAGTCATCCTGGATGCAAAACTGAACTGGAGTGATCATTTGGATTGGAGACTAACCAAGGCAAATAGTGTCTTCTGGATGTGCAGGAGAGCATTTGGACAGTCTTTGGGACTCCAACCTCACATGGTGCACTGATTATTTACAATGATTGTAAAGCCAATGCTCACATTTGGCTGTGTAGTATGGTGTACAAGAACCTCTCTGGCTGTAGCCAGGAAAAAATTGGATCATCTGCTCAGAGTCGTATGCCTTAGTGTCACTGGAGCCATGCGAACGCTCCTACTGTTGCGCTGGGCGCGCTTCTAGGTATTCCACCGATTCATTTAATGATTGAGGCGGAGGCCATGACAGCGGCCTATCGACTTAGGAGTTGCAGACAGTGGCACTGTAGGACAAACAGAGGTCACGCGAGTATAATGAACAGGTTGGAGACTGTGACTCCACTTGTGGAAATGGCACAGGATTCCACTGTTCCGACTGATCGTTTCGACCGCAAATTTCGGGTAATCGTTCCCTCCCGTGAGCAATGGGATCGAGATGTACCTAACTTTTCACCCCCTCCCGGACCATATCTTTATACGGACGGGTCAAGGGCCGGAGATTTATCTGGTGCGGGGGTTTATGAACCTAGGATAAAGGAATCGATTCCTCTGGGTCAATATACGACAGTTTTTCAATCGGAAATCTTCGCTATGCTGAGAAGTGCCCAGATTTGTAACACGAAAGGTTACAATGGGGCACATATCAGCATCTTCTCAGATAGCCAGGCAGCACTTCGGGCTCTTGAGGCGTCATGATTCCAATCGAGGATAGTCTTTGAATGCTTCGAGGAGCTGAACCACCTGGCACTGAGTAACACAGTCAGGCTGATCTGGGTACCGGGTCACTCTGGCGTTAAGGGGAATGAAGTAGCGGACTCGTTGGCACGAGAGGGGTCATCTCAAGCGCCCCTTTCACCTGAGCTTATCATTCCCATAGCAAGATGCTCCGTAATTTACCGAATCAAGGGGTGGCTGAAACAGGCTCACCTCGACTACTGGGACTTTGCGCAGGGCATGCGACAGGCCAAGTTGTGCATAAACACAGCTAGGCCATTCGACTGTGCTCGGTTGAAACTCAATAGAATGCAGTTGAGAAGGGTGGTGGGGATTTTGACAGGACACTGTCGATTGAACTACCACCTTCATAACTTGGGGATCTCTGATGATCCCACTTGCAGGGCCTGTATAGAGGACGATGAAACCTCCATACATATTATATGCACCTGCAGAAGCCTGCAAGGTGTCAGATATAGAATGTTTAGGTCCGAAACTTTGGATCCATCAATCCTGGGAGCAATCCCGGCGGAGAAGTTGTGGGCCTTTTGCGTGGCGTCTGGCCTTGACAGAATCCTATAGCTTCATCTGCTTAAAATAGCACCTCTTATCCGGAGGCGTCTCGCCTTCGGGTGACAGGTTGTTCTGAAGGAGGGCACAGAGGACCCCTTGGTCTAGGTGCTAGGGACCCGTATGCGGTACCCCTCTTTCTTATTATTATTATTATTATTTATGAAAGTCGTGATTTTTGACTTCATATTGTCAAAGTCATATGTTCTTTTAGGTGGTTTAGTGTCTCGTCTATTCCTCTGTGCATCGATAGTTCGTGGTATTAACGTATAATTTCTGTCTGTTCTTCTAGGGTTTGAATGTCCGTTAGTAGGGTCGTACATCTGATAATTTTATATTTAAAGAAGTATTTATCATGAGTTTCATTGAATACTTCAAATGTATCGTCATTTGTCATGACGGCATTTAATTTGTTAGGTGATAAATATTCTTTAAATATTTCAATGAATTTTTTTTTCTGTGAACCATTTATTAATGGTCCATTGTACTACTCTGGACAATTCAATAATTGTAAATTATAAACTGATTGTTGGGGCCAGATTTCATTGATTCAAGTTCAAATTAAAAACAAAAAGGCAATAGAATAGATAGATATATAGAGAGAGAGAGAGAGGTGAAACAATTAAAATAAAAGCAAATCTATAAAACTTAAAAACTAGTTTAAAAATCTAAAAACTAATATTAAAAAACCTATGAACTATGTTAAAATAAGAATAAAAAAAAAAATAAATAAATAAAAAGGGACAAAAAAAAAAAGAAGTTAAAACTGTATATGGATCGAGTCACGTACAATCCATTGGTACACGCTACCGTGTAAACCTGCAACAACTCCTGCAACAACAATAAAATAAGAATGTTACAACATAGCTTGAGCTATAGACAGGGGGTGACATGTAATTTTCTGTACGGGCGACACAAAAACAGGAATTAATTTTTTAAGCCTCTGATCTCGTATCAAGACGGAGCGATTATTATTAGTGATCGAATTCGATTGTTTCTTAAAATAAAATAAAATTGAATAACGTATCGGTACCGAGAAAGCGATATACTATATGGAATTATTCATGATTGATGATTATATGGAATTATCGAATTATATCGCGAATTGCACATAATCAATAAATATAGCCAATATAAAGTAAATCAATTGTTCATCCATCAAATATACCGGAGGATCAAATATTTACCGAAAATTTGATACATATCAACGCCAAAGTACGCCAGCACCACGTGGACTAGAACATTTCATGTCATACCTGAGTTGTTGAGATTAATACCTTGGATTGTCGTGATTCATCCATTAGCAGTTTCAGCGACGAGTGGTGGCCCCATCAAGGTTTGTCTAATTTGTTTCATTTAAATTCATAGGTCCTCATCTCTGCACGTTCTATTGTCGTGATTGGTATTGGGTTGGAGATTTACCCTAAAAATTAAAAATAATATTACAACACTTAATCAGTACAATTTATATGAATGATCGGGAATTTGATCGACCACACGTCGATTGTTTTTTTGGTGTTAATCACGATCGCAGTACCACGGATTATCCCGCGACGCTAGGTACCAGACAGTCCCTAGAGGGAGTCCATTACCCCTAGCGTAGGCAAGTGGTGCGATCTCCAAATACTCACCGAATGCGCGCCACGAACGGGCTAGACCCCAGTTCTCCCCACGCATCCGGCGAGTGAGATAGTACGATTACCGCAATCTACCCCCCGTATTAAGTGTCGATCAGGTTCATCGTTATTCAAGAATTGTATAATTTATTAATTGATAAATAAATTTAAAAAAAAATATTAAACGTGGTCATTAGTATTGTCGGGTAGCTATTGTTCTACTAATTTATATTATTCACGGATACTATAGTTTACCCGACTATTTGTTAATCATTTACATTGTCTTACACATCACCTTATATTACGAGTTCTGTAGGGTGACATTGATTATAATAAAACTGCAGTTAGTGCGAACGCACCTTTATCCAACAATTATTAAATGTCACTTTACTAACCAAAAATTATTATAGAAGTTTTGTTTTATTTGTTAAGATACTGTGAATGAAATAAATGAAAAATAAAGGAATATAATATATTATTGTTATATCGACACACTTACCTCCTTTAATATCACCTCAAATAAAATAAAACACATTACTCTCCATTCTCGTCAATACCGTATGTGATTATTCGATCAACAACCAATTCAATATAATAGTTCACGACCATACCACCAGAGTCTATACGTTTGAGTCAAAGCGCGCGTACACCTTGAATACTTAACGTGTTGAAGTAATGATATTCTTAAAGGTGTTGATCTACACTATCCATATCCACGAAAACAACCTTCCACAATTAACATCTGCGCCTCTATTTGCTACATCGGATTTTATTGCATACAACCATTTATATGCAGTAAACCGATAAATGCTACAGTTGGTATCCAGAGCGTGGGATAGCGAATCAATACATGAAATATCTACAACAACAAAAAAAACCGTTAAGAATATTTAAAAATATACAGTTTTATTTATTTTTGCTAATTACCTTTTCTTTTGTCTGTGTGAGTGCAAGCCGGAGTATTAGAGCTGCTAAAGGATGCCCACCACACGATCGTCCAAAAGGGATGTCCCAACAACATCAGCAGACATTATTAGCCCCAACACCGCCGCCGAGGTCAGCTCGCCTGGTTTTGTCACTCCACCAATGATGTCAGCTGAGTATTTGACCACCACAACGGCGCCATCAGTTCCAACAACAGTATGCGCACTTCCGACGACGTCGCTGACAGAACCACTCCTAGACACCGATTCATCACGTACACATCGTCGTACTACCTCATCACAACACATTAGCTATGCACCTGCACCATCAACACATAATGCTCTTGCGCCACCATCACACTATGTTCATGCGCCACCTACACAAGTTGATCATGCGCCACCAGCACTCCCCAACATTAGTTTCATATCTACATCGTGTCCTGGCCATAGTAACGGACCTACAACCTGCTCCAGCGATCTCGGATGAAGACGCCACACCGTCACGTGTCATCCAGTTTATGAGGTCTCAGACCCGTCTAAACGCCTCCCACGAACAAGACATCCATGAGGTAAATCTCCAACTGAGGTACTTGTGCGAATCGATAAATAAAGTTTCCTTTGGTAATTCCACCTATAACCAAAAAATTAATAAATCTGAGGTCCCACCAATCAGTCCCGGGGATAATAGTTACCAGGTAAAATATCAGGTTAACATCGGGGAGTTTTTTAAAGATTTTCCCAGATGTGATGGGTCCAGCAAGCCAACCATCATTAAATTTATAGAGGAGGTCCAAAAGCTCGCGGAACTGCGTATCCTGGAGGAAAAACCCCTCCTCACACATCTCCTTCAGTTTTGTGACGGGAGCCTACGTGGATGGTGGGCCACCAACATCCAACAATACCCCACCTGGGACACCTTGCGCTCTAGGATACTGGACGTATTCTTCGGGCCGGCGGACAGATCTCTTCTAATATCAGAGCACCAGTATAGGTGGCAGCGACCCGACGAGCTATTCACCTCGTTTGCTGACGATATCAAGCTGAAGGCTAAGATCATTGGCGCCACCTTCACCCAGCGAGATATCATCACCATCCTTTGGGCACGCATGAATCGGGCCACCTATGAGATCTGCAAGTTTAAAGCCCTACCTGACACATTTGAAGCCCTGGACCATGTAGCACAGGAGGTTCGACAAATCACAGACAGACAGACTATGTACGCTCAGATGGAACTAACATCGGGCAAAACCAAAATATCAAAAAACTAAGTACGACCTCCAACCCCCCAACAATCAGTCTTACACACCGTCGTCTTCCTCATCGCAGTCTAACTGGTCGCCGCAAACTTCTTTTCAATCGCACTCCCCACTCTAGTTTACCGATGATTCCCGTAACCGTAGGCCCCCTTACATATGATTGCCTACTGGACTCAGGAGCAAGTCACAGCTTCTGTGCCAAAAAGGTAGCAACCGCCATAGTCAAGCTAGGGATAGGCAAGGTCATGCGGACCACCTTTCAAACCGCGTTAGCTGATGGTACGTTGACCAACGTACAACAATCTCTTACGTGTACCATCAAGATCGGTGGGTTCACGTGGCCTGTGTCTTTATACGTCTTACCTACGCTAACATACAGCTTGATTATGGGGGTCAATCTTTTGAAACACATGAGGGCCGTGTTGAACTTCAACACAAACACGGTGACCTTCATGTTCAACCCGGAGAAACCAATCTCCATGTTTCCAGGGGCAATCTACACGATCAATAACATCGTCTCCTCGCCTACCCTGGCGAAACCACAGTCTTCTCAAATGGAGTCACTACTAACCCGTTTCAAGGACATCCTCACGGACGAAATCGGTTACGCCCGCGACTATTGGTACACAATACGCCTGAAGGACAATATTCCTGTACGCTCACCACCATATCCCTTGTCACCACCAAAAGCAGAGGAAATGGACCGCCATATCAGTGACCTTCTGAAACAGGGCGTTATCGAGCCCTGCCGTAGCGAGTACTCCAGCCCCGCTTTCCTGGTGAAGAAGAAGAATGGTACGAACAGACTCTGCATAGATTATAGACGCCTCAATTCGAAGGTCATATTCGACGCCTTCCCGTCTCCAAACATGGAGAGCGTCTTTCAGAGCCTGAGCGGGTCATCCTTCTATAGTTCTATAGATCTTACGAGCAGCTTTTATCAAATCATGCTCTCACCAGGATGCCGGAGGTACACCGCATTCTCTACGCCAACGGGACAATATTCTTTCAGGACTGTCCCCTTCGGCCTGAGTGTCAGCCCTCAGGCGCTGAATCGCCTGATATTCGGGCTATTCGCAGATCTCCGGTACAGATGCGTCATCCCTTACTTCGACGACATCCTCATCTACAGCTCCACCTTTAAAGAACATCTCGAGCACCTTGAGACGGTCTTTACCAGGCTCAGAGACACGGGGTTGACGGTACGCCCAGATAAGATGCAGCTCTGCTTACCTAGCATCAAATTTCTGGGCCACATAATCTCCGCGTCAGGTGTGGCTGTGGATAGGTCGAAAGTGGCGGCTGTATTGGACCTGCGGATACCCCGGAATATAAAGCAACTGAGGTCTTTCTTGGGTATGACGTCGTTCTTCTCCAGGTTCATACCCAAGTACGCAGAGATCGTCGCCCCTCTGAATGCACTCAGGAAGAAGGACGTTGTGTATCACTTTCGTGAACCCCAAATAGCCGCGTTCGAAGCCGTGAAACGAGCCCTTACAGAGGCTCCGGTTTTAGCATTCCCGGACTTTAAACGGAAGTTCATCGTCCAGACCGATGCGTCGGGTGTCGCGATAGCTGCTGTATTACTCCAGGACTTAGACGAAGGCCTCAAGGCTGTCCAGTACGCTAGCAGAAAGTTGACCCCCGCAGAGGCCAAGTATTCTGCTTACGAACTCGAGAGCCTAGCCGTCGTTTGGGGCCTGGAAAAATTCAAGCAGTACCTCCTAGGCACCCGATTTCTACTCAACACCGACTCCGCAGCATTGAGCTGGATGATGAAGCACCCCAAACAACTTGGTCGCGTAGGCCGTTGGGTGCTAAAGTTGTCTCGGTTCGACTTCGACGTGGAACACATAAGGGGACCCACCAATGTCGTGGCCGACGCCCTATCGCGACTGTTCACCGTCCATGCAAGTCCACTGAGGAGGACGCCCAAACACAAACGATTGACGGACAGACTAATATGTGTATTTAAAAAAAATATATATATATGTTTAGTTTAAAAAAAAAATTAAACACTTCACTATATTCACTAGAAAATAATTGAATTATCAATTATTTTCATAAATATGAAATTAAGTTAATTTAGTAATTTTAATTAAAAGAGGTATTATGATGTATTTTTTTAAAAAAAATAATGAAAACTAAATATACGGTACTTTAGAAAAAAAAATCCAAAGCAGAGTATTGTATGTGGAATTATGAAAATTGGAAAACGATCGGTGCTAACGCGATACACGTAAATATAAAAAAAATCACACGTTGAACCGAAAGTCTTTCAATAAAAGCTGGGCCCATTAAAAAAGATAATATTGAGGTAGTAAGATCTTTACTATCCAGTAAGTGTCTAAGTTGTCGACTAGTGATTCGAATCAGAAATACTGAAAATAAAAAAAGTACAAAAAAAGAACAAAACAAAATATATGTAAAAATAAAATATATTTGAAATAAATAATTTTTCATTTAATATGTTGATAGTATAACTATCCTTAAAATACTAAGTTTGGTTGTACAAGTTATAAAAAAAATTACATGAATATGTACTAGATTGAACTGTAGTAAAAAGAAATATCGTATATAAAAAAAAAAAAAAAAACGACACTACAGTAAAAAAAAAATGTTCAAATATGTCTGATTTGCAAAAATATAAATATACACTACAAATTTAATTCAGATACATAGTTGTATATAAAGGGGACTATACGCTTCTGTAAAGAAAAACTACAAGGCCAAAAATACCAAGCGTATACAAAACAATATAGTTATAAATTGAAAAAGTCATTGCATATTCACATAAAATACATAAATTGTACAGCCAAAATGTGTATAGAATGTGTATTGAAATGTGACAAGTTTGAAAAACCACAAGTTTCGGAATGGTGAATTAAATAAATTATACAAAAAAAATATACTTAGATACAATCAGATAGAAACCATTAATTCGCCTATTCGATACTTCAGCACAATCCATAATAAATATTCAATTTGTAAATTGAAGAAATAAAAATTCAAAATACCATCTGATTAATACATGTGAGACAACTACTTTTAGTAACTGTACTGAGCCAACTAATTTTAGTAACTGTCTTGAGACAAGTACTTTTTGTAACTGATTTGAAATATGTGCGGAAATATCGAAGTAAGCTTGGATATACGCAAGTCATATCCGATCTAAGTAAATGTTTGTTGAAATTATGTAAATTCTCAACTCGCATAAACCAATAATTATATAAATTATTATTTTTTGAATAATAAAAATATGAAAACAAAATAATAATAAATTTTAAACAGTGGAGTACTAAAAAAAATTATTCTCCAAATAGACTCACCCTGTTGGACGAGGTTCCGCAAACCTTTACCTCCTTGCAACGTCTGTAGGGAGAGGACCCAGAGCTTAGGCTCATCATCGAGCGCCTTAGGGCCGGAGACGATGTCACATGCTACGAGTTACGGGATTATTGCATACAACCATGTGTTTTCTATTTCTATCGTCAAACGTTTGCGAGTTTTGAATAGGTATTTGGTGTTTATTTGGTTCCTAAATCCGGTATCAATAATTATTTGATTACTAAATTCGTTTAGTGCTTGTTGAGATATTCGTATGCCTTCGTTTATGTTTTCCTGAGCTGAATGTTCAGTTGATGCTTCAGCGTCTTGTGAACTAGTATCAATATTATTGAGTTCCGCGGGTATACGACTTAGTGCGTCCGCGTTAGAGTTTACTTTTCCTGGTTTATAGTCAATGTCGAAATTGTAATCTAACAGCTTGGTTTTCCATCTAACCAACTTTGAATTAGGCTCTTTTAATGAAAAAACCCATTTCAACGGTTTATGGTCTGTCAGTATGTTGAATTTTTGTCCGAATAAGTAGGGTCTGAATTTCTTGCAAGCCCATACTATCGCTAACAATTCTTTTTCTATTGTGCTATAGTTTAGTTCTGATTTATTGAGTGTACGTGAAGCGTAACACACAGGTTTGTCGTGTCCAACTGTACCTTGCGATAATATAGCTCCTAATGCGAAATTACTAGCGTCAGTAGTGGGTATAAAGGGTTTGTCAAAATTTGGATACTGTAATATCGGGTCACCGATGAGGAGAGTTTTACAATATTCGAAACACTTGATGTACTCTTTATTTTTTGTATCGATTTTTGTGTCTTTACGTAAACATTGTGTCATAGGATTAGTTATCTTTGCAAAGTCCTTTAAGAGTTTTCGGTTGTAGCCTAAAAGTCCGAGAAATGATAAAGATTATTAAAATAATCAAAGAAAACTCTAGGTTTTTTTGAAATTATATTTCAAATTTTTGCCCCTATTCCTAGAAAATTTGTTTGTATTTTATAAATACACCGTTAGTCAGTCTACTCAAATAATCCTTAGGTCAGATTATACCCGCAGTTAAATCGTATAAAAGGACAGAACTTGTTTAATGCCATTGTGAGAAACGCACCAAATTAGCAACAAGCAACATATCTCTGAATCCATATCCCAGAGATAGTTACGATTAGCTAATTCATACTGATGATGACTACATTGTAGTCGAAATACGTATTTATAAAGTACAAACAAATGTTCTAGGAATAGGGGCAAACATTTGAAATATAATTCCGAGAAATGATTTGATTTCTATCACAGTCTTTGGTAATGGGAATTTTTTAATTGCTTCAATTTTTTCCAGGGTTAGGTTTTATACCGTCTGTGGTCACTACATGTCCTAAAAATTCGATTTCTCTATGTAAGAACTCGCATTTGTCCAGTTGCGTTTTGAAGTTAGGTTTTCTTAATTTGTCAAAAACTTTCCGTAACATTTCGACATGTTCGGTGAGAGATGTTGAAAAGATTATGATGTCATCCATATAAACTAATACGCTTTTACCGACGAATTCTCTCAACATATTGTCCATGACGCGTTGAAATGTAGCGGGGGCATTTTTAAGTCCAAAAGTCATTCTTGTATACTCGTAATGTCCATTGTCTACTGTAAATGCAGTTTTTGCAATGTCCTTAGGATCCATTTCGATCTGATGAAATCCTGACGCAAGATCTAGCGTTGAAAAGTAGCAACACTCGCCCAATTTGTCTAGTATGTTAGATATGTTGGGTAAAGGGTATCTGTCGTCTATTGTCTTTTCGTTTAGTTTCCTATAATCGACTACTAATCTCCATTTCTTTTTGCCCGAAGCATCAGTTTTCTTCGCGACAATCCAAATTGGTGATGACCATAGGGAATTAGAAGGTCTAATTATATTTTTCATTATTTAAGAGCTCGTTAATTTGTCGTGTCACTTCTTCTTTGTGACAATGGGGGTATCGGTATGAGCGCATGTAGAGGTAATTCATCTTTTGTTACAATAGAATGTTTAACATCAGATGTAAACGTCATATTTTGGTCGGAAGTGTAAAATATGTCTCTGTAGTCAGTACAAGTATTTATTAGAGCGTCTTGTTCTTCTTTATTTAGATGTTTCATTCGGATATTTTTCATAACAAAATCGTAATTATCTGAATATTCAACTTCCATTGAATTTGAATGAATGTTGTATAAATCGTGATAATTAGTGAGCGATTCACTGTTTAATGGTTGTGAAATTATTATTGTTTGTGGTGAATCTATTTAATTTGTTATAAAAACTTTTGCGAATGAGTCCTTTGTTTGGTATATACCACTTACTGGTATATACCAAACGGTATATACTGGTATATACCGTATGTACGTTCTGGTTGAGTTTAATTTGTGGTATGAGTATGTCGCCATTTTTTATTAGAGTGGGGACTGTTATAAATTTTTTTCGTATGCTTCTAAAGTATGTACCTTTGGGGTCGTACAGGGTTTATAGTATAATTTGTTTGTTACGTTTCCGAAATTAATTGAATGGTTTTTATAGTTAATGTTAGCTTGAAGGTCTCGTAGTGTTTGACTCCCTATGATTCCGTCAAAGTAGTAATGGATTTTAAATACTAAAATTCTAAAGGTACATGGTTATTTAATTCTTTAAGATATTTAACTTTTACTTTATGTGAAATCTTGTGAGTCTGTAATGCAGTTTCAACGTTAGTGTTCGTAGGTATTAATTTTAAGTCGGTTACGTGTTTTTGGTCGATAAAATTATTGTCTGCTCCAGTGTCAATAAGAAATTTCAATTTATGGAATCCGTTTTGAATCATTATATAAGGTAGGGCTCCATTTGATTGGTGTTAGTTAAGCTCTACGATGCCGGCGGATTCGAGGCTGTAGCCAAAAAATCCTGATCATCAACGTATTCGATTTTATTTAGATCAGGTTGATTAAATTCAACTTGATCAGGTGGATCATAGAATTGAAAATTATTTTGATTTGAGTAATACGAGTTGTCTGTTGTTCCTGTATCGTGTATGGTATTGTCTTGGTCATAGTTGTTTTCAACGTTAAACAATTCTTTAGATACAAAGTTAGGGGGTCCTGTTGATCTAAACATATTGTTATTATACTGTCTAGTATTTCCCGAGGACGTGTCCATAGGTTCCGGTCTAAATCTGTTAGGTTGGTTGTTAGGTTGTTGTGGTCTATTATGAATTTGATTAGTGCTAAAATTAGGTTTATTTGGATGATTATTGTTTTGTTGGTTGTTATATTGTGGTGGTCTATAATGTAATCGTTGATGGTTACCAAATGGATTTTGCCATTGTTGATTAACATTTGTAGAAGGTCTATTGTTAAAATTTGGTGGTATGTATCGTGTTATTTGTCTAGGTTGTTGTATTTGTTGTGTCGGGACTATTTTCTGAACAGGTTTACTCTAGTGCTGTGTTTGTTTATAGAAAACATTTTTCTTCGTCTGCATGCGTTGCCATGCATCTCCCAAGTCTTTGGGTTGGAATGCTCTGACAATATTACTTATATTTCTATTAAGCCCTGTGAGGAAAGAATCCAGTGCTACCTTTCTGTAGTAAATAATTTTAGCCTTCTTAGATGCTTCGTCTCCAGGTTGAAGGGAAACATTATTAATGAGGCTAGCTAAAATTTCATTAACTTTACTGAAGAATAGTTCGGCTGGTTGATTACCTTGATGTAATGAATATAAGTCGTGCGTCAAACTTAATTCGTCCCTCTTGTCTGCATAGTGTGATATGAGAGTTGATTTAATTGTATCCCAATCCCTAATCCTGCCGTACTGGTTTAGTACGTCGTTTGCTTGTCCTATAACTTTTTTCCTAATTTCATTGCAATATATGTTTTTGATATTTTCATCCACTAATTTAAATAGATTAATAACTACATCTACACTATCTATAAAGTTATATAAATTATTTTAATTTCCGTCAAATTGAATAATAGTTTTTATTACGTCGGGAATTTGAAAATGTTTGATTACTGTTTATATGGACGGAGTTGATTACATGATAGATTATGGTGGACTCATTTTTAAATTATTTATTAAATTAAATGACTTATTACTACTATTATTACCTTCGCTGTCCGATATGCCCTCAGACGTGTAGTTTCTGTTTAGAAACGATAAACCGTCGTTTCTTTTAGATTTAATAATATTTCTTCTAATAGGATATGGTGATCTAGGCATAGAATATGAAAATAATTAAGGAAAGTATGTACTTACAACAGAACTATGAACAATTTCCACATATTAGTTGATCCAATGTGCTCTTGATTCCAAATCTTCACGAGTTAATGCTGAAGTCGAAAATTACAATATGCCCTTGTTAGTTTCGATGATTAACCATAAGTTTTCGATAGACCATCGAAAATGTGTTGACTTGAGTTATTATGTTGCGTTACCAATTTCCAAATTTTTTTTTTCCAAAATAATTTTCAGATAATTTTCCAAAATTTTCCAATAAATTTTCCAGATTATTTTACAAAATTTTCCAGTTCGTCGAGTGTATAACACATTTGTTTGGTTCGTAGGATCGTCCCAAAATCTTGAAAGATACTCGTAATACTTAACAACACTGATTCGAATCTTATCGTTAAAGTTTTACGATGGACGCTAATTAGTAAGGTATTTTCCAAACTAATCCTAGCGGATGCGCCAGTTATAAACTCGGTGGAAGTTTATGTTTAAAAAAAATTAATTGTTACAAATATTTAATTGTTACGAGTGTTAATTGTTGAAAATATTAATTATTACAAAAAATATTAATTATTACAACGAACTTTAAAATAATAGTCAAAACGTTAATTAACAGCGATTATGTACATGAAAGTAATTAGTATTCAATCAATCAAAATGTTCGGTTTATTACAATAATTTTGGATTAGTAAGTGTTTTTACAATAAATTTGGTCACGTTGACGATGCTTGACAGGAAATGCTGATCCACATGTACACGAGTTTTATTATTTAATATTGGGTGTCCCATACTAGAATCTATAACTTATATATATATATATATATATATATATATATATATATATGTATATATATACCTTTCAAAAAGTAGTGATATCCGATCAAAAACATAAATGAAGAAAGGGCCGAGTTTTCGGGCAGATACTTCATAGAATAGTTTACTCCCAATTAAAGAGCCGAGCTATTTATAAAGTAAGTAGTTAAAACTAAAATGTAAGAATGTAAGTCCAAAGTAAAATGAAAAAAAAATTTGGTTGAAAAATTTATTTCGTAAGTTTTTTCTTAGTATGTTTTTAAAATTTTATCTCGCGGCAAGTAATTTGTTTTTTTTTTATTCAAATATTTTAAATTAAACTTGCCGCGTTATAAAATTTCAAAAACATACTAACAGAAAACTTACGAAACAAATTTTTTCAACCAATTTTTTTGTTTCATTTTAGTTTGCACTTACATTCTTACATTTTAGTTTTAACCATTTACTTTATAAATAGCTCGGGTCTCTAATTGAGATATCATCACTTTTTAAGAAGCAACTCTTATATGAAGTATCTCTCCAAAATCTCGGCCCTTTTTTACATTTATGTTTTTGATCGGATTAAATATTAATTGAAAAAAGAATTGAAAAAAAAAATTAGCATTCCTCGTATCTACTGCGGACATTGAAGCGAAGGCTTCTATGCGGCTCTTCCTGAGCAATCTCTGGAAGTTTTCCGACGACGGTGCGTGAACCTTGACGGTTTCCGTAGGATCAGACAATGTGACGGGAATATGTTTTTCCTGGTAACGTAGCTTACACGAAATCAGCTGATTCGCGTACCGCTTCCATTGCCTATTTCCGGATAACTCAACGAGATATGTTTGCTACCCTAATATTTTTAATATTTTCCCCTTTGTCCATGAAATTTTGCCTGCAACATTGCAATCCTAGCAGATTACAGAATCTCCCAAGTTCCGCCTTTGTCGCTGTTGCGCCAACGCTACATTATTGTCCAATTTAATATTGGCTTTAATATTTTCCTCGTTTTTGAAGAAATCAAGCCGACTTCTTAATGATCTATTCATTAACAAAACTGCTGCTGACCTTCCTGTGGTGCCATGGTCGGTGTTTCTGTAATCTAATAAAAAATTTGAAAGGATTTTATTTAGATTCTTACCAGAATGTTGGTTATACATTGCACATTTTAATGTCTTTTTTTAAACCTTTTTCACCATTTTCAGCCAGTCATACCCATGTGAGAACTGTGCAACTGGTTTAGTATTGCTTGTCTTTCTGATGAGGGTATAATTAACTGGTGCCCCCAAAATAATCCACCTTTTTCGACAGACAATTCGTATTTCCTTCTGCTGTGAGTTTGGAGATCTAAAGGAATATTTTGAGGTCACCCTTCCCGAACATACTTAACAGCCTTTAGGAGGGTATTATGTAACTTTGTTGCTTCCTGTATGATTTCAAATGTTATGGGCAATTCCGATGACGTAGTTTTATAATTTACGAAAAGATCGTCATCATTAGACCGCCCTACATCATTCGTTAAAGGCATGTGTCTGACTTGATAAAAAATCAGCTACATTTAGTTTGGATTGAACATATTTCATGTCAAACACATACCCAGACAATAACAATGCATATCTTTGAAGTCTATTCGTCGTAACCGCCGGTGTTCCTTTTTTTGGTCTGATTATCGCCACAAGGGCTTGGTTGTCCGTAAACAACGTAAATTTCCTACAGAATAAATATTGTTGAATTTTTTTTACTCCAAACACGATTGCTAATGTTTCACGTGTGAATTGAGCATACTTTTTCTCACATTCCGTTAAGGTTCTGGAACTAAATAATATTGGCTGCTCCTTACCGTCGCGATTCACATGGGAGAAAACACTAGGTACCTCTACAGGTGAGACGTCGACTCTCAGCATAATCGGTTTCTGTGGATCGTAATGTGCTAGGGTACGATCCGACGAAAGTTCGGCTTTAACCTTAACGAAGGCTTCCTGCTACTAATTTGTCCATTCAAAGGGTTGGTCTTTTTTTAGTAAAGTGTACAGGGTACACGTATTTCACTAACTTTGGGAATGAAATTTCGATAATAATTTACCATCCCTAAAAACGCTTGAACCTGCCGTACGTCTTGGGGAGGTCTTGCTTCCGAAATCGCCTAAATTTTTCTTTTATCCATGTGTAACCCGAATTTATCTATGATATGCCCTAAATAGGATACAGATGGTTCTGAAAACTTACATTTTTCCCTGCTCACGTTTAGACCCGCGTCTTTGAGTGCAAATAAAACCCTTTCTAGGTGTTCTGATTTATTACTCGCGGTAATTAGAATGTCATCCACAAAACAGACTTCATCAGGAAATCCGGTGAACAAGGAATCCATTACACCTTGAAAGATGGCAGGACTGGAGGTGACTCCGTAAACAAGTCACGTATAGACAAACTATCATTTGGTTGTCGATATCGTCGTTAACTTTTGAGACTCATTTTCAAGAAATAATTGTTGATAAGCCATACTTAGATCTAATTTAGAAAATGCTCCCATGTAATTTTGCGAAAATTTTCACATTTTCGGTAGTAGATATTGTTCTAGCTGCGGGTTCAAGGTAATTTTGTAATCGTAATTCTCCATTTTTTTCAAAATTGGAACAATTGGAGTTCCCCACACACTGAATTTTTTTCTTTTAAGATTCCCAATCGACTACTTTGTCGATTTCTGCTTTTACTTTTGATTTGATGGCCAAAGATACGGGTTTCGGTTTGCCAAATTTTGGAATAGCGTCCGTTTTTTATTTTAGTTTAACCTTTCCCTTGTTAAAGGTCCCTAATTTTCCATCAAAAATTTCACCATACTTGCTTAGAAATGACGTCAAATTTCCGTTATTAATGTAATTAAATTGTCGCAATTCAATATTAAATGCATGCATCCAATTTCTTCCTAGTTCCACCATTTCTTAGTACGTATACATCCAATGATTTACATTCATTGCGAAAATCAATTGGCAATCTGCCGGTTTCATGAGCTACCGTTGTAATTTACGAATCGCTTGCAGGTATCTATTAATGTAAACCTTCTGAAATATTTGTTGTACATGCCCAACGAAATGGGTGAAATTGGTTCCCCACACTCTAGTTCGAACGCTAAATCCACACCATTAATATTTACCTTGGCGCCTATAGGTTTTAAATAGTTGTGTGAAGATACCCAGTTTTTAGGGCACATTTTTTTTAAATGCCCCCGCTTATTGCAAGCATTGCATCGATAATTTTTAAATCTGCAGCTGCTTTCGGTGTGGTTCTTAGAACTACATATTTGGCATTTACTTCCAGCTGGCAACTGTTGCGTTATCGAAGGTTCACCTCCACATTTCGGCTTCTTTTTCTTTGTTTTGACTCTGTTGACTGCTCCAACTTTCACCATTGTTTCTGTACTATTCCCATCGTATTGTCGTTGTATACATTCGTCATTATTTGCGATATGAATAGCCTGTTCCATGGTCAGCTTGGCTATGTCTTCTAAGAACAGCTTGTCCTTCACTGGACCCTTTTCAAAACCCATAATAAATTGATCACGCAACATTTCATTTAAATGTTGCCCAAATGAACAGGTGGTTGCAAAAGCCCGTACACGCTCTGCCCATTCACAGAATGTTTCACGTTTGACCTTTACTGCATCGTAAAATTTTTTCCGTTCCGCGAAACCCGATTGTGCCGGTTTAAAATGATTGTCAATGAGTGACATTAATTCTTCAATATCAACGGATTCTGCTTGTCGTGGATGACTCAAATTTATAAACAATAGGAACGATGGCTGACTCAAACAACTTACAAAAATAGCCCGTGTTTTTACCACCTTATTGTCACCCAAATCATTCATTATAAAAAATTGTAAGTTGTTTTTTAAAAACTATCCAGTCGTCATTCACGTGATTGAATTGGGGAACTTAATTATTAAAAAATTAAACACGTGCGATCACACTTGTTTATTATTTTTCGTGTGGTAAATGGCTCTTGTTGTTACTCGTGGCCAATGTAATATCTTGAATGATATTATGAAATTCAAAACAATTTATTTTTTTTGAATTTAATTTAAATTTATTTTATAACAGAAACTCAACAACTAATTTACAATTGTTTAACAAGTAATTTTGAAGTAGGTAGCAAGCGTTCGACTTTTAAATTAAGAATGATCAAGATCAATATATCCGTTATTTATTTAAATATTCTTGTTCATTTCAACTGACAGCACTGCCGTCAACCGCGCATGTACGTGAATATACTTAAAGCGTTTATAATGAGTTTGATATACCTAGCGTTTCCCATTGACACCTTTTATTCTTATATCTTATTGCGCATATCTTATTGACTTCATAACACTGTTAATCTAATATTTAAAGAAATATTATAATTTATACAACTATTATATTTTACATTTTTCGATTCTTGTAGTATTAAGAGAGATATTCCTTTTTCCCGTCTACGACTCAACCCATTAATTGGCGTAACAAATGTCAAAAGTATATGTACTACGGAATTTTTTCTGATTCTATGATGGTATTGAAAAAAGTCGCTATAGCCATTAATTAACAAGAAAAAACTTACTTAAGATCTATTTCCAAAAGAGCAGTGATGTATTTATTCTTAGAAAATTAATTTTTTGAGTCCTTTTTTCTTGTAAACAATATTACTCCGAAACTATGCCAGTCATAATCAATAAACAATAAGTAATGCCACACTAACTGAGTTAATTGCTTGACTACTCAGTGTATATTGAGTTGTATGTCAATGTTTGAATTGCTAACAACTCTGTCTATTCAATGTTTATAAAATTGAATTAATTGTAAATGTTTTTTTTCTTACGTCTAAAAAAAATGTATATTCTTGTAATGTTTTTGCGATTTTTATAATTTAAAATATTGAGTTATATAATTTAGTTAGTCAAGGCGGTATTTAGTCGACGCGAAGCATGAGTTAGCCAACGCGAAGATTTGGTCAATGCGAAGCGTTAGTCCACGCGATGTGGTGATTAGTAAACTCGAATCGTTGGTTCGGAAGCGTTAGTTATTCAACGTGAGTGTTTGTCGACGCCTAGCGGCGATAAGTCAACGCGAAGCGTTTGTTAACCAACGCGAAGCAATAGCTTTGGCGAATCGGTCAACGCGTACTGTTGGATGACACGGAGTATTAATTAACCCAAAGCGTTAGTCAATGCGAAGTTTTCGTCGACGTGAAACGTTAGTCAACGCGAAGGGTCAGTTAGCGCGAAGAGTTGTGCAACGCGGAGCGTTAGTCAACGCGAATAGTTAATACACGCGAAACGTTAGTCTAGGCAAAGAGTTAGACGACACGAAGCGTAAGTTAACCTCTCTTTACGGACATCCGGAAATGGACTAATTAGATAATTTTATAAACACCTATAACAAAATTTTTATTGTGATTATTATTTTCAAGCGTTACAAAGTCGGTACTTAACTTAATTTGGCATAATCAACAATTGTTCAATTCAAAACTCTATTTCATGTATTTTGAATCCGATTATTGTAATTTAATACTTTATATCCTTACATATTATAAAATAAAGTCCCCCAGTCACGGCGGTCTGTCTGTACGCGGTAAACTCCAAAACTACTGAACGGACTTTCATACGGTTTTTACCAATGAACGAAGTGATTCATGAGGAAGGTTAGGTTTATAATTCATTGAGATTTTGAGTAAATTGGCTGAAATATAACGATCTGAAATATGACGATGATAGTTGAAGAAGCTCATACCGAGAGAGAGAAAGATATGATGTAGAGAGAAAGAGAAAGAGTGCTATAAATTTTATTAAAAATTTGTTGATTGTCATTTCCACAGAAATTATAAAGGATACTAGCACACTATAAATCGTTATATGTCATTGTATTTTGGCTATTAATAAATTTAAATTTAAATTTTTATAAATGAATTAATGTTAACGCCATCTAAGCAGAATATTCAAAAATTAAATAACTTCTAGTAACATAGCAATATATATCCTTTCCTTATCCTTATCCTTACATATTATAAAATAAAGTCCGTCAGCCGCGTCTGCCTGTCTGTATGCGATAAACCCAAAAACTCCCGAACGGATTTTCATACCGCTTTTCCCAATGGACGGAGAGATTCACAGGAAGGTTTAGGTATATAATTATTGATGTTTTGTGTATAGTGGATGAAATATGGCCATAATAGTTGAAGAAGTCGGAAAAATTCATGCTGACTGGGAATTTTACTAGCGCTGTATCAAAGAACTGAACACGGCACTGTACCCGGCGCATCTTCTATGCTAGTATACTATAAATTTTTATAAAATAATTGTAGAATCTGTCTATTCAAAAATTCAATATAATCATCAATGGTTATTCATCAAATTATTTCGTTATAAGTGTCAGAAAACGGCTATTTGTGATTCATAATTTATTGTAAAAATCTAACATTGATTGGCCGCTTATTTTTGTAAAAATGGGAAGATTCAAGTTGTTTACAGTTGCATTAATTTCATTGTTGTAAATTTGTAATCAATTGAACAAGATTGTTTATCTATTTTTTCACGTTTGATAGTTGTAATGATGTCGATAACAAGGTGCATCATTGGAACACGCTATAGATCAGCCAACTGAAACGCTATAGTGTTGAATGGTAACATGTGCGGTCGATGGCAGCACTAACAGCTGACCATGACGTAACGTGGTATAAACATGGACGACCATTAATATAAAACTACTTACGTACAACATCGCTTCACTTGAATATAGAAATTGTAAATAGATATTGTAAATATTTAATTGTAATATAAAATATATTATAGAAATTAAAGACGAAGTATTTAATTCTTTTAATCAAATTACTTGAGCTTTAAAATAATATAACACAATTGACAATATTTCATTGGCGACGAAGTCAACAACGACCATTTTGCCGCAAAAAAGTGCACGTGAGTGTATATTGTAAATTTTTATTTGGGATTGAAAAAGTTCAATTAGGTGAAAATGGCATCATCAGGAATTTGGAAACAAATGCCTCAGTTTAATCATACAACGCATGTTTGAACCATTTTTGATTAAAAAATTACAAGTTTTTTATAATGAATTGGGCGAGGAAAACGGTAAAAAAGCGTGCTATTCTAATAAATTTATTAAGTCAACAATCCTTCCAGTTATTAATGAACTTGTATCACCCGAAGCAGCCTGAATCCGTGGAGTTTGATGATTTAATATCGGTATAAAAAAACATTTTATGCAGGCACATTCGGGCTTCGCAGAAAGAAAAAAAGGCGGTGAAGGACAGGACTGACACTAGTAATGAATGGGCAGCTCATGTTAGAGCCTTGGCTACTAAATGTGATTTTGGATAATATTTGGATCAAATCTTGAGAGAAAAATTCGTAATGGGGTTTGAAAAGAGTCCGGTGAAAGACAAATTGATCCTCGAAGACGTTACACAATTAACAATGGAAAAATCTCTACATATTGCCAGCAATGTAGAATGCATACAGCGACATTATGAAGGTAATAATATGGAATATCAGGTCAAACAGCAGTAAACAGGATCCAAGGTCGAAAAAAGAAAACACCCAAGAAGAAAAAAGAGTAAGCATCAAAAAGGCAGTCAACATCGGGAGGCAAATGTCAAGTTTGTGGTTATAAAAACCAACTGAAGGCAACTGCCGGGTTAAAAGTTATAGATGCCAGGCCTGCCACAAACGTGGACATTTGAAGAAAATATGCTCAAAAGCATGGTATCTTATATTGATAACGACGAACTTTCTCTTTTGTTTTAGGGCAGATGACGATTTGAAACCTATTGGGGCCAAGGTTAGTATTAATGGTGTAGACTTGCAGTTTGAAGTGGATAGCGGGGCACCAGTTTCAGTCATTTCAGTGGGCATGTACATTCGATATTTCAAAAAATTTAACTTACATACTACTAGCAAACGGTTCATAAGTTACAATGGAAGTACTATGAAGCCAACGGGGGTATGTAGATTACCAGTGAATTTTAGAAATTGCTGTAAGTTTTTAGATGTCTACGTTATTGAAGATGGTGGATTGCCCATATTAGGGAGGAATTGGATGCATACCTTTAATATTGAGTTGAGACAGTTCAACTATAAAGGGGAACTCGGTATTGGCATCCCTGTTATTGAAATATAGTGAAGTTTTTGATGGAAAACTTGGAACATTTAATAAGGGGAAAGTGAAATTAAAATTAAAAACGGATGCAAGTCCTAAATTTTGCAAACTCAGGCCACTTCAACTAGCCATCAAAGACAAGGTTGAAGCGGAAATAGACAAATTATAGACAAAAGAGACTAAATATAGCTTCTGGGGCACCCAAATTGTACCTATTTTAAAGAAAAATGGAGAGGTTCGCCTTTGTGGTGACTACAAGGTCACGGTAAACCCGCAGTTAGATATCGAACAATATGCTCTTCCTAAAATTGAAGAAATGTTCACAAGGTTGCATGTGAACAAGGGGGCAGGAGTTTTCTAAAGTCGATTTAAGCATGGCCTATCAGCAACTATTGCTGGATGAGAACTCCCAAAAACTCATAACAATTTCCACAACTAAAGGGTTGTTCGTATATACTCAACTGGTTTATGAGGTGGCATCCAGTTCGGATATTTTCCAACGGGTAATGGACTCGTTGTTCACTGGGGTCCCAGGGGTATTCTGTTTTATGGACGATATTATAGTCACAGCGCGGGACAGAAATGAACACCTCCAGAAGCTAGAAGGGGTTTTAAAGACCTTAAAGAACGCGGGGTTAAAAGTTAGTAAAGCCAATTGTACTTCTTTCTAAAACCATCGGTCTCCTACTTTGGTCATGTCATCGATAATAAGGGTTTGCATATGAACAAAAGGAAAATCGAAGCCATTTCGGAGGCAAGACGTGCGAAGGGTCCACGCATTTCTTGGAATGGTAAATTATTATAGAAACTTTATTCCAAATGCCAGCGAGATTTGTGTGCCCTTGTACTCACTACTTAAAAAAGATAAACCTTTTGTATGGTCCAGTGAGCACGAAGAAACGTTTATAAAAAATCAAAGAAGAACTCATGCCGGACCGAACGCTAGCTCATTATGACCCACAAAAGGCACTTGTGCTAACGGTGAGCGCATCCCCTGTGGGTGTAGCAAGTGTGTTAGCCCATGTGAACTATGATGGCAGCGAACAACCAATAGCTTTTAGATCACGAACGCTAAGTGAGTGTGAAAAAAATTATGCCCAAACAACGAAGGAAGCATTGGCCATCGGGTTCGGTGTCAAAAAATACCATCAATACCTCTTGGGTCGGAAGTTTACACTTGTAACCGACAACCAGGCATTAGTTGCAATCTTCGGGCCCAAGAAGGAAATTCCTACTGTAGCAGCAAATAGACTGCAACGGTACGCCTTGTTGCTATCAGCATATGTTTTTGACATTAAGTATGTTCGATCGAAGGTCAATGTGGCAGATTTTTTGTCGAGGCACCTACCATTAACGTCAGAAGGGTCGTCTACCGAGGATGACGTTTTCGTTAATTATACAACTTCGTCCTCAGAACTGCCGATCACGTTCGAAAACATCTAACAGGCTGCACAAAGAGATGATACCATCCAAAGAGTGATAAAAAATGTCCTGGACGGGTGGTCTAAGGAGATCTCGCAAGATCTCCAAGCCTATGCAAGGGGACAAAACGAATTGTCGGTTGAAAAGGGCTGTCTGTTTTGGGGGCATCGTTTAGTTATTCCGGTAAAGCAAAGACAACCCATATTGCACCTGCTACATAGCTCACATATGGGTATTACAAAAATGAAAAGATTAGCTACGTTTGGAGGCCAAATATGGACGCCGAATTGGAGAATTTAGTAAAATCTTGTGAAAATTGTCTATTTAACCGCGCAGACCCCCCGAAATCGGAGTTAAAAACGTGGGATTGGCCGAATGAACCCTGAAGTCGTGTTCACATCGATTACTTTACAATTTTCAACACAAATTTTTTCATAGTAATTGACGCGCACAGCAAGTAGATCGAGGGCATAAATATGGGTGCATCCATCACTTCCGAACGTACGATAGATGTCCTATGGACCATTTTCACAAGATTTGGATTACATCGAGAATTTGTCTCAGATAATGGTCGGTCGCTAGTATCGAGGAAATTTTAATCGTTTTTGAAAAACAATGGTATTCGACATAAAACGATCCCAGTTGGATATGCTCAAAATAATGGATTGGCAGAAAATGGTGTAAAGGGATTAAAAAAGGCATTGAATTGTGCAATGCATAATCAGCATTCTGCTAAGGATCTTAATACAGTTTTATCTAATTTTTTACTAGATTACCGAAACATCGAACATGGCACCACTGGAAAGTCACCAGCTAGTTTAATGTTAAAGAGAACGTTAAGGAGTTGTCTTGATCTGCTAAGAAATTAAAATGAAACGATTTACGATAAGGCACTGAAAAAGAGTGTATCAAGGGCTCAAGTATGACAGAAGCGTAACTTTGGTGGCGTTGATAGGAAAAAAATTAACTTGGGGGACACCGTAATCGCAAAGATTACAGCGTTGCTGGAAAAGCTTCGTACACCAAGGGTAAAATAATTCAAATACTGGGAAACCCAACATATCTTTTGGAGTAACCTGAGGATAGGAAATGGAAACGGCACGTGAATTGATTCCGTGTAAGCTTCAGTACGAAAATAATCTTCCCACAAGGCTGACTAATCCGACGGAACCCATCAAGGTTCACGCTTCACCGTCAGACCAGCTTCCTGTAGATACTCAGGAAGAATCACAGAAAAGCAATTGCTACAATCTTCGAAGTAGATGCCAACTAGAATGATATAGTTGATATCGAATTTTTTTTTTTTAGTTCACATTAATATTTTGTTATCTTGAATTTATTTACATGTGTGTACGTATTTATATTAATCATAATTTCTTATGTTATAGCATTTTAAGTTGGGGGTGCTGTAATGATGTCGATAACCAGGTGCATCAATGGAGCACGCTATTGATCAGCCAACTGACACGCTATAGTGTTGAATGGTAACATGCGCGGTCGACGGCAGCACTAACAGCTGACCATGACTTAACGTGGTATATACATGGATGGCCATTAATATAAAATTACTTAAACGAACAACATCGCTTCACTTGAATATACATATTGTACATAGATATTGTAAATACTTAATTGTAATTTAAAATATATTATAGAAATTGAAGACGAAGTATTTAATTCATTTAATCAAATTGCTTGAGCAATAAAATAATGTAAGACAATTGACAATATTACAATAGTAGAATAAATTCGTTCCGCAGGAGCTGCGTCAACTAAGCGACTTTTCTTAGAATACATAAATTACTCTCTACGAAAAATCGTTACGTAGCTCCTACATGACGATTTTTTTACTACCAAACAAAAACAAAATATATTACATACGACATTTAATTTTGATCAGACTCAAATTATGACCGCTCGAGAGTAATTTATGTATTTTGAGGAAATTCGCTGTTGACGTGCAGTTGGCGCAGCTCCTGCGTAACAAATTTTGTACTATCAAGATTTACGCATGAAAAAACTGCTGTAACAAATTTGTTCAATTGATTACAAATTTACAACAAAGAACATTTTTCAATACCATCACATTATCAGTACAAATTCCTCAGTGCGTATACTATTCAAATTTGAAACACCCACACTTGACGGCATTCGACGATGGCAGGAAGTAGATCGTGATGTGACTGCCACCAGAGGATACATCGTTGTTAGTAACAGTCCACTAAGAAGTAATCTACGTCGAGAGTGGACCGAACAAGAGAGCTTATTACACCGAAGCCGACGGGATCCTCTGGTACCATAGTCAACAGATGGTACAAGAAATGCCAGTGGTTCCTGAAGAACGTCGACTGTGGTTACTGAGAAGATACCACGAGAGTGATAAATCAGAACACCTCGGTTGGAGAGAAACGTATTGTCAAATCCGTAACCGCAAATTGAATAACTGAATTTTCGCCTGACCAATTGTTACTGGGTGCATATATGAAGAAGCCTAGGGATTGGCAAATGCAAATTGAAGAAGAGCCTCAAGATATTTAAGATTGGGTCAACGATAGAGGATAAGAACGTCAACGGAATGATGAGAAAGCTTGGCACACAATGTTGGCCCATGTCGAGGAAAACGACCAAGAGGAGACGGGACTCGTTTATCATCCTGGAGAGTCCGCCTAGATGCGCAACCAAGTGCTTAGTAGTAAGGTGGAAGGTGTCCATAGTGGATTGGCACCAAAGTGGAAAGGTCCATGCAGGGTGCTGAGATGTTTACCAGCGTGGATATACTGGATACAGTGCCTCCCTCAGAGATACATGGAAGTCTCTGGGAGCCGGTCAGTGCAAGGACCACCGCCAATGTGAATCTGGGAAGATTGAGTGTAGGGATTGAGGTGTTCGGCCAACTACCTCCGGATTGATTGGGACGTCACACGCATGGAGGTGATGGAAGACGACGGGATGTACCAAGTGCGGACGAGCCAGTGGTCAGGTCAATAGAACCAGGGTACAACTTGTGGCCCAGACGATCGGCAATTAACAACATGCGTCGTTGAGAAGATCGAAGATTGAAGAATGTGTACGTACACTTTTAAGTTAAGTTAGCTGACTGTGCTAGTATAATTAAAATAGTTAAATTTAAATAGCTAAATTTGTATAAGGGTAAGAGGTATTCAGGGTCAAAAAAGTAAGTACCGATCAGAAAACCTTTAATTGCAACGTTTTGTTATTTTACCTAGAGCACAGAAGTTCGCAAAGACGAGTTTCAAGGATTTTCGGCCTTCGTACTTACAGTTCTTTTACTACAGGTTTTTTCAGGTGCTTATGAACGAAGGGAGCTACAGTGTTGAGATTTCGAAAAAAGATACTTTACGGAATTATAAGAAACCGGGTTTTCAATCATGGTTAACGAATTTACCTTTAGGCCCCCAATTTAAACGATTAATATATCAATATTCTACGATACTTTACAGAATAGCTGTAAAGTTGATATTTGGCATACAGGTAGATCTAGTACTCAAACCGATTAAAAAGTTATGAAAACTGGAAATTTTTATCGGAAAAAAGAAAAGTTTTGCAATTTTCGTTTTTATTAATTTAACATTATAATGCATATATCCATCTGATTCAATGATATTTGTCGATAGTCCCTTCTGATTGGATACACAATATGTATAAATATAAGTATGCATATATAACGGCTTACTCGTTAATGTATAAATCATTATTATTGAATGTGCCAAAGAGTGAACACTGATTCTTTGATTGTTATAATTTTTTACAAAGTAATTTTTTCAAACCAGTCTAAGTATCCGTAGGACCGAGGTATTTACAAAGTAAATAGCTCGGTAAACTATTTATTAAAAAAAGTTAATGAGGGGTAAATTGATTAAATGTAAGAAAAAATTTCGTTTACATTTATTTAAATGTATGTTTTTCTTTAGTATGTTTTTACAATTTTATAACGCGGCAACTTTTAAAATATTTTAAATCAACAGAAAATAAAACTTGCCGCGTTATATAAAATTTAAAACATACTGAGGGGAAACTTACGAAATAAACTTCAACCAAATTTTTCTTTACATTTAATCAATTTACCCCTTAATAATTTTTTTGGTAGATAGTTAACCGAGTCATTTACTTTGTGAATAGCTCGGCTCTTTAATAAGATATCATCACTTTTTGAGGAGAAACTTCTAGAACTATTAACTGTGTAAATAACTCGGCTCTTTAATGTGATATCATCACCTTTTAAGGAGCAACTATTATATGAAGTCTAGAACTATTTACTTTGTAAAAAAATAGGTGGCGGTTAATTGACTAAACTGTTGGCATATGGACAAAAAACGAAATAACCGGCTATGCTTGAGAAGGTTTTCTGCAGTTTTCTTCACGAACTCCAGATGAATAGTGGCATAGTTCCTATCAGAGTCGGCTGCAGACGCATATCCTACCAATTCATAGTCTACTCACAAATTCTTTCCACTCCACTCACATCCGCACATCTTAAGGCACCACAATGGACCTTATGGTCGAAGTGCAGCCTGTCCATTGCAGCCTCTGCAATCTATCTATCTATTTTACTTTTTCAAAATTTAAAAAAAAAAAATTAAATTTTTTTTTGAAAAATTTAGCCAATTTCTAGATATGCATGAAGGATGCGGTTTATTTTTTTTCAACCCGGATTAACCAAAAAATTGAAATATTTCGTAAACCAAAAGAGATATCGAAAAAACAACCGAAAATTCAGTCGTTGAAGATTAACATAGTCCATAGAACTTATATACCACATCTGAATAGCAAAATTTTTAGGCTATGTGAGTTCGAGCCGAATTAACGAGAAATTTTACATAAAAAGTTAAATAACTCCAAAATGGTGAGTTTAATCGAAAAAATAAGCAAAAAAAATTCTCTTTGAATCCAAAGTTTCATAACTGTAGGGCCACTTTTGTATTTTTTTCAAAAAAATTTTGTCGTGTTAATATATGAACGCAATTTTGTAAAAAAAAATCTAACCCACTTCAAGACACGCTAGAACGATGCGGATTTTGCATTTGACGCGAAATAATTTGAATCTCAAAATAAAAATCGGAAAATTTAAATTTTCCAAACGAAATCTTCACAAAAATGGGAAAAACCACAAATTACATTTAAGAGTTTAAATTTAAGCCACTTCCAGGCATTTAAGAAGGATGAGGTTTTTGTATTTGACGCGGAATAACTTGAAATCTATAAGAAAAAACGGAAAATTTTAATTTCCCCAAAACAACATCTCCAAAAAATGGGAAAAACCAAAAGTTAAATTTAAGTGTTCAAATTTTAGCCACTTCCAGACATTTTAGATGGATGCTGTTTTTTGCATTCTATTCGGGATACCTTGAAATCTATAAGAAAAATCGAAAAATTTTAATTTTCCTAACACAACATCCCCAAAAATGGGAAAATACTAAAAACTGCCCTTCAAGGCATGCTAGAAGGATGCGGTGGAAGTCTCCTTTGGAGGGGTTGGAACCTTAATCTTAAGTTTCTCGAGTAACTGTATTTTGTCTGGTGTTAATATATGAACGTAATTTTGTTTAAGAAAATCTAACCCACTTCTAGACACACTAGAAATGGGCAACGCAACATTCCTGAAATTGGGGAAAAACGCCAAAAATTACCTTTTTTACATCAATTCATGCTAGAAGGAAGCGGTTTTTGGTAATGTTTCTTCGACTTGAAGCCAAGGCCGAACGCTGCCTTGGGGTTTGAACGGGTATAACCACCTAGCGAGCAGAGCGAATTAATGTTAAATAACCCGAAGCGGTCTCCTTTGTATATGTGAATTTATTTAGAAAGTAGAAGAGTTAAGTATCGCGAAGCGCAAAGTAACGCAACGCATAACAAAACGCGTTTTTTGCGAATCTTTCGGCTTTGTATATTTAAGACTTACAAAAAGTAGGCATATCCGATCAAAAACATATATGTAAAAAAGGGCCGAGTTTTCGGGGAGATACTTCATATCATAATAATAATATTTATTTGTAATATTTATAATAGTTGCTCCTTAAAAGTGATGATATCCCATTAAAGAGCCGAGGTATTTACAAAGTAAATAGCTCGGTAAACTATTTACCATGAAAATTAATGAGGGGTAAATTGATTAAATGTAAGAAAAATTTTGGTTGAAATTTATTTCGCAAGCTTTTCCTTAGTATGTTATTAAAATTTTATAACGCGGCAATTTTTAAAATATTTGAAACAAAAGAAAGAATAACTTGCCAAGTTATAAAATTTCATATAATAGTTGCTTAGCATGTTTTTAACATACTAAGAGAAAACTTGCGAAATAAATTTCAACCAAATTTTTTGTAACATTTAATCAAGTTACCTCTCAATAATTTTCTTGGTAAATATAGTTTACCAAGCTATTTACTTTGTAAATAGCTCGACTCTTCAATGGGATATCATCACTTTTTAAGGAGCAACTATTTTATGAGGCATCTCCCCGAAAACTCAGCCGTTTTTTACATTTATGTTTTTAATTGGATAAATACTAGCAATTCATTTATTACATAGCGACAAAAAAAAATTATTTTACCAATTAGGGAGTATAAATTCGGTAATATTTCGATAGTAAGAGAATTATTTTAAACTGTGATGTTTTTTTAAAATTAAGTAATACAAGTGATAGAATACAGAAATCATTTGTTTTAAGGGAAAAACAGTTTTATAAATCTTTTGCTATGATACTTTTGCAATATTTCAGTGAAACGACTTAAGAAAAATTTTTGGAAATATCTCACCATTAAAATTACGATATGTATTCAGATAAAAAAACAAAAACCGGAACGTTGATCGTGTAGACTTTTTGGGTAGCACTTAGGAATGGAATACTCAGACTATTTTCTTCGTCACGAAACGGAATTGTAATGTAAGTCTAGTAAACTTTTCTCAAAATGTGCGCTTAAAAAGCATGAAAAGTTAAGATAAATTTATTTGAGTGACTCCGAATTGCTTTCTACTATTGATATATTAATTATATGAATTCAATATTTGGATATAATGCCACTGTTTATACACAAATATAAAATCACTGTAAAAGCTAAAGAAGAAGACCATTAAAGGACTTCTGGCGTTTCGTTAATAGAAAACGAAGTATTGAATAAAATATTGTAAAGAAAAATACATTCAATGATATTAAACGATAAATTCTAATTCATTGTGATTAATTAATGATAAGAAATTATGGGTATAGTCAAGAAAGTTATTACTATAATTACTTTTCGCATGTATACGTATCCATAGGAACAAACCAAAGAGAAATATGAATGAATTTTTACTTCCAACTTACTCACATATTTTTATAGCGTATCAAATATTTCTTCTTCTTTACATAAATATTATATTTCCTTTTGTTTTTTCGATTTTATTTTTAATGTTGAACATTTTTGAAAGTAAATTACAATATAATAATTATTTTAAAATAGTGGATAAAACTTTTGTTTTAATGATAATTGTTTTACATTCTTTTTGAAAATTCCATTGCATAAAATTATTTTAAGTATATTTTACTATTGTCCGGTAATTTGTTGAAATTTAATGCCTCAAGTCAATAGTTTTGTAAAGTTTATTCAATCACGGAGATAGTAAGGCAGACATTTCTATATTCGGAGATATATAATGGACATTGTTGGGTCGTACTATAATGTAGTAATTAAGATAATAATAATTGTAATAATTTAGGTTTAAGTGTATGCCACCAAACGTGCTTTTTTGTTTATTAAATTTTTGTACAAATTAAGTTGTTTTCATGGTTTCATGGGTTCATGTTATTATATTTAATTGTCAGATACTAAGTTATTTTGGCCAAGCAACATGTCTTGGGTTACTTGGGTTGTGTCTTGGGTTACTTGCAGAAATAAAAAATATTTTCAGTTTGTGTTATAATTTGTGTTGTCAAAAAAGTTCATAAAAGACATAAGTGGCGTTAATTATTTATTTCACAAAAATTAAAAAGAAAAAACGGTCCTTCGAGAAACAAAGTCACAAGTGCGATGTATAAGTATACAACATCGTACAAATTGGTCCTTCGAGTCAGATAACTACCGACCTAAAAGTATTAATAGAGTTCCGTGTTTGTAAAACACGTATAAGTATCATAGGGATGTTTTTTTTTTGTGGAATTTAATATTTGAATTTTGATAGCAAAGCAGCATGGCGTCCAAAATTGGTACCATATCGTAGTCCATTCCGTAAGCAAGATTTCTGTCAACATCGTCATACGCATGTTGGTAAAAATTCTTGGATGTGCAGTCACGAACGGGTAATTGGACATTTCTTATGCGCACTCAACACTGGATAAGCTGGTATTTGTTTTGAAAATAAGCAACAATTGTAAAGGTCAGATGTATCCAGCGTATTATTTTAGTGTGGTTGCCTTTTAGTGATTTACCCTTTTAAGTCATTTAGATGAACGAAATTAATGAATTTAAGTCAACACTTCTAATTAGAGATTAAATGAAATCATGACGAATTATTATTTTATATACAAAAATAATAACAAACTAAATTAATTCATAGCATACCTTTTGTTATTGATATTACGATTATTTTTTCGATATCAATGAATTAGAATTAATTATCCGATCAAAAAAATAAATGTTAGAAAGGGTCGAGTTTTCGGGGAAGTCCTTAATGTAATAGTTGCTCCTTAAAAAGTGATGATATGGGAGAAAGGACACGGCTATTTACTTTGTAAATAGCTCGGTAAACTATTCCCTGTAAACTATAAACGGTAAAAAATTAATGAGCGATAAATTGATTAAGCGTAAGAAAAAATTGGCTAGAAATGTATTTCGTAAGTTTTCCCTTAGTATGTTTTTAAAATTTTATAACGTGGCAAGTTATTTTTTCTGATGATTTGAAATATTTAAAAACTTGCCGCGTTATAAAATTTTAAAAACATACTAAGGGAAAAGTTACGAAATACATTTCAACCAAATTTTTTCTTTCATTTAATCAATTAACCCCTCATTAATTTTTTTGGTCAATAGTTTACCGAGCTATTTACTTTGTGAATAGCTCGGCTATTCTAACCAATAATCGTGTGTCTTCAAGAAACACATTTGAAAGATACAAAAAATGCCAAATTATTGAACTACAGCGTGTACAGACATGACTATTTGGAAGGAATCATTGCTTCTGGAGGTGTAGCTACTTTTGTCGCAAAAAAATTCCATTCCAAATCCAAAACTATCACTACTCATTTGCAAGTCATAGCCACAGAAGTTATCATAGCTAAAAATGAAAAAGTAGACGTCTGCAACATTTACATTCCACCTAACCACAACTTTACTACCAATGACCTACAAAACATAATAAATCAGCTAGAAGAACCATTCACTTTATTGGGAGACCTTAATACTCACAGCGTGTCAATAGGGAGCGACCACACAGATGTCAGAGGTGCAAAATTGGTAAAACTATTGTTAGACAACAACAATATTAATACATTAAACAATGGAAAATCGACTCATTTTTGTATGCGTTCAGGCTCACAATCAGTAATTGATGTCACCATAAGCATGACATGACGATCTATGCACGAGCGATCACTACCCAATAATCGTTAAATTCCCTACTCCCTCCAATTCATACCACTCAACAAAAAAATATCTATTCGACGAAGCCGACTGGGAACAATACCAAACAAATACGAAATTAAAACCAGATCTCAACGACGTAGAAACTAAACTAACTACTCTTGAACAAACAATAAAAAATGCATCAAATCTATTCATTCCAAAAAAAACAATAGTTCATAAAAATAAACTTGTTCCTTGGTGGACCGAAACTATAGCTTCATTTATTAAACTTCGAAAAAAACATTTACGGAAATATAAAAAATGACATTCATTAGAAGATTTGGTAAACTTTAAGAGAGCTAGAGCGATAGCTAGAAGGGAAATACTAAAACAAAAACAGACCTCTTGGGACAACTTTACTAAGTCAATAAACAGTACAACAACTGAAAAAGAAATATGGAACGATAGTAAAAGGATCAAAAATGGTACCATACAAAATGAAACTATAAATGGGATTACGGTAAATAATTATCTCATTACAGATTTAAGAGAAATTAGTGAAGAATTTGGCAAATATTACTCCAACATATCCACCTTGAATGCAGGTATTACAACACAACAAGATTACATTTTTGATGATG
This sequence comes from Nineta flava, assembly GCA_963920215.1. Taxonomy (NCBI): domain Eukaryota; kingdom Metazoa; phylum Arthropoda; class Insecta; order Neuroptera; family Chrysopidae; genus Nineta; species Nineta flava. The sequence continues at coordinate 45,917,887 of OY986043.1, read as the reverse complement.
ATGATGAGGCACAATATAACGTCCCTTTCACTTACGATGAATTTCACACATCTTTCTTAGGTATCAAAAAATCAGCACCTGGACCAAACAAAATCCACGTACAAATGCTTCAGAATTTACACCCATCAGCCAAGAACTATATTTTCGAAATATATCAAAACATATGGCAAACACATCAGATCCCAGTAAGCTGGAAGTCTTCCATCATTGTACCAATATACAAGGAAAATAAGAACAAATGAGAACCCGGAAGCTACAGACCAATCTCAATAACAAACCCCCTTTGTAAAATTCTTGAACGTATGGTTGCAAACCGTCTCCAATGGATCATAGAGTCACAAAATTTATTGAGTTCTAAACAGTTTGGGTTTCGAAAAAATAGATCTACTTTGGATTGTATTAGTATTTTAGACACAGACATAAAAACGGCTTTCTGTTGTAATCAGAATTTAAATGCAGTCTTCTTTGACATCGAGAAAGCCTTTGATACCATTAAACGCAGCAAAATCATGTCTATGTTGCACCGGTGGAGGATTAGAGGAAATCTGCCCAATTACATACAAAATTTTTTATCAGAAAGGACACTATGTGTAAAAATCCAAAATCAATATTCTTCAAAATATCAATTAAAAGATGGAATACCCCAAGGACCTGTACTATCCACAATATTATTTAATATTGCAATAAATGACGTCACGGAAGAGATTCCATATCCAATACGTACAATACTTTATGCAGACGATCTTTTGATATATATTCTAACATCTGATCAAAATTATGCCCAGAAATACCTCCAAAAAGCAATCAATAATATACATAAATGGAGTAGAGACAATTGCCTTACACTATCCTCTTCTAAAACGAAAACGATCTCGTTCCACAAAAAAACAAAACATATCTTAAATTTAAAACTAGGAAGATTTCTAATTCAAAATACTTCACAGCACAGATTTTTGGGTTTATTATTCCAGGAGAAGTTAAATTGGAAAGGACACATTTCACAGCTTAAACCCAACTACTTGAAAACATTAAACATCCTAAAAATTCTCGCCAACAGACACATCGGCTCTGACAGACAAACTCTGAGTAAAATCTATCATTCAACACTTCTCAGAAAAATGGATTATGGATGCTTCATTTATTGTTCTACAAAATCACCAAAATCGACTAAACCACTTGACGTTGTACATAACTGTGCGCTTCGAATAATCTCGGGTGCGTTCCGGACCACCCCAATAATCAGCCTTATGTGTGAAACAGGAGAACCATCTCTAACTGATAGAAGAAAATTCATCACCCTCAAATATTATTCAAAAATCATTCAAAACCAAACTAAACCTTTGTCGCAAAATCTTTCATCATCACTTCTCCACCCATCATTTAGCAAACAAAAAAAAAACCCTAATCCTCTATCACTCATTATTGAAAACATCCTCGATGAACTAAACATCCCTAAGGAATTATTTCTCCAAATATGCCAGAAAAGACCGTTACCCTCAAAACCTCCTTGGGATACTAAAAGAAGTAAAATAAATTTAACATTAGGTGTGACGAATAAAAATGAAACCTCAATTGTTCAGTATAAACAACAATTTTATGAAATGATGCAAACTAAATATCGTGATTCAATAAAAATTTACACAGATGGGTCTAAAAATGAAGTGTCAAGTGCGTGTGCGGTTATAACGAGTGATGATGAACTTAAATTTAAACTTAACCAAACATGTAGCGGGTTTACTGCTGAAGCATTTGCTATATGGCAGTCTCTTAAGTTTATTCAAATCCAAGCTAATATCCAAAACAAAAAATATGTTATAATCAGCGACTCAATGAGTGCCCTAAAAGCAATCGAAAATCGTAAAACACCAATGGCCATCATGCAACATATTCAAAATACGATATATTCCATCGCCACAACAAATGTACATTTAGACTTTCTTTGGGTTCCTAGCCATATCGGAATCGAAGGCAATGAAAGGGCCGACATCGTCGCCTCTCTAGCCCACGAGGATGGGCGTGATGTAGACGTAATAACTTCTGAAGACCTCATACTTCACATTAAAAATAAAATGCAACAAAAGAGAAATGAAAGTTGGTTAAATATAGTCGGAAACAACAACAAATTAAGAAAGATAAAAAACACCACAAACTATTGGGCAACATCGAACCAGAACAATAGGAAACATGAAGTCGTTCTGGCCCGTTTGAGAAATGGTCATACCAAATTAACACACACATATATAATGAAAAAGACCCCGAGACCAAATTGCCAATACTGCAATATTCCTATAACAGTTGAACATATTCTAACCAACTGTATACAAAGACAGTCAACTGAACTACCACCCACAATTCAAGAAGTTCTAGGTGATGATGAATGAAACTTTTCAAGTTCCTGAAACTAACAAAGCTGCTTCCTCAAATATAGAAGATCACAACTTAGTCCAATTAGTGTAACTTATCACTTATTGTATTGTTTGGATAACCAATGTAGTTGAAAAGGCAATACAATGTTAATTAGTTAAAAATGTAAAAAAAAAGGAAAGGTTCAACAGATATAAAAGTATCATTGGTATAATTTTTCTTTTAAATTATACTGCGTTTTTAACTACTACGGTCATTGCGCAGTATGCGTTCAATAAAATTACATTATTTGATCAGATTTGGAGAAGTAATTTTGTTTGCTTAATTTTTTTTATTTTTTATTTGTAATTTAACCTAATATAATTTCGTTAGGATTCTTAAAAGATAAAATTTTACAAACTGAATAAAATACGGTTGTATATCATTACTATATTACTAACATTAATATTTAGATTGATATTTACGATTTTAATTTCACGTGTAAGTATTCATTCTTTTGAATATTATTCTTTGACATAATTAGTTATTGTTAAAAATTATTTTGGTCATTACCTTTATTTCTAAAATTTATTAAAATATGACGAATTCAATTCAGTAACTATTTTATTTTTATTTTTTTTCATTTATATTTTTCTTTTTTTTTTATTCTGATGTTAGACAGATATATACAACTTTGTTCTATAATTAATTATCTAGTCAACATTGGTGTTATCCATTGTAATTAATGCTTTATAATTTGAATTCTATATCTTCATTTTTTTTAAATTATTGTATCGTATTTTGTGAATATATTTTGTGTTTGTTATAGTGCAGCACTTGATATTATATTTATACCCAAAGTAAAATCCTTTCAATGACCACGGACATTATCACCTCATTGCTTTTACAGGAAATACGGGTCCAGCTTTCCTGTATATAATCGTATCAATCCACTGCGTAACACTCTGTTGTGAGTGTGTTCTCATACATACTTTAAATATATGGTTCCACACCATAAAATAACACCGTATACACATGTGGTAGGCTTCTTCGCACTACATGGAAAATTTTCATTCTACAACGGGAGTTCACTCGTGAGACCAGCATGTGTAAAGATTCGTGTAGCGCCGATTAAATCTGTTTAATTACCAATACTTGAGTTGTGCGGGTACTTACTTTTGGCTCGGCTCATGCTAAATGTTCGCACGGCATTATCGGTCAAAATCGTGTAGTCATATTTTTGGACTGATTCCATGATAGCATTAGCATGGGTTCGCTCAGAGAATTTTTGTTTAAATGTGTTTGTAGCCAATATGGTTTCTCAAATCCAAGAACCGTTCCCAAAAGATTGTTGTTATCACGTAATTTCTATCATTATAAAGCTACTGATTTTTTTATGTGGTGTGAAACATTTTCCAGATTCTATCGCCTACAATGAAGTTTTGCGTATGTTTTACGGTCTTCCTTTAACGGTCGTTACTAAGAGTTGTAGCATCTTCAACTAATTAAAGTATAGCTGATTTGCCTTATGTCCGTGTATCCTTTGCTCGGCCATTCTTGCATATAGGGCTTGATTATGGAGGAGCTATTGCCGTCAAGCAGAGTCGCATTAGGAAACCATTGGTAACCAAAGGTTAAATATGCCTGTTTATCTGTGTGGTAGATAGATAGATAGATACATTTGGGGTCTAATAAGTATTGCACTTCGACCTTATGGTCCATTGTGCTCACCCTTTTACTTCAGTCAATAGTCAGGAGGCAATTCAATCAGGTGGATGCTTATCAGGTCTTCCTCAAGGTTCATATATTCGGGGTGAAATGCACCGAATATTTTGCATCTGCTGCAACCGAGAGACTCGAAGTCAAAGATAATGTGGTGGATGTTCCTTCCTCCTCGCCAGACAATCTGCACACAATGGACCCGTTATGGATTCCCATTGTGTTTAGATGTTTCAGCAGGGGATATTTCGATGTAATGAATCCGGTAACCCTCTGCTGTTGCATCCTGTTCAGCTTCAATGCATCGAGAGATAGCCTCTTAGTTTCACTCTGAACCAGTATTTTCCCAAGCTCCTGCCGCAGTACTTTTCCCCAGTGATAACGGTGTTTAGCATTTGACCACTCGTTGATAACCTGTTTACATGCAGTCCTTGGAATTTATAAAATAGGCTCTGGATCTATAAAAGGCTTTTCGACTCCCTTCTTTGCTAATCTGCTTTTTCCTTTCCCTCAAAACCACTGTGATCTGGCACGCAGATCAATTTAAGATTGTTCCGTTTTGTCAACTCCAGCAGTTCCTCCAGACAATCCTTGACTACCCCTGAAGTTACCTTAGTTCTAGACAAGGCTTTTAGAGCAAGTTGAGTGTCCGAGGTAATACATACGTTCTGGTTTATGTAGCCTCTACGTAGGTCCTCACGGACGCTAGCCAGTATGGCATAGACTTCTGCTTGAAAGACCATGTAATATTTCCCCAAGTTGAGGCTTATGTTTACTTTAGGTCTCTCACTGTAGATTCCTGCATCGGTATTTCTTCAATTTTGGATACGTCAGTATACCAGACGATTCTTTTCTTGAGATATGGTGGTTCTCCATCCATCCCCATGTCCCTTTCACAAACTACAGTGAAAGATTTTGAATAGGAATGTCTTTTGGGAAGCATATCTGTGCTCATTTAAAAAACGGGGTCAGAGATGATTGATGTTCCCACGATCGTTGCATGTATCTGTATGGTAACAAGAGCTCTAAATTTGGAGTGTCTGATATGTCGACCAAGAGCTAGAGCATTTTAAATGCATTCCAACGTTTTATCCCAAGAAGAAGATGCGTAAAGTAATGCAAAGAGTAACAAAACTCGTGGCGTTTCATGCGAAGCCTTCGGCTTTTTACATTTAAGACTTGCAAAAAGTAGTCATATCCGATCAAAAACATAAATTTAAAAAAATGCCGAGTTTTCGGGCTGATACTTATAATAGTTGCTCCTTAGAGCTGCGAAAGTCTCTTTGCCTGAACCACAAACCGTTCCACCGCCTTCCACGCCAACAGTCAAACCAAAACTGCCTCATATTACTCTGCCTACATTTGTCGGGATTTATGAAAAGTTTGATTCATTTAAATTATTGTTTGATACTTTGGTTCATAACAAAGGCCACCTCTCAACCATTGAAAAATATAGCTACTTACGCTCTTCCGTCTCCGGCATTGCTCTGACTGCCATACAAGGTCTACCACTTGCGGAATTTCCTATGACACTGCCTACAAAATGCAGGTGAATAGGTTCACTAACAAAAGAGTTATTGAGTCTAATGTATGTCATAGGTTATTTTCTGTGAAGCCTTTTACGCATGAAGGTCAGCTTAAATGATTCATAAAAGATTTTAATGGCCAAGTAGAAGCATTAAACAACCTTGATCTAACTAGTGTTTCAGATTTTCTTATTTCTTTCATGGCTCTTAGACTGCTTGATCCTCAAACACGTCAAGTTTTTGAGAATACAAAAGCTAATGCTACTGTACCTACTTATGCCGAGGTCCTGAAATTTGTAGAAGGATGTATTGCCACATGTAAGGTATTTACCTCCTTGTCAGAAAAGACAAATTTCCCCAAGCTGGTTGTTTTTACGAAAACCCCAATTAAAAGAGCTATGGTTGCTCATGTTTCTCCTCCGCTGAAGTCTAGTGTGCCATCAATCTCTTCCAAGCCTACCACAGATTTAGGTCACTCCTGTCCATGTTGTGCTAAATCTCATCGAGTCGTATAATGTAGCCAGTTTGGTGATATGACTATTGCGCAACGCTATGAAGTGTTACGTAAGAAGCTTTTATGCTTTTCCTGTTTTTTACCACATCCTCGATCGACGTGTTCTTCTAAATTTGCCTGCAGACACTGTGGTTCCATAGCCCCTCATACCATGCTCTATTATGACAGCCAGGCCAATAATTCTTTTATATCTCCGGTGAGTTCTATATCTCCGGTCAGGTAATATCATGCCTTCGTCATCTGTACGCCAGCCTAAACAAGTCCTATTGGGAACAGCTATGGTTCGTATTCCTGACGTTTTTGGTCACCATCATGATGTTCGAGTTTTAATCGATCCACGAAGTATGATAAATATTATTTCTCAGTCACTAAGAGATCGTCTAACCTTACCAATGACTGCGTCTAACATTCGCATCTTGGGTGTAGGATCCGGGAAACCACAACCAGCCAAAGGTACTGTTATTTGTACTGTTAAATCGAAACATCGCCCGTTCTCTATTACCGTTGAAGTGGCTGTGTTACCAACCATAGCAACCAATATTCCTGCCGTTCCGGTTTCTCAAGAAATTGTGAATAAGCTTTCTAAGCTGCAACTTGCCGTCCTCAGTTCTTCAGCCCTACTTCTGTTGAAATGCAAATTTCATCAGATACTGTGGCGTTTCGATCCCTCTCAACCTGTGCAACAGTATGGAATAAATCATGTTTGTTTTGGTGTCACTAGCTCGCATTTCAAGACGAGGACGAAGGGTTCAAAAATCCGACTGCTGCTTAGGTCTTAGAAACTGACATGTAAGTCGATGATGTGTGTACCGGAGTCCCTCCATTGCTGAAGCCCGTCAGTTACGTGATGACTTATCTGCCTTGTTATCGACTGCTGGGTTTGAGTTGCGAAAATAGGCAAGCTCTCATGCTGCCGTTCTGAATGACCTTCCTCAGGACTATATGGAGAAGCCTCAAAAATTTGGTGATGTCGAGACCATTCAGGTTCTTGGAATTCAATAGATATTTGAAAACGATGTCTTTTGTTATCGAATTGAAACCATCCCTAATTGCACCACTAAGCGCCGAGTTTTATCACAAATTGCCCGTATTTATGATTTACCAGGATTTCTGGGACCTGCAGTTATATGGATGAAAATATTAATGCGAAAAATCCGGCTACAAGGAATCGGATGGAATGATATTTTGCCTTCATAATTGATTGACCAATGGAGTCAATTTGCCAAAGAAATGCCTCGCCTTCAAATCATCAAGATTCGACGTGACATTCTTGATACCGACAATCATCCACCTTGGCTCATCGGATTTTCTGATGCTTCTAGCACTGCAATGGCTGATGCTGTCTATTTGCGAGTTGTTTGTTCGGATCCACGCGTGTTGATCAGCTTGATTCGTGCAAAAAGTAAGGTTGCTCCAGTGAAACCAATCACAATTCCTCGTCTTGAGTTAAGTGAGAAAAGCTTTATCTCTTCACAGATTCTATGGTAGTTTTGACATGGCTGCGCACCCAAACTCATCTTCTCAAGGTGTTCGTAGCTTATCATGTCGTAAGCATCTTAGATCGGACCATCCCAATGGTTTCATGTATCAATGGCTGACAACTCTGCTGATATTGCCAGTCGTGGCTGTATGGCAAGTCAGCTCATACACCAAAAGTTGTGTTGGGTGGGTTCCGATTTTTTGCGTGAAGATTTTACTTTATGGCCATGCCAAGAATTAGTAGCTGCTCCTGACCTGCCCGACCTGAAAGAGGTTAGCACATCGTTTATAGGGCATGTAGCGGGTGGAGATGATGGTCTTGTTCTTCTTGAACGTTTCTCTTCCTTTGTTAGGGCCAAGCAAGTTATAGCCTGGATATTGAGATTTAAGAAAAATACTTCACTTTCCGAGGAATAACGTAATTTCCAGTGTTTATCTGTCGGCGAGCTTCAAAATGCTGAAAGAATACTAATTAGAGTTACTCAAAAATTTTATTTGCCTCACGAAATAAATTCTGTCTGTCAAGGAAATCGATCTATATCGTTTCGCTCCTTAACACCCTTCCTCGATAATGATCTTCTCAGGAGGGGAGGGTTCGTTTAGCCGAAGCACCAGAGCCATACGAGGCTCGCCATTTATTTATTTTGCCTGCCAAATCATATCTCTCTAAGCTCATAGTAGAGCATTTTCATATTACCAGCCTACACGGTGGTAATAAAAGCGTCCAGTGTCTTGTACAACGATCGTATTATATTCTTCGGGTACGTGAACTTGTAAGAAAAATTATCTTCAATTGTACTCGTTGTGTCCGCTTTATTACGAAGCCTTGAAAGCCATTTATGTCTAGTTTACCTGCGTCACGTTTCATCCAAGGCCGACCCTTTGTTCACACTGGGGTAGATCTAGCAGGACCATATCTCATGAAAGATGGATCTTGACGCAATAGCCATATTAATAAATGTTATTTTGCCCTTTTTGTTTGCTTTTCAACGAAATCCGCTCACCTCGAGTTATTATCATCCCTCTCCACAGACTGTTTTTTTGCCGCCTTCGATCGTTTTATAGCGAGAAGATGCTTACTCAATTCTATGTTTTTTTATCGAGGCACGGACTATATAGGTGCATCTCGAGTTCTTGACGAAACTTTTCAATTCGTAAGAGAACACAAAAATGTTTTATCTGATTACCTTGTAGGACGGGAACATAAGTGGGTTTCTAACGCTCCCGCCAACCCGAAAGCCGGTGGTTTGTGGGAGCCGGGTAAAGTCAGTGGCGCACCACTTAAAACGTCTCTTATCTGATCGTGTCCTCTTAAACGAACAATGTTGTACTCTTCTTGCTGGCATCGAAACTATTCTGAACTTACGTCCGTTGGGTGTTTCTGCCTCGTGTCCCATTGCCGACATTTCTTGTTTGACCCCTGGCCATTTTTTTATAGGAATCCCGTTATTATCTTGCCCTAAATCAAACATTACCGAGGTATCATCTAGGCGTATTCCAAGGTGGGAACTTTTACGCCAAGTGTTCCAGCATTTTTGGAAAAAGTGGTCCCGAGAGTATCTCCACTCTCTCATTCAACGGCAGAAATGGTGGGAACACGTTGTTAATGTCAAAGTGGGTAATGTTTTGATTATCATGACCGAAAACTAGCCTCCTAATAAATGGCCATTTGCAAAAATTACTGCCTTATTGCCTGCGCAAGATCGAGTAGTTCGCGTCGTTTCATTGCGAACTAGTCCCACCATCTTACTCGTTCTGTCCGTAAATTGTTGGTTCTTCCTGCCTTTCATTAGGCTTGCCATACAGTCCACTAGTTTTTTCATGTGAGTGTTCCGTTTCATGTTAACGTGCCGTTATTTTATTAGAATTTTCTTTATTATTGTTATTATTTTTCCTTGCCATAATCGTTTGCGTCCGTTATTTGTCCTAGGTCCTGAAGTTTTCTCTATACCTCTGCCTTTTATTTTTCACTCCGTGCTTAAGTAGTTTAAGATATAACCGTTATGTTCAAAAATGTTCATTTTGGTTGGGGGTAATGTACGAACTTTTCATTTATTGGTACGGATCCCTAACCATTTATGTTGATGAATCCTTTTCCTTTCTGGTGTGTGCGCGCGCACAATTGTATGCGGAAAAGGATGAGTGTTGCTCACTTCAATTAATCAACGTTCGATCGATCGGTTGATTGATTGATTGATTAAAATCGGGGTAAAAAACTATTGCACTTCGACCCTATGGTCCATTGTGCTCCCCTTTTACCTCATTCTGACGAGGGTCAGTCTCCCGAAGGTTCACATATTCGGGGTGAGATGCACCGAATATCCTGTATCTGCTGTAACCCAGAGGTTCGATGTCAAAGATTATGTGGCTGGATGTTTCTTTCTCCTCGCCACACAATCTGCACATAATGGAACCGTTATGGAGTCCCATTGTGTGCAGATGCTTCCGCATGGGATAATGCTCGCTAATCCTCCGCAGTTGCTTCCTGTTCAGCCTCAATGCATCGAGGAATAACCTCTATGTTGCACTCTGAAGCAGTACCTTCACAAGCTCTTGCAGCGGTACTTTTTCCCAGTGATTACGTTGTTTAGCATTTAACCAATCGTTGATCACTTGTTTACGTAAAGTCTTTGTTAATTAAATTAAATACTGATATGAAAAAATTAACTCGTCAACCAGGAATCGAATCTCGGACCTCTGGATATCTAGTCCAGTGTGCTATCCATTACACCAAAGACGACTGTGATGCAACGGCCAACTCTATCATATTATTCTAATTTATATATATATATATATATTTTTTATATAATTATTAGACAGTATAAACTTCTGTTGAAGTGAAATTTTTATTTAATATTTGTTTATTTGTGTATACTTTCGTGTCAACACACAATGTTTGTCCAAATTCCTTTCGGTTACGTATGACAAACTGTAGAAGACTATAGCGTATACCCGACACATTTCATTGTCATTGAATTTATTAATTAAATTAAATACTGATATGAAAAAATTAACTCGTCAACCAGGAATCGAACCTCGGGCCTCTGGATATCTAGTCCAGTGTGCTATCCATTACACCAAAGACGACTGGGATGCAACGGCCAACTCTTTCATATTATTCTAATTTTTATATATATATATATATTTTTTATATATTTATTCGACAGTATAAACTTCTGTTGAAGTGAAATTTTTATTTAATATTTGTTTATTTGTGTATACTTTCGTGTCAACACACAATGTTTGTCCAAATTCCTTTCGGTTACGTATGACAAACTGTAGAAGACTATAGCGTATACCCGACACATTTCATTGTCATTGAATTTATTAATTAGATTAAATACTGATATGAAAAAATTAACTCGTCAACCAGGAATCGAACCTCGGGCCTCTGGATATCTATTCCAGTGTGCTATCCATTACACCAAAGACGACTGTGATGCAACGGCCAACTCTTTCATATTATTCTAATTTTTATATATATATATATTTTTTACATATTTATTAGACAGTATAAACTTCTGTTGAAGTGAAATTTTTATTTAATATTTGTTTATTTGTGTATACTTTCGTGTCAACACACAATGTTTGTCCAAATTCCTTTCGGTTACGTATGAAAAACTGTAGAAGACTATAGCGTATACCCGACACATTTCATTGTCATTGAATTTATTAATTAAATTAAATACTGATATGAAAAAATAAACTCATCAACCAGGAATCGAACCTCGGGCCTCTGGGTATCTAGTCCAGTGTGCTATCCATTACACCAAAGACGACTGTGATGCAACGGCCAACTCTTTCATATTATTCTAATTTTTATATATATATATAAGTTTTATATATTTATTAGACAGTATAAACTTCTGTTGAAGTGAAATTTTACCTATATTTTTCACCCCCTTAATGTACAAACGAAAATCAAGGTGGTACAATCCGGTACAAAACGAGTACAATCGAATAAAATATAAAAAAATCATCTACCGTTAAGTATTAATTAATTAATACTTAATTTTTAATTTTTTCATATCAGTATTTAATTTAATTAATAAATTCAATGACAATGAAATGTGTCGGGTATACGCTATAGTCTTCTACAGTTTGTCATACGTAACCGAAAGGAATTTGGACAAACATTGTGTGTTGACACGAAAGTATACACAAATAAACAAATATTAAATAAAAATTTCACTTCATCAGAAGTTTATACTGTCTAATAAATATATAAAAAAAAATACATATATATATATATATATATATATATATATATATATATATATAAAAATTAGAATAATATGAAAGAGTTGGCCGTTGCATCACAGTCGTCTTTGGTGTAATGGATAGCACACTGGACTAGATATCCAGAGGCCCGAGGTTCGATTCCTGGTTGACGAGTTAATTTTTTCATATCAGTATTTAGTCTAATTAATAAATTCAATGACAATGAAATGTGTCGGGTATACGCTATAGTCTTCTACAGTTTGTCATACGTAACCGAAAGGAATTTGGACAAGCATTGTGTGTTGACACGAAAGTATACACAAATAAACAAATATTAAATAAAAATTTCACTTCAACAGAAGATTATACTGTCGAATAAATATATAAAAAATATATATATATAAAAAAATTAGAATAATATGAAAGAGTTGGCCGTTGCATCACAGTCGTCTTTGGTGTAATGGATGCACACTGGACTAGATATCCAGAGGCCCGAGGTTCGATTCCTGGTTGAAGAGTTAATTTTTTCATATCAGTATTTAATTTAATTAATAAATTCAATGACAATGAAATGTGTCGAGTATACGCTATAGTCTTCTACAGTTTGTCATACGTAACCGAAAGGAATTTGGACAAACATTGTGTGTTGACACGAAAGTATACACAAATAAACAAATATTAAATAAAAATTTCACTTCAACAGAAGTTTATACTGTCTAACAAATATATAAAAAATATATATATATAAAAAAATTAGAATAATATGAAAGAGTTGGCCGTTGCATCACCCAGATAGAGCCAGTGGATCATTTTGGTTTTAGACCCAGACTTTTCCACATGGTCTCTTGCAAAGCATGAGAGAAGATTTGCTCTTATTTGTTATATGTTCCAGATGAGGTTTCCATGGCAGCTGTAGGTATTCTGCTCATGGATCCAGTAATCTGCTTAACTTTTGGCCACCACACAAGAGCAGCAAAGGTTATAATGGGCCTGACTACTTTTGTGTAGAGCCAGTGGATCATTTTGGTTTTAGACCCAGACTTTTCCACATGGTCTCTTGCAAAGCATGAGAGAAGATTTGCTCTTATTTGTTATATGTTCCAGATAAGGTTTCCATGGCAGCTGTAGGTATTCTGCTCATGGATCCAGTAATCTGCTTAACTTTTGGCCACCATACAAGAGCAGCAAAGGTTATATGGGCCTGACTACTTTTGTGTAGAGCCAGTGGATCATTTTGGTTTTAGACCCAGACTTTTCCACATGGTCTCTTGCAAAGCATGAGAGAAGATTTGCTCTTATTTGTTATATGTTCCAGATAAGGTTTCCATGTTAGTTTGATAGGAGGCAAAATATCATCCCATCCGATTCCTTGTAACCGGATTTTTTGCATTAATATTTTCATCCATATAACTGCAGGTCCCAGAAATCCTGGTAAATCATAAGTACAGGCAATTTGTGATAAAACTTGGCGCTTAATGGTGCAATAAGGGATGGTTTCAATTCGATATCAAAAGACATCGTTCTCAAATATCCAATGAATTCCAAGAACCTGAACCCGTAGTCCAGCATTACTCCCAAGAACTTGGCTTCCCTTGTGATCTGTAATCTTTCACCGATTGGTGAAAGATTTTTTTTTTCAGGAATGGTGGTTTTAAGTTATCCACCTTTGTTTTACGTGTGAATGGAATTAGTGCGGTCTTACCAGGGTTAATTTTCAATCCCTGATTGATACACCATTCCTGTGCGATTCTTAGAGCGTTTTGCATAAGCTCCGAGATTGTGCCTTCACAGGGTCCCTGGATTGCAATTACAATGTCGTCCGCGTAACCCTGTGTGTAGTACCCATTTTGGTTGAGGTTTGTCAGTAAGCTGTTCACTGTCAGGCTCGACAGAAGTGGGGATAAGACACCACCCTGCGGACATCCCTTTGTGGCTCTCACAGTGACAGACCCTCCAAGATGGGAAGTTTGTATTCTTCCTCTTATCAGCATAGATTTCATCCACCTGCAAAAGGTGTCTTCAACTCCGTGCTGACCCGCAGAATCAACCATGGAATTGTAAGAAGCATTGTCAAATGTCCCCACTATGTCAAGAAAAACGCACAAGGTGGTTTGTTTCCTTGCGAATCCCTCCTCAATCCTGTATATTAGGTTGTGGAGGGCTGATTCACAGGATTTCCCCACCTGATACGCGTGTTGGTTGGCATGAAGCGAATTTCTTGACAATGCTCCCTGAATCAAATGAAATCTTATTAGTCGTTCCATTGTTTTCAGTAGAATCGATGACATACTAATTGGTCTGAAGTCCTTTCCCGTGGAGTGGTTAAGCTTACCCGGGTTTGGCAAATAGGTCACTCTTATTGATTTCCATACGGTTGGGTTATAACCCGTAGCCAGGCTTGCCCTGAATATATGACCAAGCAGAGTTAAAAGTGGGTATATCCCATCTGTTCCCGGTGCTTTGTAGGGGTCGAATTAGTTTATTGCCCATTCGATCTTTGAGCGGTTAATGGCAATCGCCACTCTTTTCCAGTCTTCGCCAGTTGGTGGGAGACCCTGGTTAACCTGCACTTGAGAAGGGTTTTCACCGTCCACAGCCACCGATTCCGGGAAATGAATCCGGAGCCGTGTCTCGAGTGTATCCTTCGCGGAACTACTATACTCACCATCGGGTTTACGAAGTGAGCCGATGGTGTCAGCGGGTATCTTCGCCAGGATACGATGGAGTCTTGCTCCCTCAGATGTCTTTTCAACATCATGACAGAGCTTCCTCCATGAGTCCATTTTGGCTTTCTTCATAGACCTTTTATATTCAATAAGGGCTTCGTGGTAACTATCCCAGTTCCCCAACCTCCTTGCTCTGTAAAATAGCTGGCGAACCCTTCGCCTTTGACTCCTTAGGCCTTCATTCCACCAACAAATCGACTTGATGATGTCTTTTGAGACCTCCGGGCAGTTTTCTTGGAAGAAGTTAAGTATTGCATGCTGAAGCTCAATTGCAATAAGCTCAATATCCAATACTGTTTTAACTTTTTTCGAGATTGTGGCGAGTTTGAACTTTAGTGTCGAATTATGTTCGGCCCAGTTTGTTCTCCTCGGATCCCGATAGTGTATATTACATTGGTCCGTTCTCACCTCCTCATGGTAATAGATTTGTCTGTGATCCGATGCAGATGGTTCATCGGATACTAGCCATTTGTTGATTTTTCCACTGATTTCATAAGTGCTCAGTGTTACATCAATGACTTCCTTCCGAACTTTGTTAATAAAAGTTGGCTTGTTGCCTTGATTAACTATATCTAAAATGTTAGCTATGATATAATAAAAGAGGTACTCACTTCTTGTATTTGTGTTTGTGCTACCCCACGCAGATGATCAGTTGGTGGTTTTTTGCCTCACAATACTGGATTAGGTCTTCCATCTCTGTTGATGGTGGTGGAGTAGATACATCATAGAGTAGGTGGACCAAAGCGATGATTACCTCTCCAGTTCCATTCCCCATGTTGTATTTTAATTTTATGGCTGTTAGAACTCTCTGACAAAACTCTAAGAGCGGCAAGACATTGATCTCCTTTCTTGCATAAATGCAAGTTCTGGGTCTCTCCGAGGTTTTATCGTAAATAATTTGTCCTCTAGTCTCTCCTAGTCCAAGAATCTTGTGGTTCACAGCCCAAGGATCCTAGATCAGAGCTATGGAAATTCCCCTTTTCAGCACATTTTGACAAAAGACAGCGGAGGCTGCCTTACTGTGTTTATCTGAAGCATCCGAAGCTCAGACATTCTTTTTTCTCTTTGATGTATTCAGTGTTCTAAGGTTGACTTGACTACACCCGAGGTATAATTTAAACCCTCGGTCCTGAATCACCCCCAGATCCGCTGCACTTACTTCCAGCACGATCGTGTGGTCCGCGTTGGTCCTCGTGCTGTTGATAATTCACCACTCCTGAGTGTGCAGGTTTGCATTCTGCGCTCCAAGAGTTTGGATTATTTTGCCCGTTTCAACGGAGTTATAGATCTGGGAAGCATACAGCAGAACTTTTGATGTGTTCATCAGGGCTCTTGCATCCCCGACGAACACTTCCGCTCCGTCCCATGGTTTGATATTCGGGACGTTCTCCATGAGCCAATTTATGGCTGTTGTTCCTATGCACCGCACAATGAGGGCCCCCCTGTTCAGGTGGCTACCCCGATATTGTGGGCCCTCAACGAGCTTTTGGCTAATGAGGGTTTGTAGCATCGAGAGTTGCATCTCTTCGGATTTTTCCTGAGTCATTTTGACCGCAGGATACTCCCGCAATCAGCAATGGTATCAATAGCACTTGCCTGCTCTCCCTTTCTACGTTTTTTCGAGATCTGTTTCGGGCTTGGAGTCCCATCTTCAGATCTCAATCTCGTTTCCTGTGGATTTTCCAAGGGTTGATTCCCTGAGTCAGACCCCACAGGTATCACTGTTTCCGAGAAAAACAGGGCTGTAGGGATTTTTGTCCGGATTTTCCTCTTTATCGGAGGAATCGGTTTCTCCTCAGCTCTTGCTTTCTCTTCAAATGCTCTTCTCTGGGCTGCACCCGAGAGATTTTTCATTTCCACCTTCAGGAAAGGGCTCTGGAGTTTATCGTCCAGATTTGCTGCTGGGCTGGATGCACCTGCAGTTTTTTTGTATCTCGGCGAGGTTTGTTTGTGCAGTCTCGGTTGATTCACTTTTTGAGGGGATTTGAGCCCCAGAATTAATAATATTTTTAGTGTGTTTATCTATTTTGTTCCCACGATTAAAATCGGGCCATGTACTACCCCATCGGCCCCTTGGTGGGGAGGGCATTGATACAGTGGAGTTTGCCAGTTGCTGCAAGGGGATTGTTTATGACAGCATTTAACCCTGCTGCCCTAGCCTTCGGCTAGATCTCTTGGCACAATGCCTCTTACCTTGGGTTTTTGTTGCATGGTTCCTTGGTCGTGTTTCTCAAGGCTATCCTGTCCGACGTGGGTATTCCTGCTAGTAACATACTTACCGACGGCGAAGCATAGCCCTTCATGGATGCACATAAGCCTCTCCACCAACTACAAGGTCCTACCATACCAACGTTCGATCTATCGGTAGTAATCATAGTGGTGTTATATATATATATATATATATATATATATATATATATATATATATATATATATATATATATATATATATATATATATATATATATTATTAAACATTAAAGTGATAATTCAATAGAGAATGCAGAATAAAAGGTAGGTGTCAGTTAATTCCATATTTCGTTCCGTTCAAACACTAGAAGACGGAATACCTCTGTTCTAAGCAAATGGGTAGTTCAGTCTATGAATTGGTGGAAATGGAAGGATACAGTAGGCTGCAGACATACCAAACAAATGATAGCTGTGTATAATGTCGCCAGGTCAACCTGACCCAATCAAAAAACCGAAAATAGACAAACCTCCTAGTTGGAGGTGCCTACTGTTCACTGCAAACTCAAAAAAGCATCTATCTCTAATGAAGCTAGAAGACCGTGCGATATGCCCGACTTTTCAACTTCTGGCAGAATCTCCTTTCAGAGCCAGAATGAGGTATCAAGCCTTCGGCTCAATTAAAATGGTAGATTCAGAGGATATACAACTAAAGTGCGGCTCTGCCCTGTCATTTGCAAAGAAGGCTGGTTTCACAACGAACACAGGGCTAAACGTAACGAACCAGATGTGGTAGATGATAGAAAAGTTTGATGGCGTTGGTTTCTTAGTTGGGTCGCGTTGGTAGAAAAGGCCTAGGCAGAACTATTTCGGCCTCCCCTCTACTAATACTACTACTAATCTAATCGAAAAAATCTATAATTCATTTAGTTGTTTCAAATCTAAATTTATTTTGAATTTTAATTGCTCTCAAATTTTACTTCAGTAAAGCCAGACCTTGCAAGCCTAGAGTTTAATCCATTGCGTAGCAACCATAATTATGTTGCAGCAACCATTGACATGATTTAATGACGTCTTAAATCTAAAATTTGACTTTTGGTTAATCCACCCGAAGCATACGCAGACTGTATTAATTGTTATTAGGTAACTTCGGCCGCTTCAAATATGATGACAATGCTTTTTTATTCTTACAATTGGCTTTGTACAGTTTTGAAAATATTTTGAAATAGTTGCGTATTATTGTTTACGTTTTATGTTAAACGACAGTATTATTTTTAAGAAAATCATATCACCATCACCATCTGATCATGGATATACCGCTCGCAATAGGTCAATAAAGTACGTAAACACTACACATAAAATGTTTCATTTTCATCGCCATAGACACTTTAATGCGTGTAAAATATTAGTATATCATTACCAAAATATCCCCATGGAAAGAGTCTTATTTTATGTAAACCTATTTTCTAGTCATTCAGTGGTCTGTGATTAAGTTAAAATTGTTTTATAAAATTAATATACCAGTCAGTAGAGGATCAAAATAGGAGAGTATGTTTCCAAAGATCGCGTAGTCTTCAGAGACGTCAAGTTGATGTTAAGTTTTAAAATTTTATAGTTGATTTGTGTCTTATTAATTCGGTTTTCGAAAAAAATTTCGTATAAAAGTTGTTGCTATATTCATAATGAACAAAACCGAATCAAAGGCACAAATCAATTATAAAATTAATAATAAAAATATAATAATATATACTATATATTCTATTTAAGGTTTACAGGGTTGGTATACATTACATTTTTCAATATCTATACAAATTTTTTTTCTTTTAAATATATTATGAAACATTAGTTAAAGTTTAACTAACAATATTTTATTAAAATTTTTATTTTTTTTAATATATATTTTTATTTATTTATTTATTTATTTATTTTATTTAGTTTTTTTATACTACATACAACTATTAGTCTATTAACTTTAGTCATTTTTTATTTCTTATTCGTCTAATACAAAGCTACGAATTTTTGTTGCCCCACTGGCATAATAATATATATTTTTAATTTTTTCTGCTGATAGATCAGTTAAAAAATCGATCAACTGCATTTCCAGATTCTCGTTTAGATTCAAGTAATTTTTTCAGGTAGTATTTCCGGATCGGCTGGTAGATAGTGCAGGTGAGTAGAAAATGTGTTATCGATTCGGATTCGCACCTATTACTTATTTCGCAAAGATCTTCTTGATTCCATTTATGCAGTGAATCATTCGCATATATTCTAACCGTGAAGTGTCCCATTAGTCTAAGATGGCTGATTAATTTTATTATTTTAAAATTGCATGGTCATTTCAAATATGACTGGGTTCCTTCAGTCATAACAATATGCTGATACATGCAGCTGAAACCCGAGTCCAAGATTTTTCCCTTATTAAAAATTTGTTACTAAATTTGCTTAAATTGATTCGAATTGCACTTTTAACGTTGTTGGATTTTGGGATTCCCAGATTTCCCGTAAGCCCACCTCATATATGATAGTTTTCAACTGGCATCTCAATTAGAAAATTTTAAAAACTAACTTTCTTCCGCCAATTGTTTGCAGATGAGGATCTAGAAATAAAGTTGGGAGAGGGGTCGGGGGGGGGGGGTGATTTGATCACAGGCTACGAAAAAAGAAAAATTATTTCGAATAAGTAAAAATTCGTATTTTCTTAAAAATTTTAATATATTATCCATTAAAAAATTTTCGATTATGAAATTGTAATGATATTAAATTGTCACCGTATTTAATATCTTGCATTTTTGATTCACGTACCTGTAATGATGGGATGAAGGCAGAGTTTGATAACGCTTTTTGTTGAAATTCAGATGTTTATTTGAATGTTGACTAATTTCACCAGGTTTTAATAATATGGTTGCATTACAATGGCACTCCGGCACTGGATATTTCGGAATAATGTCTATTGCCGATATCCTAAAAGATATGGTTTCTTATTAAGCTTAAAGCGTCAATTAGATGATATTCCTAACAACAACAAAGCTTACTTTAGTTCAAATAATGATTCAATTACACACTCTTACTAATTACATCGCATACACGACGTTGTTAAAATAGTTGCTAAGTCGAAGAATATTTAAATTCAACAATCGAATTTAGTAGAAATAATTAAATTGTTATATGTATTGTTACAAATTTATGTTAATAATCTGTGGGTAATTTTACGTTTAAATGTTTCTTGAAAATCTTGGTCAGATATACAATTCTTTAAAAATCTTTTTTATTTAATATTTTCCTAACCAATTAGTTATATTTTGAAAGACGGCGGATTAATTTTGACAGTGTATTTTGTTTTGATATGATGTTGATTTGTTGCATAATCAGTGTGACTAACTGTTAAATACTTATTTATTTTAATCAGTGAAATAATAAAGGCGCGATAAATTCAAAATATAATATAAGTAATAATTAAGAAAAACAGAACAATTCTTTTTATTAGAAACATTATAAAATCAAGTTTGTTTCAAAAAGTGGTGCATCGTCCAGTTTTCGTATTCGAAAAGGATAAATGACAATTAATTGCATTGCCCAAGAACTGAAAATTGCACATTTAATAAACAAATTTTTTTTAATTATTAAGTAATTTTTGTATTAATTTACTTAGCGGATCAAATCAAATAAAAATTTTAATATGAGTGTTTAATAGATGGTTTAAGATTAAAAAAAGCATTTCACACAACACATAACACATATTACACAATTCAAAATTTTTAAAGTCACTTAAAATAACACAAACATTTATCATTTAAAAAAAATGCCGAGAAGTGTTAAAGAGACACCAGCCATACAACATGGATACTCAACACGTGGAAATACCACCAGACAAGACCCCAATATTCCACAATTTCGATCATTATCAACGGAACCAGTTAAAGCACGTGAAGAAATTTTGAGCACAATGTTTACCACTGAACTACAGAACGCATTGAACCCAAACGCCTCGTGATCTCGTTCACAAGCAACAACTGGTACTCAAAATGTTTTACATTCCGCAATGTCAGTGAATTTGGATATTTCAACAGCTCTTCTCAAAAGGTGAACAATTTAAGTTTGCAGCTTTCATCACTACCTACTAAAGATGTAAAGGTAATAGAATGGAAGTTTAAAATGGATGGTAATGCATTACTTACCAATATCAAAGATGCAAATGGTGAAGATGCCGAAAAATTAATATTCATATCTCTAGCATTCATGAAATTGCGAAATTGAATATCACCACGTGCTCCATACTTGGATCTGCGTGTATCATAAAAATATCGGGACCATTACGTGATTGGTGGATAACTGCATTGCCGATCATAAGTTGGCGTGATTTTAAATTTAATTTATTACGAACATTTGTTCTGAGAATACTCAGAACTCAATTACAAAATAAATTTCTTCGTCGTCTTCAGAAACCGGATGAGTCCTTCCTCACATTTATTAATGACATTTTTTTTCATGTCGAAGGTATTCGAATCTGGTTTGGACGACTCAAGCCTGGTAGAGCAAATTCTATCTGCATTAAATTGGGATTCATTAGAAATAATTAATTTCAATAATTTGCCTTCCACAAAGAAGAAGCTCGACGTTGAGTTCCGAAAAATGTTCCACAAAACGTTCAGCAACCATCAAATCCGTAGAGTTTCAAAAAAACTAGATTGGTTCCATTGCTTACCAGTACAACTGCCATCATACTGCATTTACAGGCAATGGATAGATTTGAAACCAGACCATCTTCAACATCATGGAATTCCACTACCATTTGTTGAAGCTGAAGTTCATAATATACCAATTAAGGTATTGATAGATACCGGTTCCAAATCTAATTTTATCAGTGGTGAGTGCTTTGATAATCTTAATCAAAAGTGTTCTAATAAAATTAGTGTTTTTAAAACAAATAAAACAATTGTGATGGGCAATAATTCTTTAGAAAGGATTCGAAAAAAAATAGAACTTCGTATATGTCTATCGAATTTTCCTGGGGAATCAAATTTTTAGTCGTCAAAAATTTAAGTGTACCGGCTATTATTGGTTTTCATGAACTTCACTATACCGGAAAATTTAATAACATTTCCTTACTCTCGTTTACAGCTCCTATTTATACAGAATGATCGCTTGGAGTTTGCTTACATAAACATGTCAGTAGAACATGTCGTTACGTTATCTGATGATCAGCAAATGAAAATGAACCACTTAAAAATGAAATGTGCTCACGTGTTGACAGATAAAATCGGGTTCACTGATCGTTTCCCAATGAATATTTTGTTCAAGGATTCTACTCAGATTAGAAAGTCCCTATATATCATGAATCCACCTAGAGCTAAAATATTGCAGGATATTTTGGAGAGCTTTTGCAAAAAAATATTAATGAGAAAAGTGATACTCGATTTATTTTGCCAGCTTTCGTTTTAATTAAGCCAAATAAGAGACCTCGCTTAGTTATTTATTATAGGGCAATTAATAAACAAATTTTAATGGACCATTTTCCCACCCCGAAGGCAGAAGACATGCTTATGTCTTTAAATGGTAGTAAAATCTTCCATTTTAGACCCCAACCAAGCTTACTATCAGTTGTCAATTGAATAGTCGTCGCAGAAATACAGTGGTTTCCTATGTCAATATGGTACCTATCACTTTACGCGCGTACCATTTGACCTATGTACTCCACCCGTCGCTTTAAACCGAATTATGATGCAGCTGTTTGGGGACCTTCAACACAAGGGAGTTATGCCATATTTTGACAACCTTCTTATACATAATAAGGACCCGGAAAGTCACCTAGAACTTCTGGAAGAAGTATTAACCCAACTAGGGAATATCGGACTCACTATTAGCCCCGACAAACTACGGCTTATGAAATCTAAGCTGAGATTCCTGGGTTTTGTAATATCCAGTGAGAGAATTTCCGTTGACGAAGAAAAAGTATTGGCAATTCAATTCCAATCAAATTCCAATACCTAAATATCGAAAACAGGTACGAAGTTTCATTGGTTTAATCGGTTCTTTTTCTAGATTTATCCCAAATTTTTGCCAATTCAGAAAAATACGTAAAATGATCATTTTTTACAATCACGATGCTGAAAATCACCCAGGATGTACTGAGACATACAATTTGGTGGCCAGAAAATGGTGGTTTCCAAATATGTATGCCAAAATCAGGGATTATCTAAATGGGTAGAATTATTTGCATTGACTACGAATACGGCCTCTTGCACTTTAAAAAAATTAGAAGTATGAAAGAAGTATGGAGTCGATTTGGAACTTGCAAAAGGTTGATCAGTGACAATCACAAAATATTTAAAAGGTAGGCTTTTAAAAGTCACTGCTTCAAGTTTGGAATCAAGCAAGTATTCACTTCGTCTTATCGTCCAGCCTCAAATGCTTCGGAAAGCGTAAATTAAGTTATTGATCTAGTCAATAACTAAAAAATTATATTTAAGACAACAGCATCTTCACATAACAAGTGGGATACATTCCTAAAACAAATTTGTTTTAGTTTAAAGAACTCGGTACATGAGAGCACAGGGGTAAGTCCCACGGAAATATTTCTTAGTCGTGAACTCCGACGCCAACTTGATAACATTTTGGATGTGTCGAAGATTGTAAAGAATGATCATCGTATAACACAGGAAGAAGTAATTGAATCATTACCAAAATCTAAAGAAAGGCGAAAGCAAATTTATGAACGTCGCTTCACCATAGGAGAAAATTATCATATTGATGGTTAGGTTCTACAAGAATCTCATATGTTGACGGATATCGATAACAGCAAAAAACTTTATCCGAGATATACAGGGCTAAAACAAATAATACGTTCCAACACCAGTGACAGTAGAGCTCCAAGATTTGGAAAATAATAACATTTCATAATGCCATTTAGAGCATTTAAAACCCTATCACCAACATTAACAATTTTCAAACCGAGTGTTGCCGTGGTTCAATTATTGTCAGTGAACATGGTGTGATTTTTCGACATTTTTCAGGTAATAATTTTTTTTAATATAAAGAAAATCGCACACAATGTAATATAATAAAGGTAACACTTAGTTTCAGGATGCCTTGTGTGATTTTCTTTATATTTATTAATTTCTTTACAATTTGTTTTTGAATTTTGTAAAATTTTTTTGTTAAAACCATTAATCCAATAGACAGCCATTTAAATTATCAAACGTCAAATTTATATTCATGCGTAAAAAAATTAATATATATAGATCATCGAATTTTTTTATTCATGTCAATACTTTAATGTGGTAGAATTTTTGGCTACCAATAAAATCGTAACAAAATTTTAAAGTGCAAATTTTCATTTCACTATCACTCAGTTAAGATGGCAGGAAGGATGTATTATTTAAATAAAACAGATATCGTTTTTTTTTTTTAAATTTTTATTTCAACAATTTTTTTTTCTCACAGTGTTGGATGATGTAACGATATTAAATTATTTCAATGTTTAGCGGAGTCAGTCCTAGTATGATTTCCATGGTGGCTGTGGATGTACTGCTCATGTGTCCAGTAATACACCTACAGGCCAGTCTTTGGATCCTGGACTGCTTTATGCATGCTGTTATTTGATTAACCTTTGGAGAAGTATAGGATATAATTGGCTTAGCTACTGTTGTTGAATGAAATTTTGTTTGTGCTTTCGCAGGGTATTTGGATTGCAATTATAATTTCGTCCGCATAT
Organism: Nineta flava; assembly: GCA_963920215.1. Taxonomy (NCBI): domain Eukaryota; kingdom Metazoa; phylum Arthropoda; class Insecta; order Neuroptera; family Chrysopidae; genus Nineta; species Nineta flava. The sequence goes on along the minus strand of OY986043.1, from coordinate 45,893,461 downwards.
CCCTGTGTGTAGTATCCTCCTTGATTGAGGTTTGTCAATAAACTATTCACTGTCAGACTTCACAGATGCAGAGATAAGACACCACTCTGTGAACATAATTTGATGGCTCTCACAGTGACAGACTTTCCAAGAAATGAAGTTTGTATTCTTTTACCTATCAGCAAAGAGTTTATTCATCTGCTATTTATTCATCTGAGTCTTCTACTCCGTACCGACTTGCAGAATTAAACATGGAATTGTTTCTATGTGAAGAAACACGCAGAAGGTGGTTAATTTCCTTGCGAATCCTGCCTCAATCCTGTATATTAGGTTGTGGAGGGCTGATTCATTGGATTTTCCCACCTAATACGCATGTTGGTTGGTGCTCCTTCAGTTAAATGAAGTCTTTCCATTGTCTTTAGAAGAAACGATGACAGCCAAATGTCTAAATCACTTTCCCGTGGAGTGATTGAGCCTCCCCGGTTTTGGTAAGAAGGTCACTCTTACTGGCTTCCATACTGTTGGGATATAACCTGCAGCTAAGCTTGTCCTGAATATGTGACCAAGGAGAGATAAAAGATGCACTGTTGTAAAATCACCAGGTTTATCCTGTCTGGCCCGGTGCTTTATAGGGGTCGAATGAGTTTGTTACCCATTCGATCTTTTAGCGATTATCGGTAATCGCCGCTCTTCTCCAGTCCTCATTTGTTACTAGGACGCCTTGGTTAAACTGTTCTTGAGAAGAATTTCTACTGTTTATTGCCACCGAATTCGAAAAATGAATCTGGATTGGTGTTTCTAGTGTATCCTTCCCAGGGCTAGTATACTCACCATCGGGCTTACGTAGTGTCAGGGGATCGAATACCTTTTATATTCCCTATCTTTTTGCTCTGTTAAATAGTTGATTCATTAGGTCTTTATTCTACCAGTAAGTTGTCTTGCTAATGTCTTTTGAGACCTCCGGTCAGTTTTCCTGGCAAGAGGTTCAGTTGCAGTAAGGTCAATGTTCAGTACTCTTTTAACTTTTTTTTGGGATTGGGAAAGTTTGAACTTTAGTGTCGAATTATATTAGTCCCAATGTGTTCTCCTTAGAGTCCGATGGTGTATATTACATTGGTCCGTTCTTATCTCCACATTGTAATATATTTGTCTGTGATTCGATGCAGATGGTTCATCGGATAGGATCCACTTCTTGATTTTTCCACTGATTTCATAGGTGCATAGGATTCAATAGTGTTACATCTAAGACTTCCTGCCGAACGCTGTCAATAAAAGTCGGCTTGTTGACTCGATTAACTGTATCTAAGTTACTAGCTATAATCTAGTCAAAGAGGTACTCATCTCTTGCATTTGTGTTAGTAGTTAGTAGTCATGCAGTGTGATGAGCGTTTGCATTGAATCCCATGATCAGTTGCTGGTTTTTTGCCTCGCAATCCTGGATGAGATCTTTCATCTCTCTTGTTGGTGGTGAAGTAGATACATCATAGATAGACTGAAGCGATGATTATCAGTCCAGTTTCATTCCCCATGTTGTATTTTAGTTTTACCACTGTAAGGTCTCTTTTACGAAACTCTAACAGCGGCACGACATTGAGAAGACAGCTGCGTTACTGTGCTGGAGATTTATTTGAAGCATTTTTAGAGCTGACATTTTTGCCCTATGATGCTTTTAATGGTCTAAGGTTGATTTGACTAAAGCCGGGGTATAATTTAAACCCTCGGTCTTGAATCAACCTTAGATTCTGGAATTTTTCGTAAAGATTTGCTGCTGTGTTGGTTGGACCAGCACTTTTTTGCGCCTCGGCAAGGTTAGCTTGCGCAGCCTCGACTGATTTACGTTTTGAGGGGATTTGAACCCCAGAGTTTGTTTTTTTGTACCCCATCGGTTACTTGATGGGGAGGGCAATTATACAATGAAGTTCATTAGTTGCACCAAGGGGATTGTTCGTGACAGCATTTGACCCTGCTGCCCTAGCCTTCGGCTTGCTCTCTAGGCACAATACCTAGCACCGTAGCTTGGGTTTGCGTGGTTTCTTAGTCTGGATTCTCAAGGATATCCTGTCTGATATGGGTATTCTTGCCAGCATAGCACTGTCTTTCATCGGAGAACTCTAGCTTCTGCACCAGCGACAAGGTCCTGCCATGCCTAGGAGAGGTAATAAATTGTTAATAATAATAGATTTACCAAATCTAACAACCATGTACTTTATATTCAGCATACACTAGATATTAACAGTGCTTATTTGTGCTTACTAATTTTATTTACATATTTTTTGAATGAGTGATTGATAAATTAGTCTAAATTGTAATCCACGGTAAAACTTTAACGAGTAATAAAAAATAACCCTACTCTGATTTAACGAAAATTGCACTCCACCGACTTGGGAGTAAAGATTCTATAGGAAAATAAGGATATTTATTACTATGATGGGTTGACTATTTTGAGAAGATATGGTTGATTCGCTTGTGTTGTATGCATAAGTTTCTTTGAGCGAAACATTTATTAAAATATTTTTTGTATACTAAGCTGTTTGATAAAGTAGTATTATGTCTCATGCATCATTTTATGCTTATAAACTGTGGATAGTATCCCACAATTTTATATTCTCTATTTTGTATGGTCTCCAGGGATTTATAGTGGGATATACATATGGAACTCAATCAACATACGTGATTATTGGTCAAATTAGACTCTTATAGATTAGGACTTTGTTCATTCCTTAAGTTGAGGTTTCTTATTGAAAATAGGAAATAGTGTCTGAATAGCTGCCAGTGTCTTGCATGTAATCATTTTGATGTGCTTGGTAAATGTGAGAGAGAGTCCACATGTACACCAAAGTACTAAACAGGTTTCTACAATTGGATTATACAGTTGCCCACTCTCACATTTAGTTGTAATTTGGGCCTACGCTTAGTGAAAAGTATTGATTTTAACTTCAGTAATTAATTTTACTAATTATTAGTTTTACTTTCCATTTTTTTAAATATTTCGAAATTGTATTTAATAAGTTGGTAAGCGTTTTAATTATGGTATCAACTCGCCATGAATTGCAAATTACAGTAGTATCATCAGCAAATAGAGCCATGTAAGCACTTTTAGTTTTGTGCACGTTTTAGTCTTGGGGTCAATTGACTGGGCATTATTATTGGGGACAGAAAAGAACCAACTATTAATGAACGAGTATGTGATTTTCACTAGATACGGTAGAAACTAAATTTAATTATTTTGTACAGAAGTCCTTCTTACCAAACAGTATCGAAGGGTTTCTCTATATATAGTTGTACCATTTCCGTGTGTTTATTTTTTTGAAATTATCGGTAATTAAATCTGCAATTCTGTCAAGTTTATAGGTAGTGGAATGCTTGATCTAAAATCAAATTGTTCACTAATGAATATTTTCCAAGTATCCAGTATCCAAGATATTTCTTTGGTCTTTATTCCACCAGAAAGTTGACTTGCTGATGTCTTTTGACACCTCCGAATTATATTCAACGCCATTTGTTTTTTTCGGATCCCGATAATGTATATTAAATTGTAATGTAAATGTTTGTTATATTAAATAATTATTATTTAAATAAATAATAAATATATATAAAAGATATAATTGATCTTCATTAATTAAAATTGATCTTTTTAATTTGATTTATGAAATGTTTGTATTTTTATATGTAAATTACCAAGGTTGTTAACATTCACAGCAACCGTGATAATAGAGGGAAGTTATAGTTGAAATGCAACAGATAAAATTGAAGAACATAATTATAATAATAATTTAATGATGAAGCGATACCGCTACAAACTTCCCCCCATCAACTAATAAAGAAAAACGACTAGAAAAAGGTTGTAACATAAAACAACCTTGTTCACGCGAAAAAAACTTTAATAGCTGATGTACATCTTATATTTAAAAACAAAGTAAATTAAGAAAAGATTAACATTGAATAAAGTATGCAGGTTTTAGTCTATCAATTGACATAGAGGTAGGTTTGTTATTGACATCAATAACAAAAATTTAGGAAATGTTTTGATAACAGAGAAAGGACCTCTATAATTACAAGATAGTGGAGGTTTAACATGATCTTCCCGTATAAAAACTTTTTCGATGAATCCAAATCTTTGGGTAAAAATACATTTTTGTTGGTGAACTGTCTGGTAAAGAAAAATTTTGCGTTGATCATTCTATTTTTCAACTCTCGAGTAGATTGTTGAACAGAATGATATATATCAACCTTTTCCGAAAAGAAATCATATGGTAATCGTAGAAGAATCCCATATAAAATTTCTGCAGAAGAAAGGTTAATATCCTCCTTGACCGAGGAGCGCAAACTTAGAAGTACCCAAGGTAAAAATTACCGACCAGTTACATTACTGCCAATCATAAGTTAAATTTTCTTAAAAGCAGTAGCAAATAGAATCCAAGAATGGGTAATAAATAAGAACATCATCACAAAATTTCAAGCTGGATTTAGAAGACAGTTCGGAACTCTGGACAACATCTTAATGTTACAAGATTGCTTGGAAAAAGTGTGCTTGGAAAAACATAAAAAATTGTATACATGCTTTATAGACGTGGAAAAAGCCTTCGATTCAGTGAATAGAGAAATGTTGTGGGAAAAACTAGAAAAGTTAAACATGGGCAAGAACACAATCACATTATTAAAATCTTTCTATGCAAATTACAGATTCTGTGTTAAAATAAGTGGAGGTAAACGATCAAATACATGTAAAACGGAACGCGGCTTGAGACAAGGGTGCCAAATCTCGGCTATTCTTTTCTTCTTATTTTTAAACAATCTGCCAGAAATTGTCGATCATATAGAAACACATTTGCCGTCCGTCCGATATCAAGAGATTAAAATAGTAATGTACGCTGATGATATGGCTCTAATATCACAGACACTTCTAGGTTTAACAAGATCACTAAACTGCATAAGTGAATATTGTAAAATTAATAAAATTAAGGTAAACGAGAAAAAAACGAAAGTAGTCGTGTTTAGAAATTGTTATAAGCTAAAAAAGTGTATAAAATGGAACTATGATGGGACACAGATACAAGTTGTAGACAATTAATTATTTGGGAATTCACTTTAATTGGGATGGGAAATGGAATTTGCATGTAAAAAAAGTGATAAATAAAGCTGAAAGAGGAGTGTAATTAATCGAAAAATTTATGTATGAGAATGAATGGATCCCTGCATTATTAATGAAAAAAATTTTTGAAATTCTAATAATGCCTATTATCATGTATGGATGCCAAATATGGGGATTAGAAGAAAAAGTTCTTGCAAAAATAGAATCTTTCAGAAATAATTTTCATAAAAAAATATTTGGAATAAGCAAATCTGTTGCTAGCTGTGCAGTCTTGCTGGAGATGGGTTTACTTCCTGTAAAATGTACAGTTACAAAAAACGCTACCAAATTTTACTTGAAATTAAAAGATTGTGAGTTCAAAGAATTGCAACAAGCTTGTGTCAAGGAGGGTCAGACAACAAACAAGATAGGATATTGGAGGGGTTTGTTAGAAAAAGAATTGGAAAAAATAGAAATGAAGAACAGTGTATATGGAAGGGAAAGTAAATTGCACACAAGTAATAATTCAAGTCAAGGCAACGATCGAGGAAGCTGGAATAAGGAGCTTATTACAAGAGATAGACAGTAATCCTTCATTACAGCTGTTTAGAAAATTAAACCGTTAAATAGATGGTGCAAAGTATGTAAATTTACTACCAAGAGAAGATCGAAGGAAATTGCAAGATTTTGGATAGGACATTGGTACTGGGACAGTAACCAGGATAAGGATGGCAATAAGGTTTGTTCACTGTGCAACGAAGGAGAAAATGTAGAGCATGCTATAAGTTACTGTAAGGGTATGGAAGACGAAAGAAGAAAGTTAGCTCAGAGCACAGGAGTTGAGAACCCGAAGGTCGTTTCGATAATGAAGACCAAAATAGGGGAATTAAGAAGTGTAGCGAAATTTATTAAAATATATACGGAAAAAAGATACAAATATCTCTGTTAGATCTTGTTAAATTTTGTTGATTGTTTGATTCCTTATTATTATTATTTTTGAGATTATTGTTGTTTAACATATATATATATATATATATATATATATATATATATATATATATATATATATACATATATATATATATACATATATATATATATATATATATATATATATATATATATATACATATATATATTGTTGTAATGAAAATTATTGAGAATAATTTTTTTTGATCCAACACACATTTTAATAGAAAAATATTAAGTAAAATATTATGCAAAATATTTAACAAAACAATATTTTTCTCCTTGCAAAAAGAAGGAGTTTTTTTGAAAGTACAAAAAGAAAATAATATAGCTCGATTTATTTTTTTTCTTAAACTAAGTTTTTTTTAAGTCGAAAAATGATAATAAGATTAATTGTTGCTTTTGATTTAAAGTTTTTCAATTTTCGAGTTTTTTTGAAAGTACAAAAAGAAAATAATATAGCTCGATTTATTTTTTTTCTTAAACTAAGTTTTTTTTAAGTCGAAAAATGATAATAAGATTAATTGTTGCTTTTGATTTAAAGTTTTTCAATTTAAAAAACAAAAAATCAAAAATTGAAAAAAAAGTTATTACATATAATTTAATTTTAATCAAATGTCATACAAATTGAATGTTTTTCAAAATAACATAAAAAGATCACAAATGAATAATTTTGTAAAAACAAGATAGTTTTTGTAAAACAAATAAACAGAAGTAAGCTCGCTTACAGTAATGAATGTATAATAAAATTTGTGTATAGATTTTGAATTGACACTGGCCGTGTTCATTAAGTCGCTGGTTAAATATCAACCAAGCGGGGTATGACAATGGGTCAAACCCAAGGAGAGGTATAATTTTTAATTAATTTTATAAATAGTCTGAACACTCCAACTACGTCCATGGGTGTTGATATACTAAAATATTCTAGAAGCCTCCATGCGAAAGTATATTGTCAACAAAAAAATATTTATTCAAAAAAACAACCATGTTCTCGAAGGATCTTTGATGGGTATATAAACTGGTGACCAGTGTTGATTCAAATCAGTTTTAAATCGTGTCAAATCAGTTAATATCGACTATTGTCTGTTAGTATCAAAGTTTAATATCGACTATTGTCTGTTAGTATCAAAGTTGAAATCAAGTATGGTCTGATTAGTTCAAAGTATATAATTGTTGTTCAATCCAGATCAAGTTAAAGTTGGAATTTGTACAAGTAATTCAAAGTTTGACATTGTGTGAAAAAAAAAATTAAAATAATTGTTGAAAAAGAAATTGGATAATCATTTTTTTAAGCAATAAAATCAGGTTTTTTTTTTTTTTGTTTCGTAAAAACTTGTGTTTAATTTAATTTTTTTTTTCTTTTCTTTAAACAAAAACGTGCGTGTTGTTTCAATTACAAAATATTTAGTAATATCTTTTACTAATATATTTTTGTTTGTTTTTGTCGAGTATCGGAATCATTACAGGTTCGGGCAGCGCTCCTTTGAGGATAAAGAGAGCCAGGATACGCGACAAGTGGCGACCGTGACAAGAACAGGAGACGCACGGAAGAAGAAAAGAATTACAATGGCAAGCCGCAGCATCCCCATGCCACGATTGCGGGAGATGATGGAGGCCGAAGGGCTGGACAGCACTGGCACTAGAGAGGTCTTACAGGCAAGATGGGAGGAGCACCAATCTAGGCAACAAGGAACACCAACTTCAAGGACTCAAGGACCAGCCAACTCCACATCAGAACTACGTAGAAGTGTGGTTTCCGATCCGGAGGAGCCAGCTGCAGCAAGCATGTAGATGATGATCGCAGCATTGATGACAAAGCTCAACAACATGGACAAGACAATGGGCGAACAACCTCAAGAATCTAATGAAAAATTGGCCAACCAACTTCAGGAATCCGAAGAAAGAGTGGGCGAACAGACATTAAATATAATGCAATAAGTCCTGAAAGAGGACTTGTCGGAGCGAATGAAGAACCTAAGAGAAGTGTGCGTACGACGTATCTGCCAAATAAGCACTAACGTCGAGGCTGTGAAAGCTGACATCACGAACATCAAAGCCGATGTCGCTGTAACCCGCACACAAATCGAAGGCATAGAAAACAACGTAACTACACGACTTGAAGGCATGGAAACGAAGATGAACGAACACTACAATAAAGTCGTGGATGACATTATACGGATCAAAGAGCGTCAAACACAGCCACTGCGTGACATGCGTATAGCCCCTGAAGAGGTGACTACAGTCATTCGATCCGCCGCATTGGACACAACGAGGCTTCTGTCCATCATGCCGGAGTTCAGTGGTAGACCGGCTGAGGATTCAGTAGTTTTTTTGAACAGAGCAACGGCATTACTACGACAAACGCATCTGCCCGTAGACTGTTGGATTGATATGGTCACAAAAAAAATTAACAGGACCGGCCAGAGATTGGGCATTGATGAACCGTGGGTTGGGCTACACCTTCGACGAATGGAAGTGGCAGTTGGAAAGCTTCTTTAACAGTGTCGGAAGAAAAGCCAAAGCCGAACTGGAGCTGATGACCGTTTCCCAACCCACAGGATTGAAGACAGAAGCGTTCGTAAACATGAAGGTGCAGCTATTCAAAAGAGTGCACGCCGACAGGAATATTGATGACGTGGTGCCCATAATATTAAATTTACTACGCGACAACATACGTCCACTAGTAAAAATTTCGAATCCAAGATCGGTGGACGAGTTACGCACCACGGTTCGAACACTGGACGAAGAGCCAGGATCAATGAAGGAGGAGATTGGTTTTTGAGACATTAACCTCCACAAAACCACACAACATTGGCGTGAACACCAACAATTACCGGTCCATTTAACAACAATGGAGACCAAGAACTCACACCAGAATGGGCCAATTGTGGAAGTTGATGTGCGTGGAAGATCAATATTGGCACTGATCGATAGTCAAGCATCACACAATTTTATCAGCGAAGAATTGGCAAGAAGTATTGGTAAATGGCACCCTGTCAGAGATAGTACAGGGAGTGGAGCCACATGCAATAATACTTTCAAAATTCTTGGGAAAATGTGCATGGATGTGATGATATCAAGAATGAAGTTCAATGTTGAAGTAATGGTTGTACCTGGCCTACGGAACCACTTAATACTTGGTCATGAATTTTTAACAAAAAATGGTGTGAGCATCGATTACCAGAGTGGTATAATTTACTTGGGGTGTGATAAGACAGTCCGCATTGCATGGAGAAAACCAGATGGAACCCATAGAGAAGTGGCAACAATTAACAACGCATAGGCGAGTTACAAATAAAACTCCTTGAGAACCTTGAGCAGTTAAAAGATGTCATTCGGCGACATCCCAGCGTTTTCGGCAAAGTTGGAAGGACAAAAACGATCACACACAAGATTGAGATTACGAAGAATTCCCCCATTAAATTACGACCATACCCGTTCAACAATGAGAAGCAACGGGTATTAGAAGAGATGATTGAAGAGACGGAGGGCGATGGCATTATAGAACCATCCACATCGCCATGGGCCGCACCCGTCGTATTGCCGAAGAAGAAAGATGGTACTTTTCGATTGTGCGTCGATTACAGAAAATTGAACGATATCTCAAAAAGCAATGCGTTTCCGATTCCAGATCTGCAAGAGATGTTGAGAAAAGTCAATGGAGCCAAAATATTTTCTACATTGGATCTTCAGACTGGTTATTGGCAAATTGAGATGGAGCCACAATCGAAAGAGTACACAGCATTTACCACCCCAAGAGGTCTCTATCAATTTCGCGTCATACCGTTTGGATTGAAGAATGCACCAGCTACGTTCCAGAGTTTAATGAACGAAGTTTTATCTGGATACATCAAAGATTTCTGCCAAGTTTACGTGGATGACATATGAATCTACAGTCGATCAGTCAAGGAACATTTACACCACCTGGATCTTGTACTTGAAAGACTAGAACAACATGGATTAACTTGTAAACCAAGCAAATGTGTCATTGGCAGCAACAAAGTCAAATATCTGGGACATATTTTGAGCGAAGACGGCATTGACAGAGAGGAAGAGAAGAATGAAGCTATCAGCTATCACCCTTTACCAAAAACACGACGACAATTACGACAATTTTTGGGATTATGTGGTTGGTACAGGAGCTTCGTGAAGAACTACGAAGATATAGCTGCACCTCTAAGCGAAATGCTCAAGAAGAACATAAAGTGGCGCTGGCTAACATTGCATCAGAAGGCGTTCGAAAATCTCAAGTCATCAATAGTAAATGCACCGAAACTAGCACATCCAGATTTTAAGAAGATGTTTTGTTTAAATACGGATGCTAGTGACGTCGGACTGGGTGCAATATTATTCCAAATAGAAGAAGATGGCAAGACAAGGAGAATAATAAATTACGCCAGCAAGAAGCTTGGACCCACAGAACGAATGTACGCCACTACAGAAAAGGAATGTCTCTCGATAATCTGGGCATTGAGGAAGTTTCGAGGATATCTTGAAGGAAGACATTTTAAATTATACACAGATCATGCAGCGCTCCAATGGCTGAACAAAACTAAAGATAGTCGAGCAAAATTGACAAGATGTGCATTGACATTGGGAGCCTATGATTTTGAGATAATTCACGTCCCCGGAAAAGATAATCAAGCCGCCGACTCCTTGTCCAGACAACCACAGGGCAAGGCTGAAGATGAAGAAGTGGAGGACATTCCAGAGTGGGTGATTGAAAAGAGGGCAAAAACACCGATAACCCTCAACGTAATTGAAGTGGAAGCACCCACACTCTACGATATTAGACGATGGCAGGATGAAGATCGTGATGTGACTGCCATCAGAAGATATGTCAATGATCATAATAGTCCACTGAGAAGCAGTCTACGTCGACGAGTGGACAGAACACGAGCTAATTACACCGTAGCTGATGGGATACTCTGGTACCATAGTCAACAGATGGTACAAGAAGTGCCAGTGGTTCCCGAAGAACGCCGACTTGGTTTTCTGAGAAAATATCACGACAGTGATGAAGCAGCACACCCAGGATGGAGAGAAACGTATCGTCAAATCCGTAACCGCGTCTACTAGTATAGAATGCAAGATGACATACGCAGATATGTAAAAGGGTGTGACACGTGTGCTAGAGTAAAGCCACTGAATAAGAAACCAAGTACAGCAACGAGAAGTCGAAGACCTGTTTCACCATGGGAGGTAGTCAGCATCGACTTGATGGGTCCATACCCACGCACATTACGTGGAAAGACAAATATATTAGTTGTAACAGATCTTTTCACTAGATGGATCGAAGCATTTCCATTGGGGGCCACGTCGACCTCGAAGATAGCCCAAGTACTGAAAGACGAAGTATTTAGTCGTTATGGATATCCAAGAGCAGTACTAAGTGATAATGGTCCCCAGTTCAGATCAAAAGAATGGAAAGCAGTGAATAGAGATTGGCACACTGAAATATGGACAACGCCAATATACCATCCACGAGCCAACCCCACGGAACGACAAAATCAAGAGTTGAAGAAGTGGTTGCGTTTAAATTTGTTGAATCAAGCACACAAGAATTGGGACCAACAACTACACAAATCATTGTTCGCAATACGAAACAGAGCAAATAGAACAACTGGTTTTTCGCCCGCCAAATTGTTACTGGGGGCTGAAATGAAGAAACCTGGGTATTGGCAGATACAAGTCAATGAAGAGCCTCAAGACATGCAAGAATGGGCCAATGAACGAGGCCAAGAACGCAATGAAAATGGTGAAACAGCTCGGCAAACAATATTGGCCAATGCCGAAGAAAATGACCAAGTGGAAATGGGACTCGTTTACCAACCTAGAGAGTCCGCCTGGATGCGCAATCAAGTGCTCAGCAGTAAGGTGGAGAGTGTCCATAGTGGATTGGCACCGAAGTGGAAAGGGCCTTACAGAGTGCTGAGGAGTTTACTAGCTGGAATATATGTTGTGGATACAGTGCCTCCCACGAAGATACATGGAGGTCTCTTGAAGCCGGCCAGTGCAAGGACCGCCGCCAATGGGAATCTGGGAAGATTGAGTGTGGGGAACGAGGTGTTCGGCCAACTGCTTCCAGATCGATTGGGGGGTCAAAGGCATGGAGGTGATGGAAGACGACGGGATGTACCAAGTGTGGACGAGCCAGAGGCCAGAGCATTAGAGCCAGGGTACAACTTGTGGCCCAGACGACCGGCAATCAACAACAGGCACCATTGAAGAGTGAAGAACTAATGTGTACGTACACTTTTATGCGAGCTAGCTAAAAGTACTAGTACAATTGAAATAGTTCAAATAGCTCTTAAGTCAAAAATTGGTCGACCAAATATAATAAGCAAATTAGAGAATGTGTGTTGGAATCAAGAGGGGGAGATTTTGTTGTAATGAAAATTATTGAGAATAATTTTTTTTGATCCAACACACATTTTAATAGAAAAATATTAAGTAAAATATTATGCAAAATATTTAACAAGTTTAGTTTTTTAACAAGTAACGAGTTTTTTTTGAAAGTACAAAAAGAAAATAATATAGCTCGATTCATTTTTTTTCTTTAACTAAGTTTTTTTTTAAGTCGAAAAATGATAATAAGATTAATTGTTGCTTTGGATTTAAATTTTTTCTATTTAAAAAATAAAAAATCAAAAATTGAAAAAAAAGTTATTACATATAATTTAATTTTAATCAAAAGTCATACAAATTGAATGTTTTTCAAAATAACATAAAAAGATCACAAATGAATAATTTTGTAAAAACAAGATAGTTTTTGTAAAACAAATAAACAGAAGTAAGCTCGCTTACAGTAATGAAGATATAATAAAATTTGTGTATAGATTTTGAATTCAACTGGCCGTGTTCATTAAGTCGCTGGTTAAATATCAGCCAAGCGGGGTATGACAATGGTTCAAACCCAAGGAGAGGTATAATTTTTAATTAATTTTATAAATAGTCTGAACACTCCAACTACGTCCATGGGTGTTGATATACTAAAATATTCTAGAAGCCTCCATGCGAAAGTATATTGTCAACAAAAAAATATTTATTGTCTGTTAGTATCAAAGTTTAATATCGACTATTGTCTGTTAGTATCAAAGTTTAATATCGACTATTGTCTGTTAGTATCAAAGTTGAAACCAAGTATTGTCTGATTAGTTCAAAGTATATAATTGTTGTTCAATCCAGATCAAGTTAAAGTTGGAATTTGTACAAGTAATTTGATCAAGTAATTCAAAGTTTGACATTGTGTGAAAAAAAAATTAAAATAATTGTTGAAAAAGAAATTGGATAATCATTTTTTTTTAAGCAATAAAATCAGGTTTTTTTTTTTTTTGTTTCGTAAAAACTTGTGTTTAATTTAATTTTTTTTCCTTTTCTTTAAACAAAAACGTGCGTGTTGTTTCAATTACAAAATATTTAGTAATATCTTTTACTAATATATTTTTGTTTGTTTTTGTCGAGTATCGGAATCATTGCAGGTTCGGGCAGCGCTCCTTTGAGGATAAACAGAGCCAGGATACCGCGACAATATATATGTATATATATATATATATATATATATATATATATATATATATATATATATATATATATATATATATATATATATATATATATATATATATATATAAATATACATATATATTATATTGCATGTTATTGTTTTTATTGTTTTTATTGCTTATTATAGAGTTTATTATTTGTTACTACTGAGCCAGCCTGTATGTTTTTATATTTAATTTATTATGTTTTCATTAGCATTAATTGTTAAAATCGATGTACGATTAGAAACAATAAGTCTTACTTACTAAGTACCCAAGGTAAAATTTTGTACCAGTTATAATTTTTTTGACAGCAATTTAAAGAAATTTTGAGTGACCGGTTGAACCGTTCAATAATACCGTTGCTGTTAGGGTGATAAGCAGTAGTGGAAAAATGCTTAATCCCTAGAGAAGACAAAAAATCTTTCCATATATGTGATTGAAATTGTTTACCTTGATCAGTAGTGATCCTCGTAGGTAAACCAAAAAGCTATAACCAAGAAGCAATCAAATTGTTAATAATTTCTTCCAACGTGATAGTTTTGATTGGAATAGCTTCGACCCAACGTGAAAAACGATCAATGATAGTGAATATATACCGATATCCTTCACTAGGAGGAAGAGGTCCAACAATATCTAAATGTAAGAAAGAAAATTTGATACTTTGTTCTTCAATTGGCATAAAATCACTTTTAGTGTGACGAGTGATTTTATTTAACTGGCAGATCGGACATGATCTTGTCAAATTTTTGATTCGCGAAATAAGATTAGGATTAAAAAAGACTGTGCGTACTTTTTTCAAGGTTTGTCTAATTGATGTATGACCAAGATTATGAGCCTTCCATACATCTTCTATATCAATGTCAGGTACGAAGATTCTGGGAATTTTCAAAGAAGTCTCCACCTAAACATTAAAAAGAGAATTCGGAAGAGTACGTATTTCTAAAGAATATTTTGGATTTTTTAACAAATTAATAAGAAGAGGATCACACTTCTGGTGATCAGAAATCTTCTTAATATTGGCCACCTATTTTGGAACGAAACTTAGTTACCTGTGAAAGTGGAATTCAACAAATTATGTAATGTTTCTAGGACAACGAAATGTTGATATTGTTTTTATTATCAATACAGATTGAAATATATGGGAGTGTGTGAAAACCAAGCAAACAGTGAACATCTTAAAGAATACTCTTGAAGTTATAACTTTTGTAAATTATACACACAATATTTTAAATCGTCAATAAATTGTTCAAGTCAAAAAGAATCTACTTCATTGAATAAACATACCCGGGCAAACCGCTACAATATCAATCAAATCAATACCTGAAGGTAGTGAAATAGTATTAATTCGAGATAAACAATCAGCCAGAATGTTTTCACTACCTTTAATGTATCTAGGATGAGTTGTATATTGACTGACAAAGTTCAAGTGACGTATATCACGATTTAATAAATTTTCATTACGAGAATTAATAGCATTTATTAATGGTTTATGGTCAGTTTGAATGAAAAAATTTGGATTTGAAATAAAATGACGAAACTTTTTTATGTCAAAAACAATAGCTAATAATTCTCTTTAAAATGTACTCTCTTTAAAATGTCTTTAAAATGTAATCGTCTTTCAGTGCCTGTCAGTTTTCTTGATGTGAAAGCGAGTGGTTTCTAGACATTATGAATTTTTTGTTGCAAAACTGCACCAATGCCAGTACCGGAAGAATCAGTGAGAATGCAAGTTTCAGCGTTCGAAACTGTATGTGCTAATTTAACAACATCAATTAATTTATATTTAGCTAAATTAAAAGCTGAAATTGCACGTTCATCAAGAATAAGTGACTTCGTTGAGTTTTACCATGTTCAACAAGTTTATTCTCAATGGAGCTAAAATATCACCACTATTCCGAATAATGCGATTATAAAAATTAATCATCCCAAGAAAATTTCGGAGTGATTTTTGATTGTTCGGAATAGGAAAATTTGAAAAAGATTCAACTTTGGAAGGAATAGGTGTGATTCCTTCAGAATCTACGTGATGTCCTAAAAAATCTAATTTTGTTACACCAAAAACAGATTTCGAAGAATTTATTAAAATTCCAGCTTCATTGAGAATGTTGAAAACAGTTTTGAGATCTTGAGTGTGTTTTTCTTCGTTTTCACTCGCGATTAATAGATAATTAAGAAAAGTAAAAACAAAATCTACATTTTTGAATAAATCTGCCATAAATCTAGAAAAGGTGCATTGCGTAAACCAAAAGGCATTCTCAAAAATTCAAATAGACCAAAGGAGTGATAATGGCAGTTTTCGCGACGTCATTATCGTGTACAGGAATTTGATAATAAGCTCTTCTTAAATCAACTTTAGAAAAGATCTTTTTATCATTTAATTTCACATTGAAATCATATAAATGAGGAATTGGATATCTGTCAGGGACTGTGATCGAATTCAGTCGACGATAATCACAACATGCACGAAAAGAACCGTCAAGTTTTTTTTTCATGAGAAGAGGTGATGACCATTCAGAATCTGAAGGTCTGCAAATACCCAAATCTACAAGTTCCTGAAAATGTTTTTTAGCAGCTGACAACTCTTCAGGGCGTAGTCTGCGATATTTAAAAAATATCGGATAAGAGTTTGTCACAATGCGATATCGATTATTATGTTTAGCATTAAGATTAAATTTTTCTGATTTGGTTAAATTTGAAAGAGATTTAAGGACGTTCATCCATGAAGCTTGATAGTAGATAGTAGATTTTTTAGTGAATTGAGTAGCTCAATTCAGTAGTTATCCTCCCTGAAAAATTTAACACCTGTTGACGATCATTTCAAAGAGTAATTATCGATTAAAAATCAAACTTTTAACACAACGTCTTATGGAGAACAGAATTTTTTTTGTACTTAAAATTGTAATAACTATGTTATTAAAGTAGGCACCATCGTGAATATTGTTTATAAATATTCTTTGATGTATGCAGTTTATATAATTGCATTAAAAAAATGGTGTTGACGAACATTTGAATTAATTATTTAATAAAATTAAAACTTTTTTGTTAGGTTTGTTTTTGCCACCATATTTTGAAAACTGGCGACCACACATACTAAGATAATATACACATACACACAAATATAAAACAAAGTTTACTGTCAGGTTTGTCACATTAAGTCAAATTAATTTCTAATTTACAATTTTCTGGTATTTTCCAATAAATACTTTTAAAATATTTAGGACAAATAAAAAACGGTTATAAATCGTTGTAAAATTATTGACATACTTTACAACTTTTTTAAAATCCTAAATAAATTTTATTAATGATAGTACTCATTTGACTCTAGCGTTGCAAATGAACGTCCTTAAGATTTTCGTAAATTGATTTTGAAGTGAGATCACTTCAACGCATGAATTAATAGGTTTTAATAATGTTTGATTATTAAAATCGATATTCAAATTGAATTTCTTCAGAAAATCGAATCCCAGAATGCCATGAATTACATCACCAACAATGAATTCATGACGAAAAACCAGATCATTTCCAAAATTGAGAAAAATTTCAGAAGTACCAAAAGGAGTAATTTTGGTATTGTTTGCTGCAATAATTGAAAAAGGTAAATTTACAAGATTTACAATATGACTTTGGAATCACAGATAGTGAACTTTCTGTGTCAACTAAATATCGAGTACCTTCATGTAAGAGATCGTACATGAAGATTAAGTAGTACGATGATGATTTTGTGTTATTAAATTGGGTTTTATTATTGAGAGAGCTACTGACCAACTCAATAGGAGCTCTTAGAATTTTTTGAAGTTTTATTTGAATTTTTATATCGTGTATTTAATTTACAAAAAGAAAAAGGAAAAACACACTTATGTGCTTTGGTACCATATTTGTTATGATACCAACAAACAGACTTCTCCTGAACTTCGTGTAAATTGGATTTTGGGGTATATTGTGTTTTTGAAGGTGACTTTTTTGAATTTTCCAGTTCAGTGACTTTATTTTTAAGAATATTTAATTCATTATTTAACATAAAATTATCTGTTTTTTGAATTTCTGAAACGGAAAAAAAATTGATATTAGATACTGAATTTAATTTATAAATATCATTAGCGAAATTAACAATAGTTTTCAGATCAACATTGTCCACGGTGACAAGTTGAATTTGAATTTGTGTGTCTAATTTACCAATGAATAATTCACGAATGAAATGGGAATCAAGATTTAGACCACTTGATAGGGATATCATTGTCTTATATAATAATTTAGGACCTTCGAAATTTTTTGGAGATAAATTTAATAATTTATTTAGACGATCTTAACGAGAAAGCCCAAAAGTTTCTTTTAGAATATTTTTGAGTGTATCAAACTTATTTTCTTGTGGTGGATTTACAATAATATCTCTAACATGAGAAGTGTAATCCACAGGTATAGCTAAAGCAGTAAGCGTGAACTTAGTTTCATCGTCAATAATATTTTGAATAATAAAGAAACGAGAAAAATAAATTGTCCATGTCTGTTACATTAAATGGTGGAAGTTTTGGTAAATTTGGATGATGTATTGTAGGCGCTTCTAAATTCGGTAACTATTTTCGATTTCCAGGCATATTAAAATAAAATGTCAACCTATCTAATCTATCTAATCTATCTAATCTATCTAATCTATCTAATCTATCTAATCTATCTAATCTATCTAATCTATCTAATCTATCTAATCTATCTAATCTATCTAATCTATCTAATCTATCTAATCTATCTAATCTATCTAATCTATCTAATCTATCTAATCTATCTAATCTATCTAATCTATCTAATCTATCTAATCTATCTAATCTATCTAATCTATCTAATCTATCTAATCTATCTAATCTATCTAATCTATCTAATCTATCTAATCTATCTAATCTATCTAATCTATCTAATCTATCTAATCTATCTAATCTATCTAATCTATCTAATCTATCTAATCTATCTAATCTATCTAATCTATCTAATCTATCTAATCTATCTAATCTATCTAATCTATCTAATCTATCTAATCTATCTAATCTATCTAATCTATCTAATCTATCTAATCTATCTAATCTATCTAATCTATCTAATCTATCTAATCTATCTAATCTATCTAATCTATCTAATCTATCTAATCTATCTAATCTATCTAATCTATCTAATCTATCTAATCTATCTAATCTATCTAATCTATCTAATCTATCTAATCTATCTAATCTATCTAATCTATCTAATCTATCTAATCTATCTAATCTATCTAATCTATCTAATCTATCTAATCTATCTAATCTATCTAATCTATCTAATCTATCTAATCTATCTAATCTATCTAATCTATCTAATCTATCTAATCTATCTAATCTATCTAATCTATCTAATCTATCTAATCTATCTAATCTATCTAATCTATCTAATCTATCTAATCTATCTAATCTATCTAATCTATCTAATCTATCTAATCTATCTAATCTATCTAATCTATCTAATCTATCTAATCTATCTAATCTATCTAATCTATCTAATCTATCTAATCTATCTAATCTATCTAATCTATTTAATCTATCTAATCTATCTAATCTATCTAATCTATCTAATCTATCTAATCTATCTAATCTATCTAATCTTTCTAATCTATCTAATCTATCTAATCTATCTAATCTATCTAATCTATCTAATCTATCTAATCTATCTAATCTATCTAATCTATCTAATCTATCTAATCTATCTAATCTATCTAATCTATCTATTCTATCTAATCTTTTTAATCTATCTAATCTATCTAATCTATCTAATCTATCTAATCTATCTAATCTATCTAATCTATCTAATCTATCTAATCTATCTAATCTATCTAATCTATCTAATCTATCTAATCTATCTAATCTATCTAATCTATCTAATCTATCTAATCTATCTAATCTATCTAATCTATCTAATCTATCTAATCTATCTATCTAATCTATCTAATCTATCTAATCTATCTAATCTATCTAATCTATAATATCTATCTAATCTATAATATCTATCTAATCTATCTTATCTATCTATCTAATCTATCTACCTAATCTATCTATCTAATCTATCTATCTAATCTATCTATCTAATCTATCTATCTAATCTATCTATCTAATCTATCTATCTAATCTATCTATCTAATCTATCTATCTAATCTATCTATCTAATCTATCTATCTAATCTATCTATCTAATCTATCTATCTAATCTATCTATCTAATCTATCTATCTAATCTATCTATCTAATCTATCTATCTAATCTATCTATCTAATCTATCTATCTAATCTATCTATCTAATCTATCTATCTAATCTATCTATCTAATCTATCTATCTAATCTATCTATCTAATCTATCTATCTAATCTATCTATCTAATCTATCTATCTAATCTATCTATCTAATCTATCTATCTAATCTATCTATCTAATCTATCTATCTAATCTATCTATCTAATCTATCTATCTAATCTATCTATCTAATCTATCTATCTAATCTATCTATCTAATCTATCTATCTAATCTATCTATCTAATCTATCTATCTAATCTATCTATCTAATCTATCTATCTAATCTATCTATCTAATCTATCTATCTAATCTATCTATCTAATCTATCTATCTAATCTATCTATCTAATCTATCTATCTAATCTATCTATCTAATCTATCTATCTAATCTATCTATCTAATCTATCTATCTAATCTATCTATCTAATCTATCTATCTAATCTATCTATCTAATCTATCTATCTAATCTATCTATCTAATCTATCTATCTAATCTATCTATCTAATCTATCTATCTAATCTATCTATCTAATCTATCTATCTAATCTATCTATCTAATCTATCTATCTAATCTATCTATCTAATCTATCTATCTAATCTATCTATCTAATCTATCTATCTAATCTATCTATCTAATCTATCTATCTAATCTATCTATCTAATCTATCTATCTAATCTATCTATCTAATCTATCTATCTAATCTATCTATCTAATCTATCTATCTAATCTATCTATCTAATCTATCTATCTAATCTATCTATCTAATCTATCTATCTAATCTATCTATCTAATCTATCTATCTAATCTATCTATCTAATCTATCTATCTAATCTATCTATCTAATCTATCTATCTAATCTATCTATCTAATCTATCTATCTAATCTATCTATCTAATCTATCTATCTAATCTATCTATCTAATCTATCTATCTAATCTATCTATCTAATCTATCTATCTAATCTATCTATCTAATCTATCTATCTAATCTATCTATCTAATCTATCTATCTAATCTATCTATCTAATCTATCTATCTAATCTATCTATCTAATCTATCTATCTAATCTATCTATCTAATCTATCTATCTAATCTATCTATCTAATCTATCTATCTAATCTATCTATCTAATCTATCTATCTAATCTATCTATCTAATCTATCTATCTAATCTATCTATCTAATCTATCTATCTAATCTATCTATCTAATCTATCTATCTAATCTATCTATCTAATCTATCTATCTAATCTATCTATCTAATCTATCTATCTAATCTATCTATCTAATCTATCTATCTAATCTATCTATCTAATCTATCTATCTAATCTATCTATCTAATCTATCTATCTAATCTATCTATCTAATCTATCTATCTAATCTATCTATCTAATCTATCTATCTAATCTATCTATCTAATCTATCTATCTAATCTATCTATCTAATCTATCTATCTAATCTATCTATCTAATCTATCTATCTAATCTATCTATCTAATCTATCTATCTAATCTATCTATCTAATCTATCTATCTAATCTATCTATCTAATCTATCTATCTAATCTATCTATCTAATCTATCTATCTAATCTATCTATCTAATCTATCTATCTAATCTATCTATCTAATCTATCTATCTAATCTATCTATCTAATCTATCTATCTAATCTATCTATCTAATCTATCTATCTAATCTATCTATCTAATCTATCTATCTAATCTATCTATCTAATCTATCTATCTAATCTATCTATCTAATCTATCTATCTAATCTATCTATCTAATCTATCTATCTAATCTATCTATCTAATCTATCTATCTAATCTATCTATCTAATCTATCTATCTAATCTATCTATCTAATCTATCTATCTAATCTATCTATCTAATCTATCTATCTAATCTATCTATCTAATCTATCTATCTAATCTATCTATCTAATCTATCTATCTAATCTATCTATCTAATCTATCTATCTAATCTATCTATCTAATCTATCTATCTAATCTATCTATCTAATCTATCTATCTAATCTATCTATCTAATCTATCTATCTAATCTATCTATCTAATCTATCTATCTAATCTATCTATCTAATCTATCTATCTAATCTATCTATCTAATCTATCTATCTAATCTATCTATCTAATCTATCTATCTAATCTATCTATCTAATCTATCTATCTAATCTATCTATCTAATCTATCTATCTAATCTATCTATCTAATCTATCTATCTAATCTATCTATCTAATCTATCTATCTAATCTATCTATCTAATCTATCTATCTAATCTATCTATCTAATCTATCTATCTAATCTATCTATCTAATCTATCTATCTAATCTATCTATCTAATCTATCTATCTAATCTATCTATCTAATCTATCTATCTAATCTATCTATCTAATCTATCTATCTAATCTATCTATCTAATCTATCTATCTAATCTATCTATCTAATCTATCTATCTAATCTATCTATCTAATCTATCTATCTAATCTATCTATCTAATCTATCTATCTAATCTATCTATCTAATCTATCTATCTAATCTATCTATCTAATCTATCTATCTAATCTATCTATCTAATCTATCTATCTAATCTATCTATCTAATCTATCTATCTAATCTATCTATCTAATCTATCTATCTAATCTATCTATCTAATCTATCTATCTAATCTATCTATCTAATCTATCTATCTAATCTATCTATCTAATCTATCTATCTAATCTATCTATCTAATCTATCTATCTAATCTATCTATCTAATCTATCTATCTAATCTATCTATCTAATCTATCTATCTAATCTATCTATCTAATCTATCTATCTAATCTATCTATCTAATCTATCTATCTAATCTATCTATCTAATCTATCTATCTAATCTATCTATCTAATCTATCTATCTAATCTATCTATCTAATCTATCTATCTAATCTATCTATCTAATCTATCTATCTAATCTATCTATCTAATCTATCTATCTAATCTATCTATCTAATCTATCTATCTAATCTATCTATCTAATCTATCTATCTAATCTATCTATCTAATCTATCTATCTAATCTATCTATCTAATCTATCTATCTAATCTATCTATCTAATCTATCTATCTAATCTATCTATCTAATCTATCTATCTAATCTATCTATCTAATCTATCTATCTAATCTATCTATCTAATCTATCTATCTAATCTATCTATCTAATCTATCTATCTAATCTATCTATCTAATCTATCTATCTAATCTATCTATCTAATCTATCTATCTAATCTATCTATCTAATCTATCTATCTAATCTATCTATCTAATCTATCTATCTAATCTATCTATCTAATCTATCTATCTAATCTATCTATCTAATCTATCTATCTAATCTATCTATCTAATCTATCTATCTAATCTATCTATCTAATCTATCTATCTAATCTATCTATCTAATCTATCTATCTAATCTATCTATCTAATCTATCTATCTAATCTATCTATCTAATCTATCTATCTAATCTATCTATCTAATCTATCTATCTAATCTATCTATCTAATCTATCTATCTAATCTATCTATCTAATCTATCTATCTAATCTATCTATCTAATCTATCTATCTAATCTATCTATCTAATCTATCTATCTAATCTATCTATCTAATCTATCTATCTAATCTATCTATCTAATCTATCTATCTAATCTATCTATCTAATCTATCTATCTAATCTATCTATCTAATCTATCTATCTAATCTATCTATCTAATCTATCTATCTAATCTATCTATCTAATCTATCTATCTAATCTATCTATCTAATCTATCTATCTAATCTATCTATCTAATCTATCTATCTAATCTATCTATCTAATCTATCTATCTAATCTATCTATCTAATCTATCTATCTAATCTATCTATCTAATCTATCTATCTAATCTATCTATCTAATCTATCTATCTAATCTATCTATCTAATCTATCTATCTAATCTATCTATCTAATCTATCTATCTAATCTATCTATCTAATCTATCTATCTAATCTATCTATCTAATCTATCTATCTAATCTATCTATCTAATCTATCTATCTAATCTATCTATCTAATCTATCTATCTAATCTATCTATCTAATCTATCTATCTAATCTATCTATCTAATCTATCTATCTAATCTATCTATCTAATCTATCTATCTAATCTATCTATCTAATCTATCTATCTAATCTATCTATCTAATCTATCTATCTAATCTATCTATCTAATCTATCTATCTAATCTATCTATCTAATCTATCTATCTAATCTATCTATCTAATCTATCTATCTAATCTATCTATCTAATCTATCTATCTAATCTATCTATCTAATCTATCTATCTAATCTATCTATCTAATCTATCTATCTAATCTATCTATCTAATCTATCTATCTAATCTATCTATCTAATCTATCTATCTAATCTATCTATCTAATCTATCTATCTAATCTATCTATCTAATCTATCTATCTAATCTATCTATCTAATCTATCTATCTAATCTATCTATCTAATCTATCTATCTAATCTATCTATCTAATCTATCTATCTAATCTATCTATCTAATCTATCTATCTAATCTATCTATCTAATCTATCTATCTAATCTATCTATCTAATCTATCTATCTAATCTATCTATCTAATCTATCTATCTAATCTATCTATCTAATCTATCTATCTAATCTATCTATCTAATCTATCTATCTAATCTATCTATCTAATCTATCTATCTAATCTATCTATCTAATCTATCTATCTAATCTATCTATCTAATCTATCTATCTAATCTATCTATCTAATCTATCTATCTAATCTATCTATCTAATCTATCTAATCTATCTATCTAATCTATCTATCTAATCTATCTATCTAATCTATCTATCTAATCTATCTATCTAATCTATCTATCTAATCTATCTATCTAATCTATCTATCTAATCTATCTATCTAATCTATCTATCTAATCTATCTATCTAATCTATCTATCTAATCTATCTATCTAATCTATCTATCTAATCTATCTATCTAATCTATCTATCTAATCTATCTATCTAATCTATCTATCTAATCTATCTATCTAATCTATCTATCTAATCTATCTATCTAATCTATCTATCTAATCTATCTAATCTATCTATCTAATCTATCTATCTAATCTATCTATCTAATCTATCTATCTAATCTATCTATCTAATCTATCTATCTAATCTATCTATCTAATCTATCTATCTAATCTATCTATCTAATCTATCTATCTAATCTATCTATCTAATCTATCTATCTAATCTATCTATCTAATCTATCTATCTAATCTATCTATCTAATCTATCTATCTAATCTATCTATCTAATCTATCTATCTAATCTATCTATCTAATCTATCTATCTAATCTATCTATCTATCTAATCTATCTATCTAATCTATCTATCTAATCTATCTATCTAATCTATCTATCTAATCTATCTATCTAATCTATCTATCTAATCTATCTATCTAATCTATCTATCTAATCTATCTATCTAATCTATCTATCTAATCTATCTATCTA
This sequence comes from Nineta flava, assembly GCA_963920215.1. NCBI lineage: Eukaryota > Metazoa > Arthropoda > Insecta > Neuroptera > Chrysopidae > Nineta > Nineta flava. The sequence goes on along the minus strand of OY986043.1, from coordinate 45,868,027 downwards.
ATCTATCTATCTAATCTATCTATCTAATCTATCTATCTAATCTATCTATCTAATCTATCTATCTAATCTATCTATCTAATCTATCTATCTAATCTATCTATCTAATCTATCTATCTAATCTATCTATCTAATCTATCTATCTAATCTATCTATCTAATCTATCTATCTAATCTATCTATCTAATCTATCTATCTAATCTATCTATCTAATCTATCTATCTAATCTATCTATCTAATCTATCTATCTAATCTATCTATCTAATCTATCTATCTAATCTATCTATCTAATCTATCTATCTAATCTATCTATCTAATCTATCTATCTAATCTATCTATCTAATCTATCTATCTAATCTATCTATCTAATCTATCTATCTAATCTATCTATCTAATCTATCTATCTAATCTATCTATCTAATCTATCTATCTAATCTATCTATCTAATCTATCTATCTAATCTATCTATCTAATCTATCTATCTAATCTATCTATCTAATCTATCTATCTAATCTATCTATCTAATCTATCTATCTAATCTATCTATCTAATCTATCTATCTAATCTATCTATCTAATCTATCTATCTAATCTATCTATCTAATCTATCTATCTAATCTATCTATCTAATCTATCTATCTAATCTATCTATCTAATCTATCTATCTAATCTATCTATCTAATCTATCTATCTAATCTATCTATCTAATCTATCTATCTAATCTATCTATCTAATCTATCTATCTAATCTATCTATCTAATCTATCTATCTAATCTATCTATCTAATCTATCTATCTAATCTATCTATCTAATCTATCTATCTAATCTATCTATCTAATCTATCTATCTAATCTATCTATCTAATCTATCTATCTAATCTATCTATCTAATCTATCTATCTAATCTATCTATCTAATCTATCTATCTAATCTATCTATCTAATCTATCTATCTAATCTATCTATCTAATCTATCTATCTAATCTATCTATCTAATCTATCTATCTAATCTATCTATCTAATCTATCTATCTAATCTATCTATCTAATCTATCTATCTAATCTATCTATCTAATCTATCTATCTAATCTATCTATCTAATCTATCTATCTAATCTATCTATCTAATCTATCTATCTAATCTATCTAATCTATCTATCTAATCTATCTATCTAATCTATCTATCTAATCTATCTATCTAATCTATCTATCTAATCTATCTATCTAATCTATCTATCTAATCTATCTATCTAATCTATCTATCTAATCTATCTATCTAATCTATCTATCTAATCTATCTATCTAATCTATCTATCTAATCTATCTATCTAATCTATCTATCTAATCTATCTATCTAATCTATCTATCTAATCTATCTATCTAATCTATCTATCTAATCTATCTATCTAATCTATCTATCTAATCTATCTATCTAATCTATCTATCTAATCTATCTATCTAATCTATCTATCTAATCTATCTATCTAATCTATCTATCTAATCTATCTATCTAATCTATCTATCTAATCTATCTATCTAATCTATCTATCTAATCTATCTATCTAATCTATCTATCTAATCTATCTATCTAATCTATCTATCTAATCTATCTATCTAATCTATCTATCTAATCTATCTATCTAATCTATCTATCTAATCTATCTATCTAATCTATCTATCTAATCTATCTATCTAATCTATCTATCTAATCTATCTATCTAATCTATCTATCTAATCTATCTATCTAATCTATCTATCTAATCTATCTATCTAATCTATCTATCTAATCTATCTATCTAATCTATCTATCTAATCTATCTATCTAATCTATCTATCTAATCTATCTATCTAATCTATCTATCTAATCTATCTATCTAATCTATCTATCTAATCTATCTATCTAATCTATCTATCTAATCTATCTAATCTATCTATCTAATCTATCTATCTAATCTATCTATCTAATCTATCTATCTAATCTATCTATCTAATCTATCTATCTAATCTATCTATCTAATCTATCTATCTAATCTATCTATCTAATCTATCTATCTAATCTATCTATCTAATCTATCTATCTAATCTATCTATCTAATCTATCTATCTAATCTATCTATCTAATCTATCTATCTAATCTATCTATCTAATCTATCTATCTAATCTATCTATCTAATCTATCTATCTAATCTATCTATCTAATCTATCTATCTAATCTATCTATCTAATCTATCTATCTAATCTATCTATCTAATCTATCTATCTAATCTATCTATCTAATCTATCTATCTAATCTATCTATCTAATCTATCTATCTAATCTATCTATCTAATCTATCTATCTAATCTATCTATCTAATCTATCTATCTAATCTATCTATCTAATCTATCTATCTAATCTATCTATCTAATCTATCTATCTAATCTATCTATCTAATCTATCTATCTAATCTATCTATCTAATCTATCTATCTAATCTATCTATCTAATCTATCTATCTAATCTATCTATCTAATCTATCTATCTAATCTATCTATCTAATCTATCTATCTAATCTATCTATCTAATCTATCTATCTAATCTATCTATCTAATCTATCTATCTAATCTATCTATCTAATCTATCTATCTAATCTATCTATCTAATCTATCTATCTAATCTATCTATCTAATCTATCTATCTAATCTATCTATCTAATCTATCTATCTAATCTATCTATCTAATCTATCTATCTAATCTATCTATCTAATCTATCTATCTAATCTATCTATCTAATCTATCTATCTAATCTATCTATCTAATCTATCTATCTAATCTATCTATCTAATCTATCTATCTAATCTATCTATCTAATCTATCTATCTAATCTATCTATCTAATCTATCTATCTAATCTATCTATCTAATCTATCTATCTAATCTATCTATCTAATCTATCTATCTAATCTATCTATCTAATCTATCTATCTAATCTATCTATCTAATCTATCTATCTAATCTATCTATCTAATCTATCTATCTAATCTATCTATCTAATCTATCTATCTAATCTATCTATCTAATCTATCTATCTAATCTATCTATCTAATCTATCTATCTAATCTATCTATCTAATCTATCTATCTAATCTATCTATCTAATCTATCTATCTAATCTATCTATCTAATCTATCTATCTAATCTATCTATCTAATCTATCTATCTAATCTATCTATCTAATCTATCTATCTAATCTATCTATCTAATCTATCTATCTAATCTATCTATCTAATCTATCTATCTAATATATCTATCTAATCTATCTATCTAATCTATCTATCTAATCTATCTATCTAATCTATCTATCTAATCTATCTATCTAATCTATCTATCTAATCTATCTATCTAATCTATCTATCTAATCTATCTATCTAATCTATCTATCTAATCTATCTATCTAATCTATCTATCTAATCTATCTATCTAATCTATCTATCTAATCTATCTATCTAATCTATCTATCTAATCTATCTATCTAATCTATCTATCTAATCTATCTATCTAATCTATCTATCTAATCTATCTATCTAATCTATCTATCTAATCTATCTATCTAATCTATCTATCTAATCTATCTATCTATCTATCTAATCTATCTATCTAATCTATCTATCTAATCTATCTATCTAATCTATCTATCTAATCTATCTATCTAATCTATCTATCTAATCTATCTATCTAATCTATCTATCTAATCTATCTATCTAATCTATCTATCTAATCTATCTATCTAATCTATCTATCTAATCTATCTATCTAATCTATCTATCTAATCTATCTATCTAATCTATCTATCTAATCTATCTATCTAATCTATCTATCTAATCTATCTATCTAATCTATCTATCTAATCTATCTATCTAATCTATCTATCTAATCTATCTATCTAATCTATCTATCTAATCTATCTATCTAATCTATCTATCTAATCTATCTATCTAATCTATCTATCTAATCTATCTATCTAATCTATCTATCTAATCTATCTATCTAATCTATCTATCTAATCTATCTATCTAATCTATCTATCTAATCTATCTATCTAATCTATCTATCTAATCTATCTATCTAATCTATCTATCTAATCTATCTATCTAATCTATCTATCTAATCTATCTATCTAATCTATCTATCTAATCTATCTATCTAATCTATCTATCTAATCTATCTATCTAATCTATCTATCTAATCTATCTATCTAATCTATCTATCTAATCTATCTATCTAATCTATCTATCTAATCTATCTATCTAATCTATCTATCTAATCTATCTATCTAATCTATCTATCTAATCTATCTATCTAATCTATCTATCTAATCTATCTATCTAATCTATCTATCTAATCTATCTATCTAATAAGATAGATTAGATACTAAAAGAAAGAGATCTATAGCAACAAGAACTATTCGAGAACAGAAAAGGCTATCTTGGGAGCAATATGTTTCGGCCATCAATACCTCCACACCATCTTCGGAGGTATGGAGGAGGGTGAAGGCAATTTCGGGGAAAATCTCCTCATCACCGGCGCCTGCCCTCCTCAATTTGGATGGCCGAGTCGTAACGCAGCGTGCCGAAATCGCTGAGTGTTTAGCGGAGCATTTCGAGCGCGTCTGCAGCTCCCAAAATTATGACCCGGATTTCCTGCGGATCAAGATGCATCACAAACAACATGATGATCTTGATTTTTTCTCAGATGAATCCCTCCAGTATAACAACGATTTTACAATGCAAGAACTACTGGAGGCGCTAAAGGGGTCAAAAGATACATTACCTGGCCCCGATACAATTCATTATGCCATGATCCAGAATCTGCCTTATCCTGGTAAGTACGGATTACTGGATCTATACAACAATATTTTTCGGCAGAGCGTTTACCCTCAGCAATGGCGGGAAGCCATTATTATCCCGCTGCTTAAAAAGGGTAAAGATTCATCGCAACCATCAAGCTACCGTCCAATATCTTTGACTTGCTGCTTCAGCAAGATATTGGAAAAAATGGTGAACAGACGTCTCGTCTGGTGGCTGGAAACTAATCATCTGATAAGTAAATATCAGACAGGTTTCCGCCAATACCATTCGACGACGGATCAACTTGTTCGCCTTGAGAATGCCATTCACGACAACTTTCTCCGGGGCTATCACTTTGTGGGAGTGTTCTTCGACCTGGAGAAAGCATATGATATGACTTGGAGGTATGGCATTCTCAGGAAGCTGCATGACTGGGGTCTTAGAGGATCTCTGCCTCAGTTCATTCAAAGTTTTATGTGTGACCGCAAATTTCGTGTCCGGGTGGGTGGCACTGACTCTGGGATCCATTCCCAGGAGAATGGTGTTCCCCAGGGCTCAACGCTTAGTGTCACCCTTTTTGCTATAGCGGTCAATCACATCGCAGCTTCAGCCCCGATTCGTCAATGTCTGTATGTTGGTGACCTTGCAATTTTCTATGGAGCTCCATCAATGGATACAATTGAAACGAGACTCCAGCAGGGCATCAACGAAGTGGTGCATTCTGCAGAAAGTGTTGGTTTTCGGTTCTCCACAATTAAAACTCAAGTGGTCCATTTCTGTAGAAAACGCAAGGCACATCCTGATCCGATCCTTT
>OY986043.1:45849899-45857399 GCA_963920215.1 Nineta flava | reverse complement strand
TTTTTTTTTAAACCATTTGATTATAAGTCATTGGCTTATATTTAACATTCTGACCATACTGTCAAATTACATACAGTACTATTATTTTAAATACTTTTTGTAGGTGTGTTATTTTTATTACACTTGACTGTACTGTTAACACAGTACTACTATTTATTATCTATTTATTAACTTGTTTATGGGACGATGAAATTTTTCAATTTTGATCAATTTTATAGAAACCAACAAAAGAGAGCTTATATCTCTATTTTAATTTATTTATTTTATTTTATTTATCGATTTAATTAGTAATCTAATTTTACATGCTGTTCCGTTTGTGGTTTTTTCATGGTTTTTACACAAACTTTTAAACATATCATTGTATGTTGGAACAGCCCCTAAAGTCGGCCATGAACGCAAATTATTGCGTTTTCCATTCGTCTTTATACAGGTATGGAAGGCGTAATCCCTTCAATTACATTTTTTTTTCTCTTTCTTTTTTTTTGACGCATTCAATACAATTGTAAATTGTTTATTTTGAATAAAGATTATTATTATTATTATTATTATTATCCAATCTGAAAGGACTCAATAAAAATATTAACGAATAAGATGAATATATGCGTTTTATTGCTAATTTGATTGAAACGAAAATTGTAAAAATGTTCTTTTTTCCGATACAAATTTCCAGTTTTCAAAATTTTCCCGTCGGTTTGGGTACAAGATCTACCTGTATGCCAAATATGGACTTTACAGGATATCTTTTAACCGTTGAAATAACTTTTTAACCGTTTTTTTCTTAACGAAGAGCAAAAACTTGTTTTCCTATAATTCCCTTTATATTCCATATTCGAAAATCAGCAATGTAGCTCTTTTCGTTAAGCAGTTATTTCCGGGTCAAATCTGCTCTAATATTTCCTGTAGTAGTTGCACTGTAGTGAGAAGTCCAAATGTGTCCCTTAAACTCGGCCATGCGCACTACCGTGCTCTAGATATTACAGAGTTTTGACAATAATTATGTCGATTCGAAATTATATTGCATATTCAACTGTTACTAAAAATATTCTGATTTTAGTTGATTTAACATAGTCTATTTATATTAATTAATTGCGGGATCAGCAATAAGTGCCATCCTGTCACGTTGTCTTCGATATCCATAAGTCTCGTGGTCTCCACACTCCATCCCCCTTAATAAAAAATTTTGGAGAATACTTTTCCTTACTAAGTTGTTTTTGGTTATGCGTAGAATTAGTGTATTTTCCAGACGTTACTTGGTACTGTGGTGTTAAATAGGATGCTGGCGAAAAGATTACTACTTGTTTACTCGATTCTTCATCGGATGATGTTTCTGGATTGTACGTTATTGTTTCGTTCTACGGTGCTGTTGGTTTAAATTGATTTCTGGGTTGATTTCCATTAACAAAACAACATTTGATGAAACACATACTAGCGGTGTTTTTCTTGTTTGGTCTTAGCTTTTTCCAAATTATCTGAAAAATTTTGAAACGGTATATGCCATTAATTATTGTTAGACTTGTGAGTGTCATGATGAAGATCTTGGCTTAATGTAATATATTTGTTTCGTATTCGATGAAAAATGGTTTGTTTAATTGCTGTTGTAATTGTTCATCAAATTGATTTAAGCGATGTTAAGCATATTTAAGTTCACCAAGGTCCAAGTGGATTAACTTGATAGGTGTTAGGTGTAAATTTTGCAATGCAGTTTTATTGGCTTTGTTTTTGTTACAACAGTCGTCGTCTTCAATCTTGATTGTTGGCATAATGTAGTGAAATGTTGAATTCTTCAAAAGTGTCTGTGGTTCCAGAAAAACCGTATCTGTATATGGTTTACATTCTTCATGTAGTTGTAAAATTCCTACTTGACTAATATTAACGTGGTATCCTCCAGGTTATTTTTACATAATATTGTACAACGGGTGTCTGGAGTGGTGACAAATATCCATCTATTATGGTTAATATTTGCCATATTTCTGTAGCAGCATGTATGGTTAGTGTTGAGCAACTCGTTGGTATTGTTTTGGATGTATCTTGGTATAAAGCGGTTTCGATAAGATGTTGATACTTGTGTGCAAATATATTCATCGTTCCGGTATTCTTTACATTTATCCAAAGATTTAAGTAACACATACTGTGATCGACTTTTGGATATAATTTGGTAATCATAATTTGGTTTTATGAAGGATAAGAATTCGGGGTTTGTTCTACTTGGAATTGGTAAGGAATATAGTATGTAAATATTAAATGTGTCTATTGATGTAATTGGTATTTTTATTAAAATTACTAGTTCTTGAAATGTTATAAATGATTTTAAAGTTATCATTTTATAATAAGATTCTAAATTTAGCCAAGTAGGTTCTAACGGTAGTTCAAATTTAATACAGTTTTTCAGTTCCTTCAGTAAAGTTTGTGGAGCTAATATTTGATAATCTATTATTACATGTCTAGCTAAAGATAATAAAGTTGTGTATTTATTTATTTCTCTTTGAACTAATTCATTGATCTGTTTCATGAGAAGTAAATGATAAATAATTGCGATCTGTAAAGTATTCTGGTTAAGTATTCTGCTTGAGTCTTTCATGAAAATGTTAAAAAATTTTATGTTAGAATTTAGTTTTTCTTCAATTTGTTCAGATTAAGGAAGGTTTCAATAATATGCCTAATAGTATCGGTAATTACTCGAATTTGCGATTGAATTAACACGTGTGTTTGTTTTTGGTCATTTATTAAGTCATCAATAGAAGATTTAAAGAATTTCATAACATCTGCGTCGGGAATTCCACATAACCAATTGATTAGGTAACTTAATCCATCTGCAATACCACGGCTGAAAATTTGATGTTAGAAAATTTTATGTTAGAATTTAGTTTAAATAAATAGCTGTAGACTTCATATAATAGTTCCTCCTTAAAAAGTGATGATATCCCATTAAAGTGCCGAGCTGTTTACATAGCAAATAGCTCGGTAAACTCAATGTTTTTAAATCCTCAAAATGTTGATTGATTTTATTAAACGTTTGAATATTTAGATTTTGTTCATGAAATAATTAAAAATTATCGTATGACAATTTATCAACTGGGTCTTGATCTTGTGTAATGTTCATTACGGGTCTAGTGCGTCGGCATTAGAACTTGCTTTACCGGATTTAAAAAGAATTTTGTAATGGTATTCCGATAATTTCAAACGAAATCTGATTAAACGACTAGAAGGATCGTTGCAATTCATTAACCATTGTAGTCGCTAGTGATCCGTGATTATTGTAAACTCTTTACCATATAGTTATGGTTGGAAGTGTTTACAACTTTTGGCTACACTCAGAAGCTCTTTTTCTGTCGTACTATTATTTCTTTCTGCTGCATTCATTCATTCTTTCTGCAGTGTAGCAGAATAATAGGCTAATGGTACGTACTTGTTGACTTGTTGAGTACTTGTTAATGGGAAGTATGTAGCGGGGTCGCTTCATCATTTAATTATAATATTAATTTAATGATGAAGCGACACTGCTACAACCTCACCTTGAGAAAAAACAGAACCAATGGCATCATTTAATGCGCCTGTGATTAGAATAAATGGTTTGTTGAAATCTGGATATTTTAATATTGGCTCGGAAGTCAGTATTGATTTAAATGTTTCAAAAGACTCTTGACATTTTTTATCAAAATTAAATTTTATATCTTTTTTTAACAGAGATGTTAAGGGCTTAGCTAATTGTGAAAAATTTGGTATAAATTTTCTATAGTAACTAGTAAGCCCAAGAAATTATTTAATTTCTTTAATGTTCCTTGGTGCTTTTCGTTCCAGTAAAGCTGAAATTTTATCTGGGTTAGGCTGTACGCCTATGTCCGAAATGATGTGTCCTAAATATCCTACTTCTTTTCGTAGAAACTCACACTTGTAAGGCTGTAATTTCAGTTATGCCTGCGTTAAGAATCAAATACTCTAGTAAGCTTAAGATTGTGTTCTTTCAAACTTGATGCGAATATTACTACGCCATCCAGGTATACAAAGCAATCCTGACCTAAATTATTTATTAGGGCTGTATCAACTAGCCCCTGAAAGGTAGGCGGTGCATTCTTCAATCCAAAAGGCAGTTTTAGGCTTATCGTTTTCATTAATTTCTACTTATCTAAAACCGTTTGCGAGGTCTAATATACTAAAGTAGATAGCCTCAATATTGGGTAGTGGGAAATTTTCTGAAATTGTATCATCATTGAGTTTGTGAAAATCTGTTACAATTCTCCAGTTTTGGACACCAGATGCATCCTGCTTTTTGAGTACGACCCAAACGGGAGCTGACCATGGGCTTTCACTTTGTCGTATAATGTTTTTATCTAATATTTGTGTGATTTGCTTTTGTACTACTTCCTCGTGTACTTTTGGGTACCTATAAGACTTCATAGCTATAGGAGAGTGGTATTGACCCTAATTTCGTGTTTCGACGTAGGTGTTGAACTTAGAGTATCTCCATTCAAGAAAAATATATCATTAAAGGTATTACAAATTTCTTCAATGGATTCACTTTCCTCACGATTACAATGATTGAGTCGAAGATTTGATTTGAGTTCAAAAAACCTTTAGCGTAAATTTTTATTTTGTGAAACGTGAAGAGAAGTAGCATTTTGTACCGGAGCATTTACAGGTTTTAATTTGATAATTTTTGTCGAATGTTTGTTCATAACGGGATAATATTTTGTTTCTGGAGTAATTAAAATATTGTTTGGTATTTTAATGTTAGCATCTTCAAGGACGTCGGTAATCATTGTATTTTTTACGTCAGCTGTAATAAATTGAATTGGCACGTTTTGTATACTATTGGGTTGTATTTCAATTATTTTATGAAATATGATCGTGTTATTTTTATAATTTATTTCTGACTCATGCTTAGTAAAGAAATCATGACCTAGGATACCGTCATATGGTATATTGAAATCATGATTTATCAGTTGAAATTCGAAAGGGGAGTGATCGTTCGACTTGTGAAGATTTATTAAAATTTCCCCTAGCATTTTTATTCCTCCGTTTATTACAGAGAGGTGAATTTGTTTACTAGCACCTACTTCATTTAGAGAATAAAAGTTTTTCGCTTTTATTATTGAAGTAGTGACGCCCGTATCAATCAAAAATTTGAATTGATTGATTTTAGACTGGGGTAAATTAAATGATATTTTTTGTCAGTTATTCCATTGCATAACATGATGTTACTTGGTAAACTTAACGGCTGGTCGATAGTTGAGGTTTGTCTACTGGTGCGACGTTTATCTGAGACAAGTTGGAGTTTAAATTTATATTTTGAAATTCGTCTGTCAATTGTTCAAATGGGAGAGATTGTGCTAATCGCGGATTTGGATTAATATTCTGACTGTGTTTCAGCGAATTTCCTCTAAAGGAAATGCTGCTATCGTTTTTGCACCAATGTTGGAATTTCTTAAAAATTTCTTTAACAATTTGTTTTTTTGTGACGGATTTTTGTGAATCGGCAAGAAAAAAATTATTATTTCGGAATTTCATAAAAATTTCTTCAAATGTCCAATGATCCTACCTATTAGATGTTAAAAATTACTATTGCAAAAACTTATATATATATATATATATATATATAAATGTATATATATATATATATATATATATATATATATATATATATATATTTAAATGTATATATATATATATATATTTATATATATATATATATATACTGGACTAGATATCCAGAGGCTCGAGGTTCGATTCCTGGTTGACGAGTTAATTTTTTCATATCAGTATTTAATTTAATTTAAAAAAAAATTCAATGACAATGAAATTTGTCGGAGTATACGCTAAAGTCTTTTACAGTTTGTCATACGTAACCGAACGGAATTTGGACAAACATCGTTATGTTAACGCGAAAGTATACACAAATAAACAAATATTAAATAAATAACTAACTTCTACAGAAGTAATACTGTCTAAATAAATATAAAAAAATTAGAATAATATGAAAAAGTCGGCTATTACGTCACAATCGTCTTTGGTGTAGTGGAAGCATACTGGACTTGATATCCAGAGGCCCGAGGTTCGATTCCTGGTTGACGAGTTAATTTTTTCATATCAGTATTTAATTTAATTTAAAAAAAATTCAATGACAATAAAATTGGTCGGATTATTATACGCTAAAGTCTTCGACAGTTTGTCATACGTAACCGAAAGGAATTTGGACAAACATCGTTAAGTTGACGCGAAAGTGTACACAAATAAACAAATATTAATTAAATAAATAACTTCAACAGAAGTAATACTGTCTAAATAAATATAAAAAATTAGAATAATATGAAATAGTAGGCTATTACGTCACAATCGTCTTTGGTGTAGCGGAAGCATACTGGACTTGATATCCAGAGGCCCAAGGTTCGATTCCTGGTTGACGAGTTAAATTTTTCATATCAGTATTTACTTTAATTTAAAAAAATTCAATGAAAATGAAATTTGTCGGAGTATACGCTAAAGTCTTTTACAGTTTGTCATACGTAACCGAAAGGAATTTGGACAAACATCGTTATGTTGACACGAAAGTATACACAAATAAACAAATATTAAAGAAGTAATACTGTCTAAATAAATATAAAGAAATTAGAATAATATGAAAAAGTTGGCTATTACGTCACAATCGTCTTTGGTGTAGCGGAAGCATACTGGACTAGATATCCAGAGGCCCAAGGGTCGATTCCTGGTTGACGAGTTAATTTTTTTGTATCAGTATTTAATTTAATTAAAAAAAAAATTAAAAAAAAAATCATACTTGCTGTTGTTAAGTAAAAAATGTCTCTATATTTAGAACATAACTGTATTAAATTATGTTTAGCAAACTCGTAATCTGAAACGTCATCAAGTCGTTCGTTTATGTTTGTTAAAGTTTGGTAACGATTTAGAATTTCTGCTGTAAGTGTTTGACTAATTATAACGCTCTGTTGTAAGTCAGAATTGTTAACTAATAGAACAGGTGCTTTATTGTTTATCACGGTATTCAAACCTTCTTTGAATTCTACAAATTCGTTAAGTTTAATGATGGTAAAAATTTTTTACGTTAACTGGAGCCTCTATATATTATTGTTGATAAGGTTCCAGATGATATATTTGATACTGATGTAATGTTTTTTTATACAATTTGTTTTGAATTCTACCAAAAGTTCTTGTACCGTTTTTATAATTTATGTTAGTATTTAGTTTTTTTTAAAAGTATTACTGCCTATAATTCCATCAAATTAGTGATGAAATTTAAAAATTAAAAATTCAAATGGTTCTGGGTTATTCAGTTGCGGGATGTAGTTATATAGACCAATTATTTTTTCGGTAATTTCATGATTTTTAGGAGCTGTTGCAATAGTTACTTTAGTTTTAAATTTTTGAGAATTATTAGTATGTTTCGAATCTATGAAATTTGCATCTGCTCCTGTACCCATTAGAAATCGTAAATATTCTATTCTGATAAACGGTAAAGAGCTATGATGCATATTATTTAATTCTATG